>CM060409.1:148714681-149069681 GCA_030545235.1 Helianthus tuberosus | reverse complement strand
TGTCATATTTGTGAACAAGCCAAATATGAAACCATGGCATCATCAGGCCTTATTCAACCATTTCCAATACCAACTTGCATCTATTCTGATATTAGTATAGATTTTATTATGGGTTTACCCTTATCTAGGGGTAAAAATGTCTTTTTTTTGTTGTAGATAGGCTGGCGAAATATGCACACTTCATTGGTATGACACACCCTATCTCTGCAACAAGTGTGGCATAGGCTTTCATTAACAATATCTACAAGTTGCATGGGTGGCCTACAACTATTGTTTCTGATAGGGATGCAATTTTTTAAGCAAATTCTGGCAAGAGTTTACCAGACTACAAGGTATTGAGCTTGCTCTATCAACAGCATACCACCCTCAGACTGATAGCCAGGCTGAGGTGGTTAATAGATGCTTGGAAACATACTTAATATAACAACCCTAAAGAAAAACCGACACCCTCATAAATTTTCCGACACACTAAAAATATTTAAAATATCCCAATATGTCTTAAAATACCCCCCATACGTGAAAACAGGCCTCGAATACCTTTTATATATTTAAAATTAATTAAAATGGAATTTTTGGGGTTCAGGCGGGCCGCGTAAGCCATCTCCGAACCCTTACGCGGGCCGCGACAACTTAAAGGTCCAGCAAACCCCGGTGTTGACACGTGTCACGCAACGTGTTGACCCTAGTCATGACCCGGATCAGCTACGCCTAGACCCTTAGGCCACGCGGGCCGCGTAAGCCTTTGCTTACATTTACGCGGGCCGCGAGAAAGCAAGAATCAAGCACTATAAGTAGCAGACATCGGATCTTCAGTCTACTCGCTCATTTCTTTTCTTTCTAATCGAATTCTGAAGTAGTAGAAGCTATACTCGAGTATAATACCCCCTAAATAACGAAGTTCTGCTTCGTTGTAAGTATCATAACCACTGGATACGTATTAGATACTCTGCCCGATTGATCTAGGGTTCCGTAACGGCTGTCGTGGTTCTGCCCGACGTAGTCGTTGGAATGTCGTCTCGGGGAGGGTATTACTAATGATAAAATGGGTTATTATACTAGCACGTGTGCATTTTTGTAATTTATAGATAATTTCCAAGAAACCCTTACTGAAAACCTAAGACAGCAATGTGAGTAATCTCCTTTTTGTAAACAGTTTTTACAAAACCTTAACTATTTTACAATGCAATTTAGCAGTGATTGAGTCTTTGTAATTCTACGATTACTGCCGGTATGTTGGGGTTTTGTATACAAAATGTGAGACACGTTACCATTGGACGAAGAGTTAGCCAATGTGTAATATGACCCACCAGTCAGGATTGACAGTACTGAATGAGTAATTGGGTAGATATAAACATTGTAATCGCTCTCAATACAGTTTAAATTAAATTAATGTTTCTTGATTAAGCTGGGATTCACTCACCAGTATTGCGACAGAAGGTGGTATCAGAGCTAAGCCACTGATTCAGCCACAGAAGCGTTCTGCTGACATCAAAAATTAAAATTGTTAGGAAATAAATTACGGGAATACGTGCATAATTGTCTTTCTTGTTATGTGTTATTTGACTATTTGTTAGTTTACAGTATGAGCGACCAAGGACCATCTGACGCGTACCGTCAATTGTCTGGTTCGCCTAGAAGCGAAAGTGCCTCTTCTCAGCCTGCCCTCTCAGGGTACTCTGCTGATACGGAAGAAGGAATATTCGTGTTTAAAACTCAGTCCGAGGAGCTATTCCCTGATAAAAAGAGAGGATGGTTCAGTCGAGGGGCACATGAGCGTAGAAAGTGTATGAAAAAGCTACAAGACCAGAGAGCACTAGCAGCAGCTAAAAGAGAAACCGATGCCCATGCCCATGATATGATTAATAGGGGTATAGCCAACATCCACATCCTAGCATACACTGCAGCTGACCCTAACCTGGAACAAATGATAGCACCCTAACCACAACCACCAATTCCTGACCAACCGATGGAGATAGAAAACCCTGAAAATCAAGTAGAAATGCATGATTTCAACCCGGAGGAAATACCTAGGGTACCAGCACCAAATCCCTTAGACCCAAATTATGACCCCTGGTGGGATGACGTTAGGGACTATGTGCAACGCTACCCGATACACGAAGACATGCCTATGCTAAACCTAGGAGCCTACCCAGGGTGGGACCCTCTAGATCCCTATTATGATAATGATGTATTCATTAAAGAGATTCTAGAAAATCCTTACCCATACCAGGCCCCTATACCTCAATACCAGGAACCCGCACCCCAGATTCCGAACCCAGTCCTAGAACCTGCACCCCCAATGAGTGCAGATAATGTACAAGAACTTAGGACATTTGGTGAGGAAATTTTAGAGAGTAGTGAAAGAATGCAACAGGTGGGAGAGCGACTCGTCTGGAAATACGACGAGCGCAATATGGATTTCTGGATGAATCCATATCCATGAATGTGATGGTGGAAACGGTAGTAATAATAATATTTATAATAAAATAATATAATATGTGTGTATGTGTATGAAAAAAAACTACGGATGCCTATTACTAGTAGTGTTACTTTAAATTTCAGTACTGGTGTGTAATAGATGCATATTATATGAATAGAGTAAAGTCGCAATGATCGACGCTTTTGACCAAAGTGCGTGTCATGTGATTGACTATATTAAATAGTATTTTGTGATATTAATACGTGGTAACTGTTTAAAATTCAGATGGCCGACGAAGGAAATCAAGAAAATCTGAATAACGATAACCAGAGTAATATTAACTTAGTTAATGAGAATCCAAGCAACAATAACAATGGAAACCAAATGGATAATAGTGCCATCCAACACATAGTGGCACAAGGAATTACAGATGCAATGCCATATATTCTTCAAACTGTTAAGGATGCGGAAAATAAAAGTAATGTCGTAACCCCCGATCCCTAATTCCTCGGGAACGGGCGGCCGCGAGCCAGTTTCGGTGGTATCTAGTGTTGTCTAATTTGGCAGCGGAATTTTTCATCAGGACCGTAGTTAGGAAATATTGGATCAGAGTAAAATACCACATTTTCATAATATTAAACACATGGGATAAAACCCAAGTTTGCAGTACACACATTTTCATAGGAATAAATCCTATTTTTATTTAATAAAAACATCTATTTTAATTTAGGTAACTTTATTACCACTTTTCCAAGCCTTCAGTGCTGTCCAGCTGGCTTCTATTTGGCTTTCACATTTTATTACCTGAAACGCGTTTAAAAACATTTTGTCAGTGGGAAATACTGGTGAGTGAATCCCAGTTTAATCAAGTTCAATAAAAATCATTGTACAGTATTGAGGGCGATCTCGCAATTACATTTGTTTCCAACTTATATCAATTAACATCCATGGTACTGTCAGACCCGACTTGTGGAAATGTTACCCCTCGCAAGGCAGTAACATAACTTTGTATACAAAACCCCAATGTACTCATGATAATTGTATTCTTACAAATACTCAATAACTGCTTAATATATAATTAATTAAGTGAGGTTTTGTAAAAACAATTTGCAAAAAGGAGATTACTCACATTGTTGTCTTAGATTTTCTGTAAGGGTTCCCTGGGAATTATCTATAAATTACACAAATGCACACGTGTTAGTATAATAACCCATTTTAACATTAGTAATACCCTCCCCGAGACGGCATTCCAACGACTACGTCAGGCAGAACCACGACAGCCGTTACGGAACCCTAGATCAATCGGGCAGAGTATCTAATACGTATCCTGGGGTTATAATACTTACAACGGAGCAGAACTTCGTTTGTTAGGGGGGTATTATGCCCGTGTATAATGCCTACATTTTAATTTTGAGATTGAGAAAAGAAATCTGAACTAATTCGACTGAAGGCCACTGCATGCAATTTATAGTGTTGAAACATGACTTCCTCGCGGCCCGCGTAAGGTATAGCCGAGAGGCTACGCGGCCCGCGTCAACGCTGGTCAACAACGTAGCTGATCCGGGTCAGCTAGTAAGTTCTGTTAGTGCATACGTCTATCGACTTCGTCTTGTATCGAGTCTTGTATTAGAATTGTTAGATCAGGGCACGTAGTTCGAGAAAATAGGTTAGAACATAATTTCGCATGAAATGGCATCTGCTATTTCGTACGAAATAGCAAGTTGTTATTTCGCACGAAATGGCAAGTGTAATTCCATGCGAAATTACTAAGGGGGTGTTTGTTTTTTCTTCAAACATCTTCAAGGGAGCTGATGTCTGCAGGCGCGCAGACGTTACCCTTGAAGACTGTTTTTTTTTTTTTTTGTTAAACAGATCTGAAAATGGCTTTTTTAGCTTAAAAAAAAGCTATAACTTCCTTTCTTCAAACATCTTCACACAAAACCCTCCTCTCTCATCTTCACAAAAAACCTCCTCCCTCAAAACTTGACCACCACCACCACTGCTGTAAGGTCACCGGCGCCGCCTCAGTCGGCCACCACCACCGTCGCGGCTGCCATCAACCTTCAACATCATCATCGTCATCACCGTCGCGGTTGATTAGCTCAATATCTCTGCCATCAAACACACGGTTTCTTCTTTGATTCTCTCCACCTATCATTCAACCTTCATCTCCCCTCAAAATCCCTTTGATTCTCTCCACCTATCATTCAACCTGCATCTGGGTTTGCATTTTTTTGAAGAAAGTTTGTTCATTTTTATGATAAAGTTCCTCGTTTGTCCCATGATTTGTTTGTAATTAGATTGTATGTACTAGTAAGGAGCTTAATGAAAAACACTGAAAGGTTCGGTTCTTCTCACTTCTTTTATACCAGGTGCTTTATTGGATCGAATATGATTAATTTGATGTTAGTTTATTGGATTTCGATCTCTAAAATCATTAACTATGTTTGTTTTATGTGGATTAATTACACGAGATAGATGGTTAATGATGATTTTGTAAATTATTGATTGATAAAAAACATATTTGATTTTCAATAATTCCAATTTTAATTTTCAATTTGGAATTGAGTCTCTTGTTTTATGTGATTTAATATATAGGATTGAGCTAAGGTTATTCATAATTTTTTATAATATATGGTTGTAAATTAATTTATATATATGTGGATGTTGGGTTGGGATGTGAATTCAGTTTAGTTTGTACAAACAGTATCAATTTATAAAAACAAACAGTCTTATATTTTCAGCTTGAAGAGCTTCAGACCACATCTTCAGTTGCAGACATGAAAACAGATGAAATCAGCTTGCAGACAATTTATGTCTGCAAAAACAAACAACACCTAAGCCTATATATACCCTCGAGGTGATCTCATTTGTAACGAAATTAGATTCCGGTACCGAAGTGCTGCCGATGTGTCGAGTGATCTGTAAACCTGTTAAATCAATAAACAAGACAATTAGAAGTGAATCAAGTTGTTTTCAAGTCAATTCATCTGTTTCCGCCTTTTGAATTGATCGAGAACTCTTCTGAACGACTCGTTTGGTCGTGAAAATGATCCTACAAGTGGTATCAGAGCTCAGGAGGAAGAGTTCTTACCAATTTCAGATTGAAAATCTGTTTTCTACACCTTCTTTCTCAAAATTAACAAAATTCACGGTCAAAATGGATTGAATTTCATACATATCATGCAAAACAATGTTTTAATGAATCCTTGAAAGAATTGGACCTTAATTCGATCTAAAACTGATAAAATTGGCAATTTCGCTTGAAAATCAGATCGTTCTGGATGACGTCAGCAGTATTTCGCATGAAATAGGCAATTAATTTCGCTTGAAATTGTTATTTCGCTTGAAAAATATACTTAATTTCGCACGAAATTAGGTTATTTAGTTCCAAGTTGTTATTTCGTGTGACAAATTTCGCACCAAAGGAGTATTTCGTTTGAGTCAGTGTTATTTCGTTTGAAAGATATTTCGCACCAAATAGTGTTTTCGTTTGAATCGGTATTTCATGTGAAAGTTAATTTCGTTTGAAAACGAAATTTCGCACCAAAGTTTGATTTCGTTTGTAGTAGCTATTTCGCACCAAGTTATTTCGTTTGAAAGGGTTAATTTCATTTGAACTTGTGATTTTGAGAAAAAGTTTGTATCGAAACCTGGAAGAGGAATTCTACAATGCGTTTGCTACACCGGTTGCTCCAGTCACAGCTGCTGAAACTCTTTATAGTGAAAACGTGACGGGAACTTATCAAAAGCCGCCAAAGCTTATGTACATCGAAAATTTTAGAGGATGGCAAAATCGATTTGAAAAATGGGTGCAAGCTTATAAATTTGACGCATGGTATTCATTAGAGAAAAATTACGAGAAACCGAAAAATGAACGTGGGATTGAAAAAGCTTTTAGTGACTATTCAGATGATGAAAAATTGAAATACACAAGTGAAAAAATGATGATCAATATTCTTCAACAAGCAGTTAAAGAAGATATCTTTGTTTTACTTCAACATGAGGGTACAACTAGATCAATTTGGACTACATTGATTCAGAAATTCAAGGCTTTACTGAAGAAATCATTTGATATGTTTGTAGCATTTGAAGGAGAGTCAACAAAAGCAACCATTGATAGATATTGTCATCTTGTTTTAGAAATGGTAAGATTGGAAATAAAGAAAGATGATGAAGAATGGGTTGATAAGTTAGCCGATGCGTTACCACAGCAAAAATGGGGAACTTATTTGTTGATTTTAAAGCACATGAGAAAGTCTGAAAATATGAATCTGGCAAAGTTCATTCAGAAAATTGAAGAACATGAATTGGACATTCAGAAAACAGCCATCATGTCTAATCCAAATGCACAACAAGATGTCAGTTTGTATTACAGAGGAAATAAATTTGAAACCACTCCAAGTCCAAAGATCAAGACTGCTTTTAGTGCTGATGGTTCTTCTGGTTCAAATGTTAGCACTACAACTCAGAGTGGATGTTATTCATCATCGTTTTCAAGTTTTGATCCAAATTGTGCAACACCAAGTTCTCAAAGACAAAATTCAACAAATCTGCAATGTAATGTTACATTGAACATTCAAAATGGTCAAAATCTTTCTCCGGAAATGGCTAAGCAACACATGGCATCTCTCGTTGCTATGTTAGAGTCATATGAAAGTTTAGTTGCTGGTATAATTGGAAATCCGATGCTCACAAAATAAGATTATGATCAGATTGATGCTGTAGAACTTGAGCTGATGGATATTAAGTGGTGTCTAGCCAGTGCAGTTAGAAGAGCAGAAAATTTTCAGCAAATCACTGGTAGAGATGATTTTCGTGAAATGGGTGCATCTCCAATAGGGTTTGATAAATCAAAGGTTACTTGTTTTCGTTGCAAAGAAAAAGGACATTTTAAACGAGAATGCAAAAATAAAGAAGCAACTGAAAGACAAAGCTCATCTGGAAACAACAATTATTATCAAAAGTCAATCTTTCATCAACTAGATCAACACCAACCGTCATCATCTCGTGCAATTGAAGCTGAGAAGAAGAAAGCATATCTTGTTAATCAAGATGATGAAAAAGTAGCAGAAGGTTTTAGCTGGGACAAATATGTGCCAGATAAAGAATTTTTAAAGAAATCAGCTCTTATTGCTCAACTTTTGGAAGCAGAATCAGTCAAATCTCATTCAAAAAGAATACCTATTTTTCCAGAATTAGGAAGTGATGCAGATACAGATGATGAAGAAGAGTATATTAATAAAGCTAGAAAAGGTCTAGATACTGATAGTTTTTATTTGTTTTTTGCAGATAAGGTTGAAATGTTGAATGAGAAGAAGGCTACTAGATTGAAGAGAAAGTTGGAAGCAAAAAGAATTGTTGAAGAAAAAGAAAAACTGGAAGCCGAGAAAGCTGAAGTTGTAGAAATTTCAACAAAGAAAATTGAAAATGAAGAGTGTGAGATAAAAATAGAGCGTGTTGAAGAAAAAGTAATTGAAAAGATTGAAAAAGTCGTCGAAGTTGAGAAAATTGTCGAAGTAGAGAAAATCGTCAAAGTTGAAAAGATTGTTGAAATCTTTAAACCTTGTCAGAAATGTTCAGAATCTTGCAAAGATTGTGAGGAAAAAGACAAGAAGATTCATGAATTGGAAGAGTTAAAAGAAAATTTGTTGTCTGATGTGAAGTATGTGAAGGAGTCATACGATGTACTGAACAAAACAGTAAATGGTCTGAAGAAGACAAATTCAGAAACTGAGGCTGCTATGATAAAAATGAGTTCAACATTAATGTCAAAGCAGAAGGTCATCAATGAGTATATTGAAGACTGTGCAAAGCTGAAGCAGGATTTGGAACTCGAAAAGATTGAAAGCGAAAGAATCAAACGATTACTGTTGAGTTATATAACTTGTGATTATTTGATTGATCGAGTTTATCCTACTGTTGCAGGTCTTGAAGCTTTTCAAGATAAAGAGAAAGAAGAGGATGCTGGTAAGAAACAAAATGCTAAGTATAACAAGTGTCCGCCCCCGATCTATGAAAGTTATTCTCCCAGAAAACCAAATGAGGAACGTTAAAATAAGGCTCTCAACATCAAGTTAAAGTCTGAAATCATTGATGAGTTACCAGACAATATTGATGTCACATTCACAGCGTCTGACACTGATCATGAGTCTGAATTGTTAAAGAAAGTGGTCGATCAGGTGTTAGATATAGATGAAGAGTCAAAGTCAGAGTCTAAATCTGAAAGTTTGAGTTCGTCAGAAAAGAGTCCGAGTTCACCGGTCAAAAGGGTTTACAATAAAGAATTCTTGTTATCAAAATCTAATTTGAATGACGGATTAATCAAAGTGGCATATACTTTGAATGATTCAGACAAATTATATTCTGATGAGGAATTTCCAATAAGAAGTGTCAAAACTGAACAGATTAAAAAGGTTTTCAAATTGACATAAATTATTTTTTCTGAAATAAAAGATTTAAATCTTCATGAAAAACCTAAAAAGTACACTTCAATAGTTCAACAGAGATTGAACAAGAAAAAAGGTTACAGTTCTGGTTATGGTTTTATGAAGAAATCAAACCATTACAGTAATTTCAAAAAGAAAGGTTTAGGATTTATTTTTCTAGAAAATTATAAAAATGAGAAAAATTATAAACCAAAAACAAAATTTGTTGCAGGTGGAAGTTCGGAAGAAGAACAGAAGAAACCTTTCTGGAGACAATCAAACCAGGAGTTTCTTGCTGAAAGAAAGAAGAAGTTGGTTCCAAGAGTGGATAGAAGAACATGGTTCAAATGTCAAAAAGTTGGGCATATTGCTTGGAATTGTTCAAATTCCAACAATACAAAACAGGGAGTTTCTTTTAACTCTGAAATAATTAAGAAACATGTTGATGAAAAGAAACAATCAGTTGAGAAAACTAATATGTTTGAAAATTCGACTTTCGAAACTGGTGAAGATTCGAAACGTTTTTACAAAAGAAAAGTTGATTTGAACAAACAAAGATGGGTTGTAAAATCTGAGAGTAGTTCTGACAATGAATCTGATTCTATAAAATCAGAGGAGTCATCTGTTGAGAAGAAGAATGAGAATTCCGTTCCGGAGATGAACGATGAAAACTTTCCGCCATTGTCAAAAGAAAATTTGAAATTGAAAGTTGGTAAGGTTGAAATCTCATATCAATTTTTCCCTGGTAAAGGAGAATATGATGCTGAAAAGGCTTTCAATGGGAAAGTCAAACATATATTTGAGAAGATGGTAGATGGGAAAGTGAAAAGTGCAAAAGATTTTTACAGATCAAAAGGAGGTTGGGATAGAGTTGAATCAAAATCACTCAAGGCTGGTCAGGCTTGGGTGAATGCTTTTTCTACTTAAAATTTTGACTTACCGGAGCTCTCAAGTTGGTAATCGTAGAGCATGAATCGGCATCATTCTTGGTGATTGTGTTTGTAAAAGACCTTCAAGTGGTAAATCAGGGACATTAAGTTGTACTTGATTTTCTACAAGTGGTATTTGTTGTTTGAAACTTAAAAATTGTTAAAAAAAATTTCAAGTGGTTAAATAAAGGGGATTAATTCATTTTATGTAGAACAAACAAAGTTATGAACTAAACCCTAACCTATAAGTGGTAAAATCGACAAAACTTATTTTCCGGAAAAACCATTTTTGATTAAAACAAACTTAAGTGTTTTGAAATCATAATGGGAAAATAGTTTGTTGTAAGGGGGAGTTCTGATTATTTATGCCAAGTGGATGGCGAATTGAAGCGATTTGATATCAGTTGTCACTTTATTTGTATAGTTTGTTTTCAAAATTTTTTAATGATTTTGAATTTTAGGGGGAGTAAGAAATTTCAGAAAATCCAAAAACATTAAAAAATTTGAAAAGTCAAAAACATGATAAAAAGCAAAAATGAGTTTTGTTGAGAAAAGAGGAAATGATAGTACATCAGTGGACTATCACAGCATGCTAAAGAATTGGAAAGTCAAAATGTGATAAACGGTCTCACTGATGATATGCCAGTAGGTTTTTACACATTTAGTAGATTGTGTTCGAGATATAAATATAAATTTCAAACTTACTTATATCGTGGGGAACATCTCTAGGATATATGGGTAACCCCCGAAATCTTGTTTGAAAGATCCCTCTTTCTGAGATACTAGGTCTTTATACTCAGTGATATCTGGGGTATTATCCCGGGACTTCTGATTTTTTGGAAGCAATGGCCTAGTCCCCGTATAATACTTTACGCTTGCTTGAAATATAGCACCACCCTCAGCATAAAAAATGATGAAACATTGAAAAATGCTAATCATGTGCTGTTGAAGAAAAGATTCTCTAAAGGGAACACACCTAAAGTCGAAGCCATCATCTCTCTGATTTTGTGGAAGCAATAGCCTGAGCTCTCATGTCCCTCGCATTTAACCCTATACAGATATTATCTAGGTATACTCACCTGTAAGACTGAATATTGGGATCTAGATACAGGAGTATATTCTGAGGTGGGACACGCGAATAAGTTTAAGTCTTTAAAACATTAATCTCGTATCTCGTAACAGTTGAAATTTGTGTGAAAATTTAAGTGGATCAGTATACTGACAATCTAAGTGAATCGTTTAGAACTTAAAATGTTTAAAGCTTAATGGTGTTAGTGATTTGTCTCAAAAACTGATATGATCCTCTTGCACAAACTCACAAAAATATTGTATGTAAATATTTCTTTATTGCATTTCATTTAACTTTCAAAATTCCAAAAAAAATTTCGGAGTGTTTTAGCATAAATTTTTGAAAAATTCAAAAAGATTTTAGACAACTGATGTTGAAAAGCTGATTTTCAAAATTCCGAGTGCTAAACATGATGAATAGGTTTGGGAAGAGTTTGTTAGAAAATGATGTTTTTATTACAAGTGGTTCATCAGAGATTTTAAATGTTAAATCATTTTGAATGAGTGTTTCTACAAGTGATAAGCAGGGTTTCTAAATTTATTATATCTTATCTTTTATGAATATTATGTTTTGGGTAGAGACTGTGCAGGTTAGCCAGGTTTCGAATCCTAAATATATAAAGAATAGAGCCAGGAATCGATCCTGAACCTGTGAAACTGTGAATGTCAGACTACGATCCCAAGCAATCTTTAAGGGGGAGTCTGTAGATGCAAGAGCCAGAATCGAATCCTGATGATAAGAGAGGGAGTAGAAGTGTTAAAGATGAAGGGTATTTACACTGTCAGATATTTTGGAAGATCCCGAAGACTGATAAAGACTGAAGAGCTGTGAAGACTCGACACTGAAGACTTCGTCAACATCCGAGGGGGAGTCTGTTGGTGCATTACGTCTGTCGACTTCGTCTTGTATCGAGTCTTGTACTAGAATGGTTAGATCAGGGCACGTTGTACGAGAAATCTAGGGTTTATGTTGTTAAAGGCTAATTTCGCTTGAAATGGCATCTGCTATTTCGTACGAAATAGCAAGTTGTTATTTCGTACGAAATAGCAAGTGTAATTCCATGCGAAATTACTAAGCCTATATATACCCTCGAGGTGATCTCATTTGTAACGAAATTAGATTCCGGTATCGAAGTGCTGCCGACGTGTCGAGTGATCTGTAAACCTGTTAAATCAATAAACAAGACAATTAGAAGTGAATCAAGCTGTTTTCAAGTCAATTCATATGTTTCCGCCTTTTGAATTGATCGAGAACTCTTCTGAACGACTCGTTTGGTCGTGAAAACGATCCTATAGGTTCAACATGTGTTGGGCCACGTGCCGGCCTAGGGGTTCGCCAGGTTTTACCTTGTCGCGGCCCGCATAAGGTTTGAAGGGTGGCTTACGCGGCCCACCTCAAACCCAAAATTTTGATTTTTAATTATTTATAATAATATTCAAGGTATTCAGGGTCCGTTTTCGCGTATGGGGTGTATTTTAGGACATATTGGGATATTTTAAAATATATTGGGGTGTCGAAAATATTTCGAGGGTGTCGGTTTAAATTAGGGTTGTTATATTCTCCCCACCTTGTTTTAGAGCTCTTCCTCAAGATCTACGGGAATAGGTGTGGATATTTCCTTTGCATTTCTGATTCAAGCTCCCATGTGTACTCAGTTCCTCTTTTGGAGTCCCACTTCACTTTGACCAGAACTAATCTCTTATGCTTAAGGTTTTTGACTTCCATGTCTTCAATCTGCAGAGGCCTTTCTATAAACTTAAGTTGTTCATTTACCTCTATATCCTTAAGAGGTACTACAAGTGATTCATCAGCTAGGCATTTCTTGAGATTAGATACATGAAATACATCATGTATTCCTGCCATTTCCTCTGGCAGTTGTAGCTGATAGGCTACAGGTCTTATTCTTCTAATAATCTCAAAAGGTCCAACATACCTGGGACTTAGCTTTCCCCGTTTAATGAATCTTACTACTCCTTTCCAAGGAGAGACTTTTAACAATACTTTATCTCTTACTTGAAACTCCAACGGTTTGCGTCGGTTATCAGCATAGCTCTTTTGTCGATCACGTGCTGCTTTTAGTCTTTCCTTGACTTGAATAATCTTGTCGGTTGTTTCTTGCACTATCTCGGGTCCAGATAGTTGCTTTTCCCCAATTTCTGCCCAACAGAATTGTTGGTGCATTACATCTATCGACTTCGTCTTATATCGAGTCTCGAACTGCTAGTTTGAAGGCTGCTAGTTTGAAGCCTGCTAGTTTGAAGCCTGCTAGTTTGAAGAGGTCTAGTTTGAGAGTGTCCTGCTAGTTTGAGAGGGTCACGGTTTGAAGAGGTGACAGTTTGAAGCATGACATGCCACTTTCAAACGGGAGGGTCTCTCCCTATAAATAGGCTTCAAACTTTCTCATTTGTAACGATTCCAGATTTGATACCGAGGTGCTGCCGGTTTTTCCTCTGATTGTAAACATTGTTAATTGAATATATAAGAGGTTTAAAGTGTATTTCAAGCTGTTTTCAAGTTCGTTTCTTAGTTTCCGCCTCTGAAACGTACGAGAGCTCTTCTGAACGACTCATTCGGGTCGAGACACGATCCTACATGTGGTATCAGAGCTCAGGAGGAAGAGTTCTTGCCATATTCAGCTTGAAATTCTGTTTCTACACCATTCTTTTTCAAAAAGTTAAAAATTTTACGGTTAAAATCGGCTCAAATTTTCACACTATGTTCGGATTTGACAATTAACAAAGCCTTAAAAGTTTCAGTCTGAAATTCGATCTAAAACTGATAGAAAACTGCCTGACCGTTTGAAAGTGTTCGATAAATTGCTGATGTCACAGGTCATTCCTGTTTGAAATTGACCTTTCCCGTTTGAAAAAGGGGGTCCTGTTTGAATCTCTAGTTTGAAGTGGTCCTCCAGTTTGAAGGTGTCACCCGTTTGAAACCACCTCCAGTTTGAAGATGTCACCCGTTTGAAACTAGACATGATTGTTTGAACATGACCCCATCCTGTTTGAAATTGACATGACCGTTTGAAAACATCGTTTGACCGTATTGTTTGAAAGTTCATCAAGTTGTGTGAATTAAAGTGTCTTGTGTCGGTGCATGTGATGTTATTGGTGTGTTTGAAAAAGGTTGCTTGAATACATGTGAAAAACTTGTCGGGTCAGAAGTAAATGATAATCCATTAAAGTTCATTCAGATTAGAACAATTCTATTGGCTTTTATAATGTGCATGTGATTTCCTAGAAACATTGAAATTGTTAATCTAGTTTGCATGTGTTGTTGACCAGATTTGATTTTAATAGATAAGTTCAAATATTCGGTCCAATCAGTTTGTTTTAATAAAGTGTTTTGTCTGCCATGTGATTTGGTTTAATAGGTATCTGCTAAGTGGTATTGGAATTTGCTATTGCATGTGATCATTAAGTGTGGTGGATACTTGATTTGAACATTTATAGTGAACAACAATCTGTCAGTCATTTTCATAGATTAAATCAATTAGAGATTATAGTGTTGTCAGCCATGTGCATTGTTAATGACTTAAATACTAAATAAAAGTGACGGCTCAGTGGGGAGTACTTGTGATCTGATCTATATATTGTTGGCAAAGTGAAGTGTATTTTCGACTTAGTACGTCAGTCATTAGTTTGTTATTGACCCAAGTTTCATTGTTTCATCATCATTAACGGATCAAGTCTCGGCCCAAGTGTGTCATTGTTGAAGCCCATATAACGAATTGCATGGTTCAAAATCATTCTAAAGCCCAAATTAAATCCATTTGGTTCCGATCAAGTCTTGTGATTCAGTGATTTCACTTCAACGACATTGAAACAAGTCCGCGAATTTTCGACACGAGTTCTAGATCGAGTCAACCGTTTCACACGTTCACATTTTCTCAGTTCGTTTAAACTGATTAGTTGTTTTCATTTGTCGTTCAGGTGTTTTTTTTGCCAAAGTATATCAAATTTTCTGAAGACATGGAAGAGGAATTCTACAATGCTTTTGCCACACCAGTCACTCCCGTTACTGCTGTAGAAAATTTATACAGTGAAAATGAAACGGGAACTCATCAAAAACCGCCAAAGTTGATGTATATTGAGGATTTTCAGGGTTGGAAAAACCGTTTTGAAAATTGGGTTCAGGCTTACAGATTCGATGCTTGGTGTTCTTTACTGAAAGATTACGAGAAACCAAAGAATGAACGTGGTTTGGAAAAGGGTTTCAATGATTTTACTGAAGCTGATAAGTTGAAATACACTAGTGAGAAGATGATGATCAGCATTTTACAGCAAGCAGTTAAAGAAGATATTTTTGTCTTACTTCAACATAATGGAACTGCTAGATCAATCTGGGAAGCTTTACTTCAGAAATTCCGAGGGAGTGCTGATATGATCAAAAACAAAAAGGCCTTATTGAAGAAGTCGTTTGACATATTTATTGCATTTGATCATGAAACCACAAAGGAAACAATAGATAGATACTGTCATCTGGTTCTAGAAATGAAAAGATTGGATATTCAGAAAGATGATGATGAGTGGGTTGATAAGTTAGCAGAGGCATTACCCCAACAGAAGTGGGGAACTTATCTGATGATTGTGAAACTCATGAGGAAGACTAAGAGTATGAACTTGGCACAGTTTATCCAGAAGATTGAGGAACAAGAGCTGGATATTCAAAAGACTGCTATAATGACGAATCCAAATGCCAAACAAGATGTCAGTTTGTATTACAGAGGGAACAAGTTTGAGGCTACTCCCAGTCCTAGTCCAAAGATTCAAACTGGTTAAGGTGCTGACAGTTCGTCTGGAACAAAGAGTAGTAATGTGATTCAAAGTGGTGGATCTTCATCATTCTCAAGTTTTGATCCAAACAGCACAACATCAAGTTCTCAACGACAAAACTCAACAAACCTTCAGTGCAATGTTACCTTAAACATTCAAAATGGTCAGAATCTGTCTCCGGAAGTTACCAAACAACACATGGCATCACTGGTTGCTATGTTAGAATCTTACGAAAGTTTGATCGGTGGGAAGATTGGTAATCCGATGCTTACCAAAGAGGATTACGACCAAATTGATGCTGAAGAACTTGAAGTGATGGATATAAAATGGTGTTTAGCGAGTGCTTGGAGGAGAGCTGAAAAGTTTCAAGAAATTACTGGTAGAGATGAATTTCGAGGAATGGCTACTTCTCAGTTGGGTTTTGATAAATCGAAAGTTACCTGTTTTCGTTGCAAAGGAAAAGGACACTTTAAAAGAGAGTGCAAAAGCAAAGAAGCAACTGGGAATCAAGAAAAGAACAACTATTATCATAAATCAATTTTTCATCAGATTGCTCAACAACCACAAACTGCACATACTCATGCTATTGAAGATGGAAAGAAGAAAGCTTTACTTATCCATCAAGATGATGAATTTGTTGCTGAAGGATTTAGTTGGGACAAATACATAACTGGTTCAGCTTGTGTTGCAAGAATTCAGGATGAAAATGAGACTAATCAGAAAAGAATCCCAATTTTTCCAGATCTTGGAAGCGATGTGGATACCGATGATGAGGAAGAACATCTCAACAGAGCTAGAAAAGGCATTGATCCTGACAGTTTTAATTTCTTCTTTGCAGATAAAATGGAAATGCTAAATCAGAAGAAGATTGCCAGATTAAGGAGAGAACTGGAAGCAGCAAAAATGCAAGCTGATGAAAAGATAAAGACAGAAGCTGGAGAAGCTAATGTTGAATCAGCAACTGAAAAAGTGGTAGAGAAAATTGTTGAGATTGAGAAAATTGTTGAAGTGGAAAAAATCATTGAAGTTGAGAAAGTAGTCGAAGTTGAAAAACTGGTCGAAATAGAGAAACTTGTCGAGGTAGAAAAAATTGTTGAAGTAGAGAAATTTGTCGAAGTTGAAAAGGTTGTAGAAGTTGAAAAATTTGTTGAAGTTGAAAAGACTGTCGAGATTGAAAAGATAGTTGAAAAATTGGTTGAAGTTGAAAAACCGTGTTCAAAATGTTCAGAATCTTGTGAAACTTGTGAGGAGAAAGATAAGAAGATTGCTGAGTTAGAAAAGATTAAAGAAGATTTATTGTCTGATGTGAAGTACATTAAAGAGTCTTATGATGTAATGAACAGAACAGTTGATAGTCTGAAGAAGATAAATTCAGAAACCGAAAAAGCAATGGATAAAATGAGTGCAACATTAATGACAAAGCAGAGCGTCATCAATGGTAACGCTAGTATGGGTGTATGGGTTAGTTTTTGCTTAAGAATTCTAAATGCTTCTTCTTGTTTTGGTCCCCATTCAATATTAATGGATTTACAGGTTAACTTAGTTAAAGGAATGACTATTCTAGAAAAATATTGAATAAATCTTCTATAATAACCGGACAATCCTAAGAAACTTCTAACCTCGGTTGGTGATTCAGGGGTCTTCCATTTGGTAATCGCCTCGATCTTCGTTGGATCCACATGAATTCCTTCATGATTAACTAAGTGTCCAAGAAACTGTACATGCTCTAACCAAAATTCGTACTTTGAAAATTTAGCATGAAACTTTTCCTTTCTTAATAGACTTAGAAGTGCGTGCAAATGCTTTGCATAATCTTCCTTACTTTTAGAATAGATGAGAATATCATCAATAAAAACAATTATGAATTTATCCAAATATTGTTTACATATTCGGTTCATCATGTCCATAAATGCGGCTGGGGCATTGGTTAAACCAAAGGGCATGACAGTAAATTCATAATGACCATATCTTGTTCTAAATGCGGTTTTAGGAATGTCCTCTTCCTGTACCTTTAATTGATGATATCCTGACCTTAAATCGATTTTTGAGAAAAATCGAGCTCCTTGCAATTGATCAAACAGATCATCGATTCTTGGTAATGAGTACCGGTTCTTAATTGTGACCTTGTTCAATTCACGGTAGTCAATGCACATACGCATTGATCCGTCCTTCTTTTTGACAAACAGTATCGGTGCTCCCCAAGGCGATGAGCTTGGCTGTATGAATCCCTTCTCCAACAATTAGTCTAATTGTTTCTTCAGTTCCTGCATTTCAGCGGGTGCCAAACGGTAGGGTGCTTTGGCAATTGGTGCTGTTCCTGGCAGTATATGGATTCTGAATTCAACTTCTCTGTCTGGCGGTAGTCCTGGTAATTCTTCTGGAAATACATCTGAAAAATGAGACACTACTGGAATGTCCTTTAATTCTTTTCCTTTAGTGTTGGTGATTATGGAAATCAAATACACTATAGATCCTTTTCTTATATAACTTGCAGTTTTCATCACAGAGATGAATTTCGTGGATCTAAAGGGTTTATCACCTTTAATTGTGATCTTTTCACCCTTTGGTGAATTTACTTGGATTGACTTTTGATCACATAAAACACTAACTTTATTGGCTACTAACCAATCCATTCCTAATACGATATCAAATCCTGTCAGATTCATTGGGTACAAGTTTGCAATATACTTTTGATTTAAAATTTCTATTCTTGCTCCCTGCAAGATTTCAGAAATCCTAACCGTTTCTCCATTTGCTGTCTCTACTAGACATTCTTGTGAGAGTTTAGTTAATGGTTGATTGAGAAGTTTGCAAAATGAAGTATTAATACAAATTTGATTTGCACCAGAGTCAAATAATACTTTAGCAAAAACATCATTAACTAAAAACGTACCGGCTATGACGTCCGGAATCATTTTGGCGTCATCTGCAATTAGAACAAATGCTCTAGCATTTTTAGTGTTTCTGTTGTTTGCAGCTGGGGCCAATTTCGGACAATTTGGCTTGATGTGACCTTTTTCTCCACAATTGAAGCACAGTCCATTACTAGATTTTCTTCTGCAATCTTCTTCCTTGTGTCCTGGTAACTTACAGAAATTGCAGTGAGTGAAGCATCTTCCTAAATGCTTCTTCTAACAAGCTTTGCAGTATGGTGGAGAGGTAGAACCTATATTCCTATGATTGGAATTCCCAGAACGGAATTCTTGAGTAAGTCTTTGGGTTAGGTTTCTCCTCTAGTCTTCTTCTCTAGTACGGATTAATTCATCTGTCAAGGTATTGGCTAGTTCTACAGCTTCTTCTATAGTTTGAGGTCTAGCTGCCTTGACT
This sequence comes from Helianthus tuberosus, assembly GCA_030545235.1. Classification (NCBI taxonomy): domain Eukaryota; kingdom Viridiplantae; phylum Streptophyta; class Magnoliopsida; order Asterales; family Asteraceae; genus Helianthus; species Helianthus tuberosus. Next base: position 149,050,734 of record CM060409.1, on the reverse strand, counting down.
ACATGTCTAATCTCCCCAATTATCCCCAGATGTAACGGGAGATTAATACCGGTTCAGGTGATGCAAGGGTTGGTACTATTCTAGCATATTCAAAGAATGTGGTAGTATAACCCTTACTATCTACCCCGGTCATCCTTAGGTTTAGAAACTTATTTGCTATCTGTTCCTTTTCATTGGGAGGGCAGAATTTCCTTTCTATCAAATTCTTAAATTCCTCCTATTCCATGTTGTATACCCTATTACTTCCTCTTGACTGGAGGATAGTGTTCCACCATTCTAAGGCTGAGTTTTTAAATAGATTAGAAGCAAACATTATCTTGTCTTCTTCAGCACACTTGCTTATTTTTAAAACAGCCTCAGTCTTTTCTATCCAGCGTAGAGCTGCAATAGGTTCTTCATTGCCCGAGAATTCTATTGGTTTACAGGACCAGAATTCTTTATAAGAATAACCGTAAGACACGGTTCTTCTCCTTTTGGGAATGGGCACTTGAAGTACGGGTCCATTGTTTACGCTGTTTTCTGGTTCAGTTGGTCGCTTACTGCTATGTTTACTTTTATTATTCGCTTCCTGAACCGTTTGAATAATAAATGGCATTGCATCTATGATTCCTTGTGCCACTATGTGTTGGATAGCACTATTATCCACTTGGTTTCCATTGTTATTGATGCTTAGATTCTCATTAACTAAGTTAATGTTACTCTAGTTATCGTTATTCAGATTTCCTTGATTTCCTTCGTCGGCCATCTGAATTTTAAACAGTTACCACGTATTAATATCACAAAATAATATTTAATATAGTCAATCACATGACACACATTTTGGTCAAAAGCGTCGATCATTGCGACTTTACTCTATTCATATAATATGCATCTATTACACACCAGTACTGAAATTAAAATTACAATACCGACAGAAATTTAAAATTTACACTACTAATAATAGGCATCCGTAGTTTTTTTTCATACACATACACACATATTATATTATTTTATTATAAATATTATTATTACTACCGTTTCCACCATCACATTCATGGATATGGATTCATCCAGAAATCCATATTGCGCTCATCGTACTTCTAGACGAGTCGCTCTCCCACCTGTCTCATTCTTTCACTACTTTCTAAAATTTCCTCACCAAATGTTCTAAGTTCTTGTACATTTTCTGCACTCATTGGGGGTGTAGGTTCTAGGACTGGGTTCGGAATCTGGGGTGCGGGTTCCTAGTATGGAGGTGTAGGTGCCTAGAATTGGTAAGGATTCTCTAAAATCTCCCTAATGTATACATCATTGTCGTAATAGGGATCTAGAGGATCTAACCCTAGGTAGGCTCCTAGGTTTGGCATGGGTATGTCTTCGTGTATCGGGTAACGTTGCACATAGTCCCTAACGTCATCCCACCAGGGGTCATAATTTGGGTCTAAGGGATTTGGTGCTGGTACCCTAGGGATTTCCTCCGAGTTGAAATCATGCATTTCTATTTGATTTTCAGGGTTTTCTATCTCCATGGGTTGGTCAGGAATTGGTGATTGTGGTTGGGGTGCTATCATTTGTTCCAGATTAGGGTCAGCTGCAATGGTTGCTAGGATGTGGATATTGGCTATACCCCTATTAATCATGTCCTGGGCATAGGAATCAGTCTCTCTTTTGGTTGCGGCTAGTACCCTTTGGTCTTGTAACTTTTTCATACGCTTCCTACGCTCATGTGCCCCTCGACTGAACCATCCTCTCTTTTTTCTGAGGGAATGGCTCTTCAGACTGAGCCTTAAACACGAATATTCCTTCTTCCGTATCAGCAGAGTACCCCGAGAGGGCAGGCTGAGAAGAGGCACCTTCGCTTCTAGGCGAACCAGACAATTGACGGTACGCGTCAGATGGTCCTTGGTCGCTCATACTGTAAACTAACAAATAGTCAAATAACACATAACAAGAAAATACAATTATGCACGTATTCCCGTAATTTATTTTCTAACAATTTGAATTTTAATGTCAACAGAACACTTCTGTGGCTGAATCAGTGGCTTAGCTCTGATACCACCTTCTGTCGTAACCCCCGATCCCTAATTCCTCGGGAACGGGCGGCCGTGAGCTAGTTTCGGTGGTATCTGGTGTTGTCTAATTTGGCAGCGGAATTTTTCATCAGGACCGTAGTTAGGAAATATTGGATCAGAGTAAAATACCACATTTTCATAATATTAAACACATGGGATAAAACCCAAGTTTGCAGTACACACATTTTCATAGGAATAAATCCTATTTTTATTTAATAAAAACATCTATTTTAATTTAGGTAACTTTATTGCCACTTTTCCAAGCCTTCAGTGCTGTCCAGTTGGCTTCTATTTGGCTTTCACATTTTGTTACCTGAAACGCATTTAAAAACATTTTGTCAGTGGGAAATACTAGTGAGTGAATCTCAGTTTAATCAAGTTCAATAAAAATCATTGTACAGTATTGAGGGCGATCTCGCAATTACATTTGTTTCCAAGTTATATCAATTAACATCCATGGTACTGTCAGACCCGACTTGTGGAAATGTTACCCCTCGCAAGGCAGTAACATAACTTTGTATACAAAACCCCAACATACTCCTGATAATTGTATTCTTACAAATACTCAATAACTGCTTAATATATAATTAATTAAGTGAGGTTTTGTAAAAACAATTTGCAAAAAGGAGATTACTCACATTGTTGTCTTAGATTTTCTGTAAGGGTTCCCTGGGAATTATCTATAAATTACACAAATGCACACGTATTAGTATAATAACCCATTTTAACATTAGTAATACCCTCCCCGAGACGGCATTCCAACGACTACGTCGGGCAGAACCACGACAGCCGTTACGGAACCCTAGATCAATCGGGCAGAGTATCTAATACGTATCTAGGGATTATAATACTTACAACGGAGCAGAACTTCGTTAGTTAGGGGGTATTATACCCGTGTATAATGTCTACACTTTAATTTTGTGATTGAGAAAAGAAATCTGAATGAATTCGACTGAAGGCCACTGCATGCAATTTATAGGGCTGAAACCTGACTTCCTCGCGGCCCGCGTAAGGTATAGACGAGAGGCTACGCGGCCCGTGTCAACGCTGGTTAACAGCGTAGCTGATCCGGGTCAGCTAGTAGGTTCAACAGGTGTTGGGCCACTTGGCGGCCCAGGGTTTCGCCAGGTTTTACCTTGTCGCGGCCCGCGTAAGGTTTGAGGGGTGGCTTACGCGGCCCGCCTCAAACCCAAAATTTTGATTTTTAATTATTTTTAATAATATTCAAGGTATTCGGGGTCCGTTTTCGCGTATGGGATGTATTTTAGGACATATTGGGATATTTTAAAATATATTGGGGTGTCGAAAATATTTCGAGGGTGTCGGTTTAAATTAGGGTTGTTATAAGTAAGCATAGCAGTAAGCGACCAACTGAACCAGAACACAGCGTGAACAATGGACCTGTACTTCAAGTCACATTCCCAAAAGAAGAAGAACCATGTCTTATGGTTTTTCTTATAAAGAATTCTGGTCCTGCAAACCAATAGAATTCTCGGGCAATGAAGGACCCATTGCAACTCTGCGCTGGATAGAAATGACTGAGGCTGTTCTGAAAATAAGCAAGTGTGCTGAAGAAGACAAGATAATGTTTGCCTCTAATTTATTTAAAAACTCATCCTTAGAATGGTGGAACACTATCCTCCAGTCAAGAGGAAGTAATAAGGTATACAACATGGAATGGGAGGAATTTAAGAATATGGTAGAAAGGAAATTCTGCCCTCCCAATGAAAAGGAACAGATAGCAAATAAGTTTCTGAACCTTAGGATGACCGGAGTAGATAGTAAGGGTTATACTACTACATTCTTTGAATATGCTAGAATAGTACCAACCCTTGCATCACCTGAACTAGTATTAATCTCCCGTTATATCTGGGGATTAATTGGAGAAATTAGACATGTAGTCAAGGCAGCTAGACCTCAAACTATAGAAGAATATGTAGAACTAGCAAACACCTTGACAGATGAATTAATCCGTACTAGAGAAGAAGATTAGAGAAGAAATCTTGCTCAAAGACTTACCCAGGAATTCCGATCTGGAAATTCCAACCGTGGAAAAAGTGTAGGTTCCACATCTGCACCTTATTGCAAGTATTGCAAAAGGAAGCATTCTTGAAGATGCTCCATATATTGCAATTTCTGCAAAATATCAGGACACAAGGAAGAAGACTGCAGGAGGAAAGCCAACAACAGGATATGCTACCATTGTGGGGAACAAGGTCATATTAAGCCAAACTGTCCAAAATTAGCTCCAGCTACAATCAACAAGAACACTAAAAATGCTAGAGCATTTGTTCTGACAGCAGATGAAGCCAAAATGATTCCAGATGTCATAGCCGGTACGTTTTTAGTTAATGATGTTTTTGCTAAAGTATTATTTGACTCTGGTGCAAACCAAAGTTTTATTAATACTTCATTTTGCAAACTTCTAAATCAGTCATTAACTAAACTACCACAAGAATGTCTAGTAGGGGCAGCATATAGAGAAACGATTAGGATTTCTGAAATCTTGCGTGGAGCAAGAATAGAATTTTTAAATCAAAGTTTATTGCAAACCTTTACCCAATGAATCTGGCAGGATTTGATATCGTTTTAGGAATGGATTGGTTAATAGCCAATAAAGCCAGTATTTTATGTGATCAAAAGTCAATCCAAGTAAATTCACCAAAAGGTGAAAAAATCATAATTAAAGGAGATAAACCATCTAAATCCACGAAATTCATCTCTGTGATGAAAACTGCAAGCTATATAAGAAAAGGGTATATAGTGTATTTGATTTCTATAATCACTAACACTAAAGGAAAAGAACTAAAAGACATTCCAGTAGTGTCTCAGTTTTCAGATGTATTTCCAGAAGAATTACCAGGACTACCACCAGATAGAGAAGTTGAATTCAGAATCCATCTACTGCCAGGAACAGCACCAATTGCCAAAGCACCTTATCGTTTGACACCCGCAGAAATGCAGGAATTATAGAAACAATTAGACGAATTGTTGGAGAAAGGATTCATACAGCCAAGCTCATCGCCATGGGGAGCACCAATTTTATTCGTTAAAAAGAAGGACGGATCAATGCGTATGTGCATTGACTACCGTGAATTGAACAAAGTCACAATTAAGAATCGGTATCCATTACCAAGAATTGATGATATGTTCGATCCACTGCAAGGAGCTCGATTTTTCTCTAAAATTGATTTAAGATCAGGATATCATCAATTAAAGGTACAGGAAGAGAATATTCCTAAGACCGCTTTCAGAACAAAGTATTGCCATTATGAATTTACTGTCATGCCATTTGGTTTAACCAATGCCCCAGCCGCATTTATGGACATGATGAACCGAATATGTAAACCATATTTGGATAAATTCATAATTGTCTTTATAGATGATATTCTTATCTATTCTAAAAGTAAAGAGGAACATGCAAAGCATTTGCACGCTCTTTTAAGTCTATTAAGAAAGGAAAAACTTTATGCTAAATTTTCAAAATGCGAGTTTTGGTTAGAACAGGTACAGTTTCTTGGACACTTAGTCAATCATGAAGGAATTCAGGTGGATCTCACCAAGATCGAGGCAATAATCAAGTGGAAAACCCCTGAGTTACCAACCGAGGTTAGAAGTTTCTTAGGATTGGCTGGTTATTATAGAAGGTTCATTCAAGATTTCTCTAGAATAGCCATTCCTTTAACTAAGTTAACCTGTAAATCCATTAAGTTTGAATGGGGACCAAAACAAGAAGAAGCATTTAGAATTCTTAAGCAAAAACTAACCCATACACCCATACTAGCGTTACCATAAGGAACTGAAGACTTTGTAGTCTATTGTGACGCTTCTAAATTAGGTTATGGATGTGTATTAATGCAACGCCAAAAGGTTATAGCTTATGCATCTAGGAAACTTAAGAATCATGAAGAGAATTATTCAACCCATGATCTAGAATTAGGAGCCATAATTTTTGCCCTTAAGATTTGGAGACATTACCTTTATGGTAGTAAGTTTACCATATTCACTGATCATAAAAGTTTAAGGTATGTTTTCGGGCAAAAGGAGTTGAATATGAGACAAAGACGCTGGATGGAAATGCTTAGTGATTATGATTGTGATATCCAGTATCATGCAGGAAAGGCAAATAATGTAGTTGTTGATGCTTTAAGTCGAAAGTATCATGAAAAGCCAAAAAGGGTACGTTTTCTTAAATTAAATCTACAAGTAGATTTAAATGAGCAAATTAGGAAAGCACAAGAATCAGTAATCAAGGATGATACTGAAAAACTAAAAGGTATGATTAAGGAATTAGAACAAGGAACAGATGGAATTTGGAGATTCCATAAAAAGAGAATGTGGATACCTAAATTAGGGAACCTGCGTCATCATATATTAGAAGAAGCCCATAAGTCTAAATATACAATGCATCCTGGAAGTGATAAGATGTATCAGGATTTAAGAAAGAATTTTTGGTGGATAGGAATGAAAAAGGACATAGCAGCCTATGTTTCTAAATGTTTAACCTATTCACAAGTTAAAGCTGAACACCAAAAACCTTCATGTTTGTTACAGCAGCTAGAAATGCCAGTGTGGAAATGGGAATTGATAACAATGGATTTTGTTACCAAATTACCCAAAACAAGGAAAGGTAGTGATACAATCTGGGTGATTGTAGATAGGCTAACCAATTCAGCTCATTTCCTACCAATGAAAGAAACTTTCAATATGGAACAACTAGCTAAATTGTATGTAAATGAAATAGTTTCACTACATGGAATTCCTTTATCAATTGTTTCTGATAGGGATAGCCGTTTTACCTCTCATTTTTGGTCAAGTTTCCAAAAAGCAATGGGAACCAAGTTAAATCTAAGCACGGCTTACCATCCTCAAACAGATGGACAAAGCGAAAGGATAATTCAGACAATGGAAGATATGCTTAGAGCTTGTGTAATTGATTTCGGAGGTAATTGGGATGATCACTTACCTTTAGTAGAATTTTCTTATAATAACAGTTATCACACAAGTATCAACGCTGCACCATTCGAAACACTTTATGGACGAAAGTGCCGAACCCCAGTCTGTTGGGCATAAATTGGGGAAAAGCAACTATCTGGACCTAAAATAGTGCAAGAAACAACCGACAAAATTATTCAAGTCAAGGAACGACTGAAAGAAGCATGTGATCGACAGAAAAGCTATGCTGAAAACAGACGAAAACCATTGGAATTTCAAGTAGAAGATAAAGTATTATTAAAAGTCTCTCCTTGGAAAGGAGTGGTAAGATTCATAAAAAGAGGAAAGCTAAGCCCCATGTATATTGGACCTTTTGAGATTATTAGAAGATTAGGACCTGTAGCCTATCAGCTACAACTGCCAGAGGAAATGGCAGGAATACATGATGTATTTCATGTATCTAATCTCAAGAAATGTCTAGCTGATGAATCACTTGTAGTACCTCTTAAGGATATAGAGGTAAATGAACAACTCAAGTTTGTAGAAAGGCCTCTACAGATTGAAGACATGAAAGTCAAGAACCTCAAGCATAAGAGATTAGTTTTGGTTAAAGTGAAGTGAGACTCCAAAAGAGGACCTGAGTACACATGGGAGCTTGAATCAGAAATGCAAAAGAAATATCCACACTTATTCCAGTAGATCTCGAGGATGAGCTCTAAAACAAGGTAGGGAGGATATAACAACCATAAAGAAAAACCGACACCCTCATCAAATTTTCGACACCCTAAAAATATTTAAAATATCCCAATATGTCTTAAAATACCCCCCATACATGAAAACGGGCCCCGAATACCTTTTATATATTTAAAATTAATTAAAAATGGAATTTTTAGGGTTCAGGCGGGTCGCGTAAGCCATCTCCGAACCCTTACGCGGGCCGCGACAACTTAAAGGTCCAGCAAACCCCGGTGTTGACACGTGTCACGCAACGTGTTGACCCTAGTCATGACCCGGATCAGCTACGCCTAGACCCCTATGCCACGCGGGCCGCGTAAGCCTTTGCTTACATTTACGCGGGCCGCGAGAAAGCAAGAATCAAGCACTATAAGTAGCAAACATCGGATCTTCAGTCTACTCGCTCATTTATTTTCTTTCTAATCGAATTCTGAAGTAGTAGAAGCTATACTCGGGTATAATACCCCCTAAATAACGAAGTTCTGCTCCATTGTAAGTATCATAACCCCCTGGATACGTATTAGATACTCTGCCCGATTGATCTAGGGTTTCGTAACGGCTGTCGTGGTTCTGCCCGACGTAGTCGTTGGAATGCCGTCTCGGGGAGGGTATTACTAATGTTAAAATGGGTTATTATACTAACACATGCGCATTTTTGTAATTTATAGATAATTTCCAGGAAACCCTTACTGAAAACCTAAGACAGCAATGTGAGTAATCTCCTTTTTGTAAACAGTTTTTACAAAACCTTAACTATTTTACAATGCAATTTAGCAGTGATTGAGTCTTTGTAATTCTACGATTACTGCCGGTATCTTGGGGTTTTGTATACAAAATGTGAGACACGTTACCATTGGACGAAGAGTTTGCCAATGTGTAATATGACCCACCAGTCAAGATTGACAGTACTGAATGAGTAATTGGGTAGATATAAACATTGTAATCGCTCTCAATACTGTTTAAATTAAATTAATGTTTCTTGATTAAACTGGGATTCACTCACCAGTTTTTCCCACTGACAAATGTTTTTAAAACGCGTTTCAGGTAACACAATGTGAAAGCCAATTAGAAGGCAGCTGGATAGCACTGAAGGCTTGGAAAAGTGGCTATAAAAGTTACCTAAATAAAGAAGGCGTTTTAATTCAATAAAATGGGATTTATAAGTGGTAGGTGAATTGGCACAAATGCCCATCATGTGAATCATGTGAGAGGCATGTGACCAATTTTTAACCAAATAAATAGATGGGGTTAGTGATGAAGGCCCAAGGGTTAGAAAACATGACGTTCGAGGCTCAAATGTCAAAATATTTTTTTTAGGTTGATAAGGTTAAAGCGACACAACCACATGGGCAAAAATCCTATTGTTAAAATACAAACTTGTATTATGTTTGATGGAGAGATGCCATTATTTAGAGAAAAGATTGTATTACGTTTACAGTAATGATTTGGATATTTTAATTTTTTTTTTGAACGATGATTTTCTTTTATTAGGCTACCGCACATCCTAAATGAAACTTTAAAATGGATTGTGCTAATGGAATGATCTATATACTACTTCTAATAAAGCAAAATAACTTTTGCCACGTGGCATATGCTGAGACCCATTTTTTTCATTTGTCCGCCAAAAGCATTCTCCTCATACGCTTATCTTCTTTTCCCCTATTCTCTTCTCCGGTTAATTTTTAGCGGCAATTTGTTTTCTCAATAAGCGGCTTCTCAAACACAAAAACTCCCATTCAAAAACCCTAATTATCATACAGGGGATTCTCTGCTATTTCATACATCTTCGATTGTCTCAAACACAAAAACTCTCATCTAGGTATCTTTATCATCTTCAACTTGCTTTCAGATCTTGAAGATCCATCCAATTGCTATGATTCTTGAAGTTTATTCGGATGATCTTATCTATTGATTCCTTAATTTTGCTATTATCTGGGGTGTTGTGCTTTGTGAAACTGAATCTTCAATTGGTAAAAGTCATCTGTCTTTCTACATCTCTTATGTTAGATGTTTTTAGGTTAATTTATTTGATTCGTTCAATCGTTTTGTTGATTGTTTCTGTATGTATCAAAACCTTATAAATCCCTTATTCGTTCTACATCTCTATGTCGTCTTGATTGTGGTATATTCCCTGAATCCACAATTTGTACAGGTTTTTACTCTATTTTCGTATGATTTCATATGTACTTTTGATTTTACAATGGTACATTGGTTAATGGTTTGATTTTTTCTTTGCATTTGATGTTCAGAAACCCTAACTTTATATGTTGATGTCTATATATATTTGTTTATCTAAAACCCTACACCAAAAATTCCTTTATATGTTTTTGTTAATTAGATACCCTAAACTTTCAATTTAGTGGAGATGTGTGTATGTTGAATAGTAAGGTAAATCTGTGCAAATTTTGGGAGATGGGAGCGTAAAATGTTCAACAAGTGCCAAGTATGCAAAGAGGTTAAATCATGCTTTAAATATTATATTTCAGATTTTGTTTTTGGTGATTATAATCCATATATTTTGGTGGGTTGAGATTAAGTATATACAGTATAAGGAAGTTGGATAATAAAGATAAAAAAAAGTCTAAGAACTAACGTAAACACAATTTGAAGCTGGCTTCTTTGTGTATTAGACACGTTTACATCAGAAGCTTCAGGAACAAGTGTACGGGTATGAGTTGAGAGCCGATGACTAATTAAAAAAATGATAGGCTAATTTCAAACCATTGTTTTAACACCGTATGAGTGCTTTGTGTCCCTGTGTTTCCTGATCTCCAATTCACATCTTATTGTTGCTGAATGTTAGTGACCATTAGTTTCAAAGTTAACTTCTTTTATAAAAGAAAATTGATTTAAGGTTCTTATTAGTTCTTATTCTTTGAGGTACAACTTTTTTTTGCCAGCGAAGCATCTTTGATTGCACAAGTGAGTTTTGTTAATTTGATTGTAATGGTTTGAGGTTTGATAATAGTGTTAGGTTCCCGTTTTTTATGAGAACAAAGGGATCATAATCAAACAGCAGGAAGGGAGTAGAATGGAGAAACTGTAACGCATATGATGGTAAAGGCCATTTTCAAGGTAATGGTTTTATATGTCATCCTTTTAATTTGTATATCTGAACGTTTTCTAATTATGTTTTTCAATTTGGTGGCCAGTATGATTCAGACACAAATTCGAGTGAAGTAGATACAGTTTCAATTCAGTTTCAATTGTATGTGTTTTGAATTGTTTTGATCTTTGTTCAACTGCACATCTTTATGCTTTCGTGCGTTTAGACACCTCTTCATCCGCCTTTTCTTTTGTCACCAAAAATTGAAAACCCTAATTTGGTTCACAGTCAATCAACCTACGTGATTGAGACCTTCCTTATTTTCCCCTGTTTTCTTTCATCGTTCTCAAATGAAGAACGCGTGAGTTTCATATTTCAATTTCGTCACTGTTATTCTTCAGATTTTGCTCCATAAAGATGTAATCAGAACATGTTCTTTCGTTTTTATCTTACAAATGTTAGTTTTCCACTTGGATCTCATTAGTTTGAACACAAGAGTGTGTTGATTCTGAATCTATCAAACTAAATTTTAATTCATAAATATATGTGGGAATGATGGTGTAAAATGATGAAATTGTACTTTAGTTACTTGGGGTTGCATGTTCTTGCATGATATTGTTTTTCAGTTAAGGGTTTAATGGCTGTGACAGGACCAAATGTTGCTTCTATTTGTAATTGTTACTGTTTTTAGGGTTATTTTATGTTAGTTTGATCTTAATTAGGAGAATGTTGCTTCTATTTGTAATTGTTACTATTTTTCATTAACATCTTTCTGTTAAGGATCAATTCGCCTATCTTCATTCAAATTGCCGTCTCAGTCCCTTCAAATTTCTCATCTGCTTCGGTTGGTTGCATATGGTGTAAGGGCCTGCACAAAATTGTCCCAAAACACTCCGTAAGTAGAAACTCGGACCCCTAAAACCCTAATCCTTGTGAAAAATCAAGAAAATTCAAATTTATTGATCTGTCGCGGGCCGCGTAAGAATTAACCAAAGCTTACGCGGGGTGCGACAGCCTTGCAATTCTCCGGATAAGCTTTAGGCCACGTGTCAGACACGTGGCAGACCTAGGGTGTGACACGGCAGCCATAGTCGTAGCTAGGGTGGCCCTCGCGGGCCGCGAAGGATCTCCTTCAGTCTTACGCGGGCCGCGTAGAACTCAAAAATCAGCTATAAATTAGACGTTGCATGGCATTCCTTTTGTGCTCGATAAATTCCTCAAAATCACCATCTTTCTGCTTAAAAATCACGTTCAAAGTAGTGAAACGTTGCTGCGATACAGGGTAATAACTCGATCACTACTACGATACAATGTCCGATCGATTGAAACCAATCCGATGAATGTTTAAGTGCTGCCTGAATTCGGGCTATACTTTGTCATTCATCGTGAGGGTTTTGATTTCGTGAATTTATCGTAAATGTTGTATTAAGTTACTAACCTAGTTTCGTTTGCATTACTTAACTAGGTTACTAGGCTTAATCAGTAGGTAAAACTCTGTCCAACTAAACTTGCAATGTGAGTCCTTCTCTTTTTATCCAAATTGTTTTGCACAACCCTAAATGTTTTCCAGTTATAAGTACATGGATTAAGTCTTTGCAAATCTGTAATTACTGGCAGTAAGTGGGGGTATGTGCACATAACTACTGATTTATCACTATTAGGTGGGCGAACCTAATTAGTGATATGGCCACAGTCATAGATACGGTCGAGTGACAACAGGACCAGTTAATTATAAGATCGGAGCAACTGTAATCGCCCTTAATACTGTAATTTGTAACAATGCGTCGTCTTGTTCAAATTGAATGACTCGCCAGTATTTCCCCGCTGATAAAATCTTTTTAAACATGTTTCAGATGATTTACTGTGAATCAGGAAAAGTGCCGAGTAGCACTACAGCTTGAAGGAGTGGCTCAATAAATAAAGAAACATGTTTTGTTGTAACCAAGGGATTTCCCAATGAAATTCCTTTATTGTAAATTACGGGGTTGATCCCAAAATTTGAAATAAAATAAAATGGGTGTTTTCAGTCTTAAACGATCCTGTTAAAACTTTCTGCTACCAAATCAAATATTAATACCACGGGTTTTCTGTCCCGCGGCTTCTGAACCGGGTAAAACCGGGACGGGGGCCGTGACAGAAAAAGGTGGTATCAGAGCCACTGATTTAAGCCCATTAAGTATTTAGAAATACTTAATTTTCCAGATTTCCAATCTGTGATTCTGTGAAAATTTAAATTAACAAATAAAATTTTAACTTGAATTTTGTGTGTTTCTTCATGTGTGCTAACAGCATGAATGAACTGTCGGAGGCACTCCGAAACTTTACAATCCATACCACTGATATGGATACAATAGGAATCCAATCCGGTTATCAGACGGATACCGAGGAGCCATTAGTATTTCAGGCACAGCCACAGGAGAAACCTAAGCCTAAAAATAGAAGAAGAATTCGGGACTGGAAACGCGGACGAAGGAAGAAACCAGCTGCCCAAAAGGTGAAAAAGATGAAAGATCCGAAGGGAAAAGGAAAGGAAGTAGGGGAAAGCTCTGGTCAAGCCCAAGAGTTGCCACCTTGGGAAGAATTGGATAGATAACTTGCAAACTGTGACCTCATCGGACCTTCTGAAGAAACCCTTTTCAATTACCCCGCTCAATCAGAACTTCCTGTTAATTTGGAACCTGCTGTTCCAGACCCAATTGTCAACCCTCAACTTCTTCCCAGAGAGTTGGAAGAGTGGTGGACGAGCGACTGGCATTTTCAGAATTTCATGAATAACCCAAACGTTTATTTTCCCCAGTTTGATCCTGAACCTGCACCATTTCCACCTATGAACCCGGAGAACGTTGCTGAATTACGCCGCTATGGCGAAGAGCTGGTGGATGCGTGGAATCAGATTCGAGACGTGAGGGAAAAGATTTCGTGGAAGTACGACGAAAGGGAGCGTCGTTTCTAAAAAAGCCAACTAACGAGGGTTGAATGTTTTGTATAATAATAATAACAATAATATAATAATATTGTATAATACTAACTAAAATAAAACTTTTGTAAAATAGATGGTGTGTATTGATGCATACTATTATAAAAATATATAAATGTCGAAAGATCGACGATTTTGGCTATATGTGTTGACTTAATTGTGTTATTATTGCCTTGTTGTATTTAATTGTTATCCAATTTATGATAATAATTTATGTATATCTTGATAATTATTCAGATGGAAAACGCAGTAAATGAACCAGCCAATGAAGTTAACCAATCGGAACAACACGATGAAGATCATTTTCTTAATAGGCAAGATATAGAAAATATCGTTGCTCTGGGAATAGCCAATGCTATCCCGGCAATGGTTGCTGCCGTTAAAAATCCTGCTGAACCTTCCCAAGCCAACCATAGCAAACGCACTCACGACGATAATTTCAGTAACAGTGTAAACGGGGGCGGCAATTGTGACAACCCTCGTAATTCCATGTATCCGTACAATTTATTAATGATAATTAAAGTGCTTGATGATTGTGCAAAAGTATTTAACTGCTCTCTGATTACTGTGTTATACTTACATCTGCGTGATAGCATACTAGTAGTATGCAGAAAACTTGACTAAATGGTCCTGAATATTTTCCTATGTGTTAGGAATTAATTGTGTTACAAGAATATATGTATAAGACGCCTTAAGGAACAATTAAACAACTTAACGAAACAGTATCCGACCGAACAACCGGACATTACCCGAGACACCAAGTATTTTCCAAATACATTGTGTTATTATTTTTGGCTAGTCTTGATCCCCGTTCACCATAACACCCGCTAAAAATCCAACAACTAACATATAACACCATGATACTTGAAATGTAACTAGCACTTATCAAATTAGTCACATTTTTACATCAAGACCCCCCCCCCCCAACCGATTTTTGGTCCTAGGTGGACCCACCACATCTTCATTGTTAGTGCATTACGTCTATTAACTTCGTCTTGTATCATGTAATAGGATAGGATAGGATTATCAGTGTCCGAAGTGCAAAAAACAAAGTTTAGTGGGTTTACATGAGGTTTCGCTTGAAAGTGACATGTGACATATTCAAGCGAAACCAGATCAGTCAGGTTTCGCTTGAACTTGTCATGGTCAGCTTCAAGAGAAACCCAACTACTATATATAGGGCACTTGTTGATTCATTTGGTACGACTTCTGAAATCTGTAACGAAGTACTGCCAAAGTCTGTTCAGGTTGTAAACAGTGTTATTATCAATATTAGTGACAGATTAAAGAGTATCAAATTGTTTCCACGTCCGTTTCACTGATTCCGCCTTTGAATCGGATTATACGCTCTTCTGATTGACTCGTTTGGGTTCAACAACGATCCTACAAGTGGTATCAGAGCTCAGGAAGAAGAGTTTAGCTTGATATCATCTATTTTCTGACTTCTACACCTTCTTTTTCAATCTGAAAAAGTTTTAACGGTCAAAATTGGATCAAATTTTCACAGATTGTGTAAAACTACATATTGATAAACCCTGGAAAGTTTCATTGCAAAATTCGAATTAAAAATGACAAAATTGGACCAAAAAGTAGGTTTCGCTTGAACGAATACTTGGGGTTCGCTTGAAAATATAGTTGGTTTCGTTTCAAACAGCAGGTTTCGCTTGAAAACCTTGTTGGTTTCGCTTCAAATTGGCTTTCGCTTGAAAGATCATCTGCTTTCGCTTGAATCAGGTTTCGCTTGAAAATTCTTCAGGTTTCGCTTGAATCAGGTTTCGCTTGAAAAATCTTCAGGTTTCGCTTGAATCAGGTTTCGCTTGAAGTGCTGTCTCGCTTGAAGTGTCAGTTTTGGTAGTTCGTTTGAAAGCTGATATTCAGTTTCAATTTGGAATTTCGCTTCAACCTGTTGTTTCGCTTGAAGTCTCTATTTCACTTGGAAAAAAAAAATTCCGAGTCAAGATCATTTTACACCAACCAAGTGTCAGTCTGTATTGAAATATTTGATATTATTGATTCTGATTGTGTTTGTTTGATTGTATCTGTTCAGGTTTACAACATGGCTGAAGAATTCTACAATACATTTTTCAACGCATTCACATCCGATTCTTCCGAAACATCAAATGTTACACCAAAAACCATCACGAAAGCGATCAATGAGAACATCAAGCAGGATAATTTCTACGGAACACACTCAAAGCCACCAACTCTGGAGAGCATTGAGGATTATACATGGTGGAAAGAACGTTTTATCAATTGGGCGAAAGCATATGCTCACGAAAGCTGGTTTTGTTTAGAGTTTGGATAAGAACGACCGAAGGATGATAAAGGAGAATTAATTTCATTTAAGAAATTACCGAGAGAAGAAAAAGCAGATTATGCAACTGAACAGAGAATGATTGCTTTAATCCAGACGGCAATTAGAAATGATATTTTTGCATTGCTTAATCATGACGGATCGTCAAAATCTGTTTGGGAAGCTTTACGTGTTAAAGCTGAGGGGGTGAACAGATTAGAAAAAACAAAATTGCATTGCTTAAAAAAGAATTCGATTTATTTGATAGTTTAAAAGGAGAGTCGGTAAGGCAAATGATAGAGAGATTCTGTCATCTCAAAATTGAACTTGAACGTTTTAAAATTGAGAAAACAAGAGAGGAAATTATTGATAAAGTCATTGAAGCATTACCACGAGCTGATCAGTGGCAAACGTTTGTTTTTATTTTGAAAAATAATGCTTTATATGATACGATTTCTCTTGATGCATTGTTTAAAAAGATAGAGAGTCATGATCTGGAGTTACAAAAGCAAAGCAAGATGACTGGTTCTTCACATCAACAGAATGTTGGTCTATACTACAAAGGTAGTGTACCTTCGGAGAAAGGTGTTGGTTCACCAAAGACAGCATTCAGTGGAGAGAAAATGAAAGAACCTCAAACAACTTTATCAAATTATCATTCTGGATATCATTCATCTTCAAAACCAACTTCTGATGAAACTGAAGAGATTCTGTGCAACATTGCTCTCAAACTGAAGAATTCTCCGTCGATGAGCATCAATGCAGCTAAGCAGTAAATGAGTTTTCTTGCATCTGTTATGGAATCGTATAAAGGTCTTGTAGCTGGTAAAATTGGAAACTCTGAATTAACCAAAGAAGACTACGACCAGATTGATCCAGAAGAGATGGAGCTAATTGACATTCGCTGGTGTTTAGCTAGTTGCATCCGCAGAGCTTAGAGATTTATGGAGATTACAGGGAAACAATCTTTGGGTGGTCCATCAACAAAGCTTGGATTCGACAAATCTAAAGTGACCTGCTTCAGATGCAAGCAAAAAGGTCATTTCAAAAGAGAATGCAGAAATTCTGAAGTTTCTGAAGGAAATGAACGTCCTTTCAACGATGACTATTATCGAAAGGCGATCTACCATCGAAGCAAAGAAGAGCCGAAATTGATTGAAGATAAAACTAAATCAAGAGCTTGTTTTGTAATTCAAGATGATGAAGGTTTTGATTGGTCTAAGATATGTCCAGAAGAAGATCGTTTGGAGAATGTTCGAAAAACAGCTCATGGCAAAGCTATAACAGAGGAAAGAAAGTTTGTTTTTGTTGCTGAGATTCGAGATGAAAACAAAGACAAAGATACAGCTGAGATCAAAATGAAAACCAGAGAAGAGATTCTGGAAGAAAAGACCTACAGAGAAAGAAACATTGTGTGGAACAGAATGGATGAAATCCAGGAAGAGTATGAGATTGCTGTCAGTAGCAAAAGATGGGATAAGAAGAGAGAATGTTACTTCAGCAGAGAAGGAGAACCAGTTGTTCCAAAGAAAGACATAATCTTTGATGATGTTCTTCTCATAATCCCTTTGAGAGCCGAATACTATAGAAATGTGATGAAAGATGACACATATGCTAAAAGGCATGAAAAGGAGATCAGATATGCCATGACATCATGTCTAAGAAAAAGGGATGAAGAGACAATGAAGAAGAATGTTGAAGAAATGGTGAACAATCTGAAGAAGGTTGTTGAAGAGGTTAAAGCAGAAGCTGTTGAAGTTGAAGTTGTGAAAGAGGAAGTTTTGAAAGTTGGTGAGACAGAAAAGATTGAAGAAAAAGTTGTTGTGAATGAAGAGATTAAGAAAGTTGTTACTGAAGAACAGCAGATTGGAGAAAAAGTGAAGAAAGCAGAAGAAGAAGTAAAGAATGAGATTTTGGAAACTAGTGATGTTGGTGAAGAAGTTGGTGTTGAAGGAAATAAGAATGATGCTAATCAGACAGATGCAGCAAACATCGAAGTGCCAATCACTGAGGTACATTCTGATTCTAAAATCTTAAAAACGATTGATCAGTGCAAGAAATGCATGGAACTGTGCAGAGCTTGTACTGAAAAAGATGAGCAATTCAGAACAAGAGATCTTGAATTTACTAAAATTGAAAATATTTTTAAAGAAAAATGCAAAGAAATGCTAGAAAAAGAAAAAGTTTTAAAAGAAAATGATGAAAAACTTTCAGAAAAATGTAAAAAGTTAGAAACAGAAAATGAAGTTTTGAAAGAAAATGTTTCTAAAATGATAGAAGAATGTTCACAAAAAGAAATTGCTTGTCAAGAAATGAAGAAAGAATATGACTCAATGAAATTAGCATATCATATTACGAAAGAGTCATACGAAAAAGCGAAAGATGAAATGAAATATGCTCAATCAAGAATGAATTATCTTTCTGAAACAACTAAAGAGCTTAAACGAATGTATTCTATAAAACAAGATGTTGTTAATTCCTATATTGAGGATGTTGCTAAGCTAAAGCGACAGATTGCTGATTTAGAACAGGATAACAACAAGTTGAAAAGTTATCACGTGTCGTCAAATGTGCTTGAACGTATTTTCAATATAAAACCGGGAGATGGTGAGTCTGAGCAAAACAAGAAAGGCATTGGCTCAGAGTTTCATCAAGTTCCACCACCGGGAAAATTTGCATTTTATGATGAGGAAAAGGTCGAAAAAGCTTTCAACATGGTAGACCAATTGCCAGACAACATTGACATAACCTATTCCAAATCTGATGATTCTCATGATTCAGAGGTGGTAGGTAAAGTCGTTGAAAGTGTGTTGAAAGAAGAGTCGGTTGATACAGGTAAATCTGAATCACAGGATGAAGATGAAGGAAATCTTCATGATAGTTATCTGAAAAACACAAAATTCGAGAAAAGTTTGAATGATGATTCAAAAGGATTGGTTTATACCATGATTGGATCGGACAAATTGTTCTTAGATGTTGTATTCCCGATTCAGAATGTGATTTCAGAAAAGGTTGATAAAGTTTTCAAAATGGTTGAGATTGAAAAGTCGGAGATTTCAAAGTTTGCTGGTAAGAGTCATAGAGGTTCGTATAACAAACCTGGTTACAAAAAGAAAAACATGAAGGCTGGGTTGGGTTATAAGAAGAAACAAAGTTGGAAAAGAAATGAAACTCCGAATTTTCAGACAAAAATGAGTTTTGTTCAAGGAAAAAGTTTTGAAGAGGAGGAAAAACTCAAATTTAGTAATGAAGAGTTTGGTGTTCAAAAGGAAAAACAACAACCACAGGTCAAAGATGTGTCCAAGAGAACATGCTTTAAGTGTGATCAGATAGGACATCTTGCACGAAAGTGTCCAAATCTAAAACCTGTGGATGTTGACAAAAAGGAATCTGAAAATGTTGAGAAACAAAAATCTGAGGATGTAAAACAAAAGTCGACCAGATTTGATTCAAAACAAACTTGGAGGTACAACACAAACAAGTTTGTTTCGAACCAAACTTGGAAATCAAATCCGAATAGGTTTGAGACTAGAAAGACCTGGAATTCTCACACACCCAGAGTTAGAACAACACAAATTTGGAGAACAAATGTTGATGCTACAAAACCACAAGAGTTTTGGAAACCAAAAGTTGTTGATCAAAAACAAAATGTTCAAAAGGAGTCACATTTTTACAAAAGAGGTACTCCAAAAGGTCAAAAATGGAGTATTAAGAAACAAGTGTCTTTGGTAAAAGATGAGAAAGTTGAAGTCAAAGTTGAAAAAGTCTTTGTTCAGAATGACAAAGATTTTCCGAAGTTGAATGAAAATTATTGTGTTGAAATGCCTAAGGTTCAACAAACCTGGGCTAAATTGTTCAAATAATCAAGCAGTCTGAATGTGCAGGTGCTCAACAAATCTAAAGATTGTGAGAATGGCACAACAAGAGGAAGAGGTTGCTGGATCCTGTGGTGGTTGAAACAGGAAGTTTATTTTCATTCTGTACATAAATAAACAATATTTTCAAAAACCCAAAAAAATTGAAAAATTAAAAACGAAAAATATGTTTGTTTGTAAATTTTTTGTCAAAAATAGAAAAATACAAAAATATGTGTTGATTGAATACGCCGAAACCCTCACGGCTGAACAAACATGATTAATTTCACAAGATTGAAAAACGGTTTTCAAACTGTAAATATCAATGTGTTGTAAATCATAGGGGTATGTTATTTTCTGCAAATCAGTGCATGAGAAGCAGAAAATGGATGGCGAGACAAAGCTATCAGTATTGGTTGTCAAATTTTCTTTAAATGATTTTGCATTTTAGAGGGAGTAATATTGTTAGAAAATCCAAAAACATTTGAAAATTTAAAAAAGCCAAAAACATGATAAAATTCAAAAAAAACGAGTTTTGTGTAAAAAAGAGGAAATGATAGTACATCAGTAGACAGTTACAGTACGCTAAAGAATTGGAAAGTTTAAATGTGTTAAATGATCTCACCGTGGATGTGTCGGTAGATTTTTATACATTTAGTAAACTTTTTCGGGATATAAACCTAAATTTAAACTTACTTATTTCGTGGGGAACACTACTTGGATATATAGGTAACCCCTGAAATCTTGTTTGAAAGGTCCCTCTTTCTGAGATACTAGGTCTTTATACTCAGTGATATCTGGGGTATTATCCCGGGACTTCTGATTTTGCAGAAGCAATGGCCTAGTCCCTGGAGAATACTTTCCGCATTGCTTGAAATATAGCGCAGCCCTCAACAAATTGATGAAACAATAAAATTGATAGTCATTGTTGTTGTAATACAAAAGATCCTCTAAAGTGGACACACCAAAAGTCGAGCAGTCATCTCTCTACTGAACGGAAGTTCTGACCTGAGCTCTCCCGGTTTCGTACTATAATTTATTCCCCTTACAGATATCATCTAGGTATACTCACCTGTAAGACTGAAAATTGGGATCTGGATACGGGAGTATATTCAAGAGGTGGGACACATGAATGAGTTTAAGTTCTTAATACACCTAATTCGTATCCTGAATCAGTTGAAGTTTGTGTGAAAATTTAAGTGGACCAGTATATCGACAATCTAAGTGAATTGTTTAATTCTTAATGTGTAACTAAGCTCAACGGTACTTGTGACTTGTTAAAAACTGATATGATCCTCTAACGCAAACTCAAACAAAAATATTGTATGTAAATATGTTTGTACATATTTCTTTACTGCTTTATATTTTCAGAAAAATTCAAAAAGATTGTTGATTCTGTTTTATTTTCGACAACCGATGTCTGAAATGCTGAGTGTCAAAATCTAAGTAAGCTGATTGTGTTTCTGAAAATAAAACAAGTTCATTAATTTGAAACTTGAATTTTTTAACAAAAAAAATCAAAAACAGTTTGTGATATCTCCAAGGTCATTAGTTTGGACTTGGATGATTTACTGTGAGGATTTTGGATATTGGACATTGCCATATCTGTAAAGATTGTTGATAGAGGGAGTATTTTAGAGCCAGGTTATGATTACTGGTAGTTTAAATGTTGTTACTTATAAATGTATGGGTGATTGCAGATAGTCCAGATTAAGATCCCGAGAGCAGAATCTAAGGGGGAGTCTGAAGACAAGCTTGAAGCATGGAAAAGCGTGTAGATGGAAAGCTAGGAGTCGATCCCAAAGCACGGAAGCTTAACGAGAGGGGGAGCCTGAAGCTGATAGGAGAGAAATATTGATGGATGTTTACAATGTTACAATTTGAATGAGAAGGCAGAATGATAAAGACTGAAGATGTGTCATACTGAAGACTAGACACTGAAGACTTCGTCAATATCCGAGGGGGAGTCTGTTAGTGCATTACGTCTATTGACTTCGTCTTGTATCATGTAATAGGATAGGATAGGATAGGATATGATATGATTATCAGTGTCCGAAGTGCAAAAAACAAAGTTTAGTGGGTTTACATGAGGTTTCGCTTGAAAGTGACATGTGACATATTCAAGCGAAACCAGATCAGTCAGGTTTCGCTTGAACTTGTCATGGTCAGCTTCAAGAGAAACCCAACTACTATATATAGGGCACTTGTTGATTCATTTGGTACGACTTCTGAAATCTGTAACGAAGTGCTGCCAAAGTCTGTTCAGGTTGTAAACAGTGTTATTATCAATATTAGTGACAGATTAAAGAGTATCAAGTTGTTTCCACGTCCGTTTCACTGATTCCGCCTTTGAATTGGATTATACGCTCTTCTGATTGACTCGTTTGGGTTCAACAACGATCCTACATTCACACCATACCTTGGTGATTTGTTTCATTTTTATATTGGATATGTTGCTTAATGATCTAACCAAACTATGCATGACAATCTTATAAGAGTATGGTTCTTAGATTGATCATCATTCCTCAAAGATCACCCTCTCTCCTCACTCACTCTCTCTCTCATTTCGGTCACCCCCATAACCGAACCCACCACCACCACCTTCCAACATCTTCATCTTCTCCAACATCAAGTGCCATTCAAAGCTTCAAAGTGATCTATGGAGGTTGCTTTTTGAAGGGCTTTCAAAGGAGCTTGTTTCTAGCTTTTTCACCATCTTTTTCTCAACATTTCTTCACTAGATTTTCCCTAGCTTTAAGCTAGTAGTAAGTCTCTATTTAACCCTTGTTCATGTCCATTTTGTGTAAAGAAAGATGTCATATGTTAAATCTACAAGAACACTAAAAAGGATTTAAACAAGAAGATGAAACATGATGTATTTATGTTAGTATGAAATTGTTTTGATATGTACTGATTATTTGCTGATTTACTTGTTAATATTGCTGTTTGATGTTGTTGTGATCACTAAACATGTTAACGGAATCAATCGAACACACTTTAGAATGTCAAAAGCTGAAAACAGTTTGTTGTTTGATGATTACAGCCAACTTCAGTTGGCTGTAACCGAACCTTAATAAAGCAGAAAATGTATTATCTGAAGTCTAGATTTATGTATTATGAAATACGGTTCTAATTAATGGCACTGGAATCACAATTTTTGGACTTCGTTTACTATTTTTAAAGACCCTTTTAAAAACAGCAGCTGAAGCTGAGTTTTTGCTGGAGTAAATGGGTGATATGTTTTTGGTCATAACTGGAAATCTATGATGAATCAGCTCATGAAATTTGTATAGTAGATGACAACTGATGTATTTGTAATTACCCCACTGAAATTTCGTAAATCGAACTTACGAAGAATTTTTAGTAAATTATTCCGTGGACTGCAATCAGAAAAAGATGAATCTGATTGCAGTCCGGAAAATGAATTTTTATAAAATATTGGTGATGAATTGGATCCCGAGATTTTTACACTTTAATATTTCGATCGTTTAAGACCTTCTGTAAAAAGTTGGGAATTTTTGGAATAAGTTAACTATTTTATTTAAATCCCCGAAAACAGCCCAGTTTTGAAGATTAAAGCTGAAACGACATAAGTAGTGATTTGCGTGTCTAAATGTCGGATAGGTTATCCGAGAATGATATTTCATGTTATATGTCTATAAAAGTGTTATGTGCAATGTCGTATGTTTGTTTGTGAGTGGGGAATGGATGGGAAGTTTATATGGGCATGAACCGTTAAAGTGATGCATGTTATGTGATAGATACGTGTAGGAACTTTGTGTTCTATCTGAAGTTACTAATAAACTAAGTGGTAATCATACTAGGACGTGATTGACCAACCTTGACTGTTAGCTATATTTGAGAGTCAAACCGAGCAACCGAGGTGAGTTCACACTTTCTACAAGGCATGGGATTCCCGATGGTTTGGGAATGGGTTAAGAAACTAAAATGAAATCTATATATCCTCCTTGGGTAGGATATATGTACGGCCATCCTCCATAGGTAGGATGCCATTATTAATCCTACGAATTCTCCTTGTGCAGAATACGTACGTTCGTCCTCCTTGGGTAGGACAACACCCTTAAAACTTACTAGACAAAACTCTATCACCTAAGCCCTAAAATTTGTATCGACTTAATCGCCAAGGCCGATGGCGAGTGGGTCATTAGTTAATAGCGCTATTAGGTTTAACAAACCTCACACCGTGTCGTCCGAACGGGCGTGTACTAATGGACTATGGCAAACTGTCAATGATGATAGAACATTGATGTAGGGCACGTTATTCGTCAGTTGTCGATATCAGGACAGTCTAGTAGTTTGTTTACATGGGAAGCCCCCACTGATTTTGGATATGGTTTGGGTAATAAAAGGAACTGGTTAAACATACTTTCAACTACGGGGTAACCCCCACGGCAAATAAGCCAATGAAAGTCAAACCACATTTTCAGAAACAACTTAAAACTAAACAACCAACCGTGAACTCACTCAACTTTGTTGTTGACTCGTTGTTACATGCCTTACAGGTCGCTAAATGATTTTGGAGCTTGCACGAGAGGAGGAGGTTGTTGTGGAATGCGGACTGTTATGTCCCACGCTTATTAATCAAACGTTATAAACTTATTAAATCTATGTTTTGGACTTTAAACTTATAAACTATGGAACTTACATTTGAACTTGCGTTTTATGCTTCCGCTGTTAACATTAAGTCGGTTACTTTTATTTTGGTCACCAATCGTATTGTGGTTGGTTTTATTTACTTAATTATGTTGTTCAATATGATTGGTGGCTCGATCCTGGTCATGTCACGCCTCCAAGCGGTGGTACTCCGCGTGTGGATTTTGGGGGTGTGACAGCAATAATGATGATAATATGGTTCAAGCCCCATTTCTTAAGAAAATGAAAGTTGCAACACTTGGTTGGACTTATAAAGAATTTCTTGCCTGTAAGCCAATCGAATTTGCAGGCAATGAAGGGGCAACTGCCGCACTGCGTTGGTTGGAAAAGACCGAAGCAGTAATTAAAATCAGTAAATGCGCAGAGGAAGACAAGGTTATGTATGCATCCCACCTTTTCAAGGAAGAGGCGTTAGAATGGTGGAACACGGTGCTGCAAGCCAAGGGAAGTGACAAGACTTATGCCATGAGTTGGAAGGAATTTAAGGAATTGGTGGAAATAAAATTTTGTCCCGACTATGAAAAGGAATAAATGACAAATAAGTTCCTGAACCACCGGATGGTGGAAGTTGACTGTCGAGGGTATACTTCGACATTTTTCGAGTATGCTAGAATTATACCAACTCTGGCTTTTCCAGAACCGGTGCTTATTTCTCGCTACATTTGGGGGCTAATTAGTGAGATTCGTGATATACTCAAAGCTGCGAGACCCCGCACAATTGACGATGCAGTTAAATTGGCCAACACCTTGACTTACGGACTGGTACGCACGAGAGAAGAAAACAGGAAAAAGGAATTAGCCCAAAAGATTACCCAAGGTTTTTGCAGAGGTAATAATTTCAGGAAGAAAAGAACCGGACAGTCCTCCACCGCTCCGTTTTGCAATACCTATAAAAAAAACATTTTGGGAAGTGCAAGGAATATTGCAATTTCTGAAATAGAGCGGGGCACCGAGAAGAAGAATGCAGGATAAAGACAATGATCTGCTATAACTGTGGAGAAGCTGGACATATTAAGCCAAATTGCCCAAAATTGGTTAAGCCAGCTGACAACAAGGCAAAAACAACTGAAGGAACTGCTAAAAAGAATGCAAGAGCCTTCCAGCTAACTACACAAGAAGCAGATCTGATTCCCGATGTGATAGCTGGTACGTTTCCTTTGAATGATGTTTACGCAAAAGTATTATTCGACTCTGGTGCGAACCAAAGTTTTATAAATACTTCATTTTGCCAAGCCCTTAACCTACCTTTAACCAAACTTAGGCAAATTTATACGATAGAAAAAGCAGATGGAAATTCTGTTAACATAGATAAGGTTCTCCAATAAGGGAAGATCGAGCTTTCAGGGCATAATTTTTTTGCAAACCTGCTACCTATGAATTTAGCCGGATTCGACGTCGTGATAGGAATGGATTGGTTAGTAGCCAACCATGCTCGAATCCTTTGTGATAGGAATTCGATAGAAATTCATACGCCCACAGGAGAAGTAATTTTGGTGACAGGAGATAAGCCACGTAAACCAATGAGGTTCATTTCGGTAATGAAAGTTGCTAGTTATGAACGAAAACAAGGAATAGTGTATATGATTTCGGTGATCATTAACACTAAAGGTAAGGAACCTAAGTAAATCCCAGTAGTGTCAGAATACCCGGATGTATTTCCAGAAGAGCTACCTGGATTACCACCAGATAGAGAAGTAGAGTTTAGAATTCATCTCATTCCTGGGACTATACCCATAGCTAAGGCACCCTACCGGTTAGCACCCATATAAATGCTAGAACTAAAGAAGCAGTTAGATGAATTGTTAAGCAAAGGATTCATACAACCTAGTTCATCCCCTTGGGGAGCACCAGTGTTGTTCGTGAAAAAGAAGGATGGTTCAATGCGGATGTGTATCGATTATAGGGAATTGAATAAGGTTACAATTAAGAATCGATACCCATTACCTAGGATTGATGATCTTTTTTATCAACTTCAATGAGCTAGATATTTCTCTAAGATAGATTTGCGCTCCGGATATCATCAGTTGAAGGTACAGGAAGAAGACATACCTAAAACTGCTTTCAGGACTAGGTATAGTCACTACGAGTTTACAGTCATGCCATTCGGACTAACAAATGCTCCTGCAGCATTTATGGACATGATGAATAGAATCTGTAAGCCGTATTTGGATAAATTCGTAATTGTCTTCATCGACAATATACTTATTTATTCCAAAAGTCGGGACGAACATTGTGAACACCTACATGCACTCTTAACTTTGTTAAGAAAGGAAAAGCTTTACGCCAAATTTTCGAAGTGTGAATTTTGGCTACAAGAGGTGCAATTTTTAGGACACATGGTGAATCACAAAGGTATCCACGTAGATCCCTCCAAAATAGAAGCAATTACAAATTGGAAGGTCCCACAATCAGCCACTGAAGTTAGAAGTTTTCTAGGATTAGCTGGATATTATAGACGTTTCATTAAATATTTTTCTAAGATAGTTGTTCCATTAACTAAAACTGTTAAGTTTGAATGGAGACCTAAGCAAGAGGAAGCCTTTAAGATTTTGAAGCAAAGATTAACAAATGCCCCAATTCTTGCCTTACCAGAAGGAACGAAAGATTTTGAAGTCTTCTGCGATGCTTCTAAGTTAGGGTTAGGATGTGTGCTCATGCAACGCAAAAAGGTAATTGCGTATGCATCAAGGCAGTTGAAGAAGCACGAGGAAAATTATACAATTCATGAC
Source organism: Helianthus tuberosus (assembly GCA_030545235.1). Taxonomy (NCBI): domain Eukaryota; kingdom Viridiplantae; phylum Streptophyta; class Magnoliopsida; order Asterales; family Asteraceae; genus Helianthus; species Helianthus tuberosus. The sequence continues at coordinate 149,023,440 of CM060409.1, read as the reverse complement.
TTAGAATTAGGAGCAATAATTTTTGCCCTTAAAATCTGGAGACATTATCTGTACGGAAGTAAGTTTACTGTCTATACAGATCATAATAGTTTAAGATACATATTTGGGCAAAAAGAATTGAACATGAGACAAAGAAGATGGATGGAAATTTTAAGTGATTATGACTGTGATATCCTATATCATGAAGGAAAAGCGAATGTAGTAGCAGATGCCCTAAGTCGTAAGTATCATGAGAAACAAAGACGAGTTCGTGCTCTTAGATTAAATCTACAGTTAGATTTAATGGAACAACTGAAAAACATTCAGGAAACAGCAATCAAGGATGACGTTGAAGGAATGAAAGGAAGGATTAAAGAAATAGAACAAGGGACTGATGGAATTTGGATATTCCATAAGAAAAGAATTTGGGTACTTAAGCAAGGAAATTTAAGAAATAAGATTTTAGAGGAAGCCCATAAATCTAGGTATACGATGCATCCTGGTAATAACAAGATGTATCAAGATTTAAGAAATAACTTCTGGTGGATAGGAATGAAAAAGGACATAGCTAAATACGTTTCTAAGTGTCTAACTTATTCGCAAGTTAAGGCAGAACACCAGAAACCCTCAGGTTTGCTTCAACAATTAGAGATGCCTGTATGGAAATGGGAACTAATAACAATGGATTTTGTTACTAAGCTACCCAAAACCAGGAAAGGTAACGATGCAATCTGGGTGATTGTAGACCGATTAACCAAATCAGCCCATTTCCTGCCAATGAAGGAAACCTTTAGCATGGAAAGATTAGCAAGGTTATACGTAGACGAGGTAGTATCACTACACGGAGTCCCACTCTCTATTGTGTCAGACAGAGATAGTCGTTACACTTCCCATTTCTGGACAAGTTTCCAAAGAGCAATGGGGACGCAACTAAACCTAAGTACTGCATACCACCCCCAAACAGACGGACAAAGTGAGAGGACGATCCAAACCCTTGAAGACATGCTTCGGGCATGTGTAATCGACTTCGGTGGAAACTGGGATGATCATTTACCCCTAATAGAATTCTCCTATAACAATAGTTATCACGCAAGCATCAATACTGCCCCGTTCGAAGCACTGTATGGACGAAAGTGTCGAACCCCAGTTTGCTGGGCAGAAATAGGAGAAAGTCAATTATCAGGTCCCGAGATTGTACATGAAACCACCGATAAGATAACTCAAATTAAGGAAAGACTGAAAACAGCTCGAGATCGCCAGAAGAGTTATGCAGACAATCAACGTAAGCCGTTGGAATTCCAAGTTAGAAACAAGGTACTCTTGAAAGTTTCTCCTTGGAAAGGGGTAGTTCGATTCGGAAAGAAAGGAAAGCTAAGTCCAAGGTACATAGGATCATTCACAGTTACCCAACGAATTGGCCCAGTTGCTTATAAATTATAACTACCAGAAGAGCTAGCCGGGGTACATGATGTGTTTCATGTATCTAACCTCAAGAAATGCTTATCTAATGAATCTCTAGTAGTACCTCTTCAAGATATAGAGGTAAATGAAAAGTTGAAATTTGTGGAGAAACCTCTTCAAATAGAAGACAGAAAGGTCAAGTTCCTCAAGCATAAAAGATTGGTGCTTGTCAAGGTAAAGTGGGATTCGAAAAGAGGACCTGAGTATACATGGGAGTTGGAATCAGAAATGAAGCGAAAATATCCTTACTTATTCCCGTAAATCTCGAGGACGAGATTTTAAATAAGGTGGGGAGGATGTAAGGGCCTGCACGAAATTGTCCCAAAACACACCGTAAGTAGAAACCCGGACCCCTAAAACCCTAATCCTTGTGAAAAATCAAGAAAATTCAAATTTATTGATCTATCGCGGGTCGCGTAAGAATTAACCAAAGCTTACGCGGGGCGCGACAGCCTTGCAATTCTCCGGATAAGCTTTAGGCCACGTGTACCTAGGGTGTGACACGGTAGCCCTAGCCGTAGCTAGGGTGGCCCTCGCGGGCCGCGAAGGATCTCCTTCAGTCTTACGCGGGCCGCGTAGAACTCAAAAATCAGCTATAAATTGGACGTTGCATAGCATTCCTTCTGTGCTCGAGAAATTCCTCAAAATCACCATCTTTCTGCTTAAAAATCACGTTCAAAGTAGTGAAACGCTGCTGCGATACAGGGTAATAACTCGATCACTGCTACGATACAATGTCCGATCAATTGAAACCGATCCGATGAATGTTTAAGTGCTGCCTGAATTCGGGCTATACTTTGTCATTCATCATGAGGGTTTTGATTTCGTGAATTTATCATAAATGTTGTATTAAGTTACTAACATAGTTTCGTTTGCATTACTTAACTAGGTTACCAGGCTTAATCAGTAGGCAAAACTCTGTCCAACTAAACTTGCAATGTGAGTCATTCTCTTTTTATCCAAATTGTTTTGCACAACCCTAAATGTTTTCCAGTTATAAGTACAGGGATTAAGTCTTTACAAATCTGTAATTACTAGCAGTAAGTGGGGGTATGTGCACATAACTACTGATTTATCACTCTTAGCTGGGCGAACCTAATTAGTGATATGGCCACAGTCATAGATACGGTCGTGTGACAACTGGACCAATTAATTATAAGATAGGAGCAACTGTAATCGCTCTTAATACTGTAATTTATAACAATGCGTCGTCTTGTTCAAATTGAATGACTCGCCGGTATTTCCCCGCTGATAAAATCTTTTTAAACATGTTTCAAGTGATTTACTGTGAATCAGGAAAAGTGCCGAGTAGCACTACAGCTTGAAGGAAGTGGCTCAATAAATAAAGAAACATGTTTTGTTGTAACCAAGGGATTTCCCAGTGAAATTCCTTTATTGTAAATTACAGGGTTGATCCCAAAATTTGAAATAAAATAAAATGGGTGTTTTCAGTCTTAAACGATCCTGTTAAAACTTTCCGCTGCCAAATCAAATATTAATACCACGGGTTTTCTGTCCCGCGGCTTCTGAACCGGGTAAAACCAGGACGGGGTCCGTGACATATGGCCAACTGTAAAGACATTTGTCAATGGCAGAGCATTCGGTATGCTTGCTACCATGTGCCATCCAACCAATCGATATGAGCAAAGTATGTTTATGATGTAAATTTTGCGTTTCAAGATCTTAATATGATTAGTTTCTAAAGACTCTTTAGATCTGTAAAATCTGCATTTCAAGTTCTTGATACGATTAGAAGTTCTTATTACTAAATTCAGTTTATTATGTGCATACCATATGCTCGATGAAATGTCTGAGATAGAATGTGATGTGATTTTGGAATTAAAAAATCTTGAAGCACGCTTTATGTCTATACATATATTGCTATGATTTTGCAGCATTTTTGCAGATATCTTTATGTGTTTGGTACTTGAAAATTTGCTCCTGTGGTGATAGTGAGTAATGCTATTGTTCCAGATGTGAATGGTGGTGTTGATGAGAGGCAACCAAAGGAACCAAAATGTGTAGAAACAAATGAGTCTAACTATGAAGAAGTCGTAAAAAGCAAGTCTGTTGATCAATTAATCTAGGCTGAACTTAACAAGTTGAAATGCAAGACCAAGGTGAGTTTATTTCTTTTAGATGGAAGGTCGGGTAACAGACCTATTTTTTAGTCATGGTGGTTGTTTAGATGGAACAACTAAGTGCTCCATTATCTTGCAGTGATCCAAACAACAAGCGTAAGGTATTGGTTCATGTTATCATCTTAAGTAGCTTATGTGAGAGGGAACCACTTGCAATCAAGAAGTCCAAAATTGGTACCGTTCTTGAATTTGATCAAACTTTTTTTAGTGCTATTATTGATGAAATCATGAATTTATAGTGTGCCAATATTATGTGTGCAAACCTGCTACAGGGAGGTGACAGGAAAGATGTGTTTTTTTGTATCACAATGATAATCAACACTACAGACAACGAGCATTGCTTATGGATTTGGAACCCAGAGTTTATTTTATGCCATTCAATAGGCGGAGGAACTAGCTCATGTAGTATTTCAAGGATCATATGTTTCATTTTATTCATTTGAAAGTTACAGTTTATTTAAGTCTGATTTTTATCCCAACAACATTCATTATAATGTATAGTTTGCTGTGATTTTTTTTTTCAAAAAGGACATGGAATGGCGGGAGACCTTTAAGTTTGTGTATCATATATCACATTGTCGCCGTCGCCGCTAAGTCGCTACCTTACGTATAAGTAATTCGTGAGGAGGATTGTTCAGTTTGGAGAGGTTTATGAGAGGACGGAGAATAGGGCGTATAAGGAATTGGCGAGGGCGATTGTTATGTTTGGAGAGGTTTATAAGAGGAGGAAGAATATGAAGCGAGAGGAGATGGTGAAGTTGAAGAAGCAGAGGATGGAATTTACTAAACAGCTTCAGTTTCACAGGTTGAACATGTTTATGGAAACTCAGCTTGCGCTTGAAAAAAAAATGAAAAATAAGAACAAGAGATCATCTGCTACAGGTTCCTTGGGTCCAGGTATATCATTTTTAAATCTTAATCTTTTGGCTTATGATCCTATCTATGTTATCGGTCAAACAATTGGGTCAAAACATATTTATATAATATGAATTTGTAACATACTTAGGCTCTAGGTGGTGGTAACTTTTGTATTAATGGTGTTTCTTGCTTAGTTTTATTGTACCTTCTTTTATGTGTTGGGTTTGTATACTTTGTTAAAGTTTCCATGTATGTTCCTACTTTCCACCTCTCCCATCACATACACCTCCTTTTCTTCTCTATTATTATTTCTGTTACGCTTCGTAGAGAGAGAGAGAGGGAAATGAAGAATCGGGTAGAGAGAGAGAGAGACTGAAAGTTGATGGGCCCTACGACGGGGTTCAGTGGTATGTTCCGGCGACCATGGTGACCTGAACCCTAACACTCGGATAATATCTCTCCGTCGTGCATTCTTCGCCGATGTCCATGGCTTACGTCATCAAATATGCTCGGACAGTACAATCATGTCTCTTTTCCGTGTATATAGAATCTTCAACTAAGTGTTTTGCCTGTTCGTTTGCCCTAGCTAGATTTAGTTACATGCACTCATATTTTCCTGTACTACTTTTCAACGTATCAACGGTTGTTGAATTTGAATCCATAAATCTGTAGTAGCGTATTTGCTTGGATTTATAAAGTGAGTCGCTTAATGTCTTAAATTGACTGGTTTCTGAGGAGATGATATTGATAGGGACTCTAAATTTGAATGAGTGGAGTTATTCAGTGGTTGTTTTTGTGGATTGTTCGTAACCCTGGTGGTATCGATGGTGGCGGCAGAGGTTGTAACTAGGGTTCTGGTCACCCTTAGGCAAAATCGCCCACCATTGGTATGTGTAAGTTTATAATGTTTGTTATCAGTTGAAACTAACTTTATTGTTTGGATTCTGGTGGAAGCTAAAAAGATATTGTATGAGAAACAGCCATGTTATCAGTCTTTCATGATATTTGTAGTATATGTTCAGATTGAATACGACAATTTTTTTAGCCATATGATACAGTGATGTTGATATCTTGATTTAATGATCTACGGGGCAGTTGCGGTGAGTATGATGTTGCCATTAGGATACGTATATGCAAGTTGTTGTTGCCTATGGGTTTCAGGTGAAAAAAAGCAGGCCAATTTGTAAGTGATCGAATATTTGAATACCTTGACCATTGTGGACTAAAGCATTATATTCCTCTATTTCAACATAAAAAATGTGTTTTCTTTGCCAGAACACAAGAACTTGTAGCATTATCTGGTGCACATACTCTTGGAAGCAAAGGCTTTGGAAATCCAGTTATCTACTACTTCTAATAAAGCAAAACAACTTATGCCACGTGGCATATGCTGATACCCCTTTTTTCAATTGTCCGCCAAAACCATTCCTCCTTCCTACGCTCTTTTTGTTTTTGAAGCAGCCTAAATTTTGGAAACCTAATCAATTGAAATCATTCTCCACTGAAACATAAATAGGCGATGACAACTGCTACTTTAGATAATTTCTTTTTCTCTATTTTTTTTTTATATTTAGTGAATCATGGTCTGGTTGGGTAGATTCTTTACAAAAGTTTTAGGCCGAACTATGAAATCACGTCTCAACTCGAGCTCACTAGCAACATTTTGGGCTTACTGATTTTGATATCTTCATCCATATTAAAATTTTCACAAGTAATTCTGATAGAACTATTATAATGAAGGACTACCAGGTTAATATGCCAAAATTATTGCATGTGGGTCAAGATGAACTTATATTAAACGTTGGTTTTTTATTCAATGTGTATAATTTTCATGTTTTTGAAGTTTTTTTATACTTTCCATTATACGTTTCATCTTTACTTGATGTTGATTGTGGATTGTGGTTCATCTTTACTTGATGTTGATTGTGGTTCTATTGCTTACTCTGTTGATTATAGTTGATTTACGGTTGTTTCATTAGTTAAGTTAGTTTAGTGTTGGAATTAATGTGATGTTGAATTTCAGGATTTTACCATTGTTGAGTGTGATTTTAGATTGTATTTGGGTTTTGGAAACCTAATTGCTATGTTCTTGATTAACCATTAAACATTAAACATTTAAAACAAAAATGATGATGTTGATTTTGTTGTAGATGGTGTTGGTGAGTTGGGATTAGAAAGAAGTCGAGAAACAGAGCAGTTAACTGATTTGAATGGTACAATTTTGCAGAAAATTGCTAAAAGTGGAGGGGATGGAGAGATTCAGGGTATTTAATGAGCTACATAATTGGAGTTCCAGGAGGTATACATGTGCACTCGAGTTAATAAGTATTTAGTTTTACATATTGATATTGTGAGGTAATAAGCAGGTTCACAACAATTCAGGTACTTTCAGGCGCTGATGGATGGATGGTGAGTAGGGGTGTTCACAGGTCCCAGAACCACCAATTTGGTTTCGGAGAATGACAAACCCAACTGTACTGGCTGATCTAACAACTTGGTTGTAGCGGTTTGAATCGTTTTCCTTTTATCTCATTTTAATCATAAGTTTGTATTAAAAAAACTTAATGATAGAAGTTAAAGATGGCTTATGATTATACTTCATATTTTAAAAATGAAAACTAAGTTGCAAATAATAAAACTTAAACGGTCAGTTCGGTTTACATAATGGGTCCCAAGTTTCAAACTGGAACGAGCTGACTTGCTTTGGTTTGATTCGCTTATGAATACCTCTACCAAGAGGTCTCTTAGGATTTAGATATGTTAAAGTGATAGGGTTAATTTAAAAAAAGGAATGGGATTTAGACACATCCTCATTTTCTTCGGCAGGTCATATTCTTATTATGTTTTTTAATCACACAAGATAATCATTTTTATCGCAAGAGGTTACAAGATTCGGACATGTTAAGCATTATTCTTCTAATTTTTTTATATTTCAAATGTTTAATTATCATTCATAGTTTGTAATTGTATTTTCTAATCACATTCAAAATATAACTATTGAAGTAGCACCTTTTATTCTTCAGGTGAAATGAAGAGTTGCTTCTGCACTAGCAAGTGGGGCTGCCCAATATGTTATAAAATTTTGTCACCCAACCAACCCATTTGCACCTCTATTCTTAGATATTTGAGTGGTCTTATCTAGCTTATGATTACGCTTCTGAACTAATTCAGCCATGGATCTTTTTTCTTATTTGGTTATACTCCTAAACAAAGTTTGGTCTTATCAACTTTTCGCAGGCTACTTCTCTTTGATCACTCAGGTTTATACGTTTATTGTGTTTGCCCATTATGACTGTTATTACTACTTTCATATATATCATTTAGTTGGAAATGCATAGAAGTTGGATTTTTTTATCTTTTCAACATTTTAACAAGTCACTTTCATGCTACGTGAGCAAGCTACGCTGGCATGCAAGAGTGGTGATATGGCCTTTATTTTATTTAATCAGATTGAGGTGGAAAGTGGTGGTATGGTAGCTTCTTTTCTCCTAATACTTTGTTCATGTTTTTCAACATTTATGGATGTTTGACAGCTAAATTGTTGTTTGAAGCTAATAATCATGTTCATCAATAGAAAGTATGATTTAAGTGTTTTTTCCATTTAAGAAAAAGAAATTAGGATTTAAGTTTTCATTTAACCTTTTTTCTTTACAATGCCTGTTGCCACCTAGGGGTGAATTTGACACGATGCGAAAACATGACACGAACCTAACACGAAATTCGCAGGGTTGGGTTTAGTCTAAACGGGTCCGGTCAGTTTCAGGTTGAAGCCGCCAAACCATTTAGCTAAACGGGTCGGGTTCGGGTCAATCCGCTCGGGTTGACCCATTCAACCCATTTATATTATATTTTTTTACAATATGTTTTTATCATAATTAAATTGGGTGTTTATTATATTTAGTTTTCTAGTTGAGGATAACCATAATGTAGTGCATGTAGAAAGCATGTTGTTATCATTATTAAGAAACGAAAACTTTGATTTAGGCTAAAGGTCGTTTAACTGCTGTATATGCTAGGTCGTTGGCGTTGTGGCCTTGCGAGCTCAGACGTTGCGTTGTCGTCTAACGCCTTATTTTGAGGCTTCGTCTCCGTCGCGGTGCCAATCATCTTATCAGACTTCCATGTTATGTTCTAACCCTAGAACATGGGCCCTGGAGAGGCTGTGTAAAACCAGAAGAGGATCTCTATGCAGGTACAAGTCAAAGCTAACTCAAAATTAACTTTTTGCTTGAAAAGTTGAATGATTTTGTTGTCATGAGTTATGAATTTGTATTGTAATTAGAATGAATATGGAACAAAGGTCAAGTAGAGAGTATGGAATCCTTTCAAAACTTTGAGTTTTATAAATCTTTCAAGCGTTCTTTAACTGTAATACTTATTAAATTGGGTACCCTCACATAGCATTGCTAATGATATATTGAATGTGTTCTTTCAGGTTATGTACTTTTGAAGCATAAAAGTGGATGATTGAGTATCAGGTACGAATTTAAAACATGATTATTGTTTATGAATGATGAAAAACCATATAGTGAATATATAGTAGAGTTTCGCGCGTTTTCGGAGGAGATGAGTAGGGTTTTAGTCTCTTAACATTATTACACATTTACTGAGCTTTAATGCCGGTAGATATTATATGCTTTGAAACATCCGACGAAAAAATGGAAAAAACAGCCCCTAAATAAGGCTGAAATCAACTTAAATAAGCATTGAACTAACTCGGATACAAACCAAGCCAACTCGGTTAGGCTCGGGTCACCTTAGCTCGATTGACCAGGATCATTTATACATTATAAGGAAGGGTATTTGGTGCATGGTGTGATCGTCTAGGTAGTTAATGCGGTAAAATATCAGATATCGGTCAATGACCGATATTTGAGATATCGGTTGTCGCGGTTGGATATCGGTAATTTTAATATCATGCTAAATTTATATATATATATAATGTTTTTATGTTAATTTATGCTTTCATTATTTTAATTGTAGGAGCACCCGTGTAACAACTCGCAAAATCATGTCCAGTATAGTAATGACACGTGTCATAAACCTTGAACGTGTAATGAATTGATTTCGAGGGACTAAAATTGACAAACAAAGAAAAGATGTATGTGAAAGGATCCAAAGTGTCAACATGTGAAAACTATGCTTTTCAATAACCTTAAACGATGTTTGTACTCTAAAACGAATAAATTATGGAACATATGAAGCCGTTTGTGAAAAAAAAGTGAAAGTTTACAAGACACGGGGGTTAAACGTGTCAACATGTTAAATTACTACCTCTGAGTGACCTTTTAACGAACCCGGGGCCTAATAACGATTAATTAAACTCTCAAGAATAAGTGACGAAAAATTCACGAGGTTTCAATATCGTTTGGTATTAAATACGTTAATTTTCGTAAATAAAGGGTTAAAAGCGTCAACATGATGAAACTAGTGTTTTCGGTTATCGTTTAACAAAACCGGGCCTAACAATGTTTGATTATACCCTTAAGATCATTCATATACTAACTAGAAGGGTTATTTGTGCTTAAAACGAAAGATTTAATGCTTTAAAAGGTCCAGGGGCTGATTCTGCCGAGTTTGAAAGCTGTAAACTGGTCCCCCATAAGGCTCGCGTTGCGCGACCCTGAACATGGCATGCCGTCGCGCGAAGCGATGGCCTGTTTTTAACAGCCAACATGCACAGGTGCAGGTCTCTTCGATTTTCTTCACCAATTCAGCTTTAAACACTCACAACTCGAAACAATGGACTCTTTAATGGTTTCTAATACCACCTTGGACACTTGTTCTCATCTAGAATCAACACATAACACCTGGGATGATCTGGACATGCTCACATTCACTATAAATACGTGCATTTGGGCAGCATTCTCACTTGCACTTCATATTTTCTCAGTTCCCTATTGCTCAAGCTTTGGAGCATTCTATGGAGCATCCTGATCATTAAGGAAGCTCTCTTAAGTTTAATCTTCATGCTAAGGACCCTTGTAAGCGTTCTTAGCTCCTGTAGTTAAGTTTTTATTAGCTTAATGATCGAAAGCCAAAGATATCGTAATGATACTTTGACTTTGTGATTAATCACTAACGGTCCAGACATTATTCAAATTGAAAGTGGCTATGTGTTGGTAATTAAGTAGGTGATAATCCCTCAAAAGGATACCTCCTAATTATCACGTTTATTTAGTCAATTGTCGGGTCAAAGTAATGAACAGAAAAGTCAAACGAGTCAGTTTTTATAAAATAATTCATAACTAATAATGTAGAAGCTATAAAATATGTTTTACCAATTAAATAACTTGGTAAATAATATAAGAACATGTTTAGGCATGTTCAATCAGACAATTCTGAGTATTAGGCTCGGTTCGCAACCGAAAGTTGCAAAAGTAGACTTTTGCTTTGACTTTCAGTTCTGACCCAATTTAGTTTAGTTTCTTTGTGCCTTTGGGTTCCTTTGTGACCATATTATATGTAAGCATAACCATCTGAGGTTATACTGCATGGTCCCATAGAAATCATAGTTCATTGCATGTTTCCGTTAAATGCTTAAATTTGACTATTATGCCCTTATATTATAAAAACGAGATTTTTGAAAATATGAGAGGATAAAAAGCTTTATTACTGATATATAAGTATGTCACAAAAATTTCACATCCGTTTCTGGTCCCAAACAAAAATTATGCAAGATATCGTAAAATGAAACTTTTTGTTAATTAAATCGCATTTTTAGCATAAATCATGTTTAAACCCAATTTTTGGTACCAAACTCATTACCTACTGTTTAAATATAATTTTTAGGGAATTTTGAAATTTTTGGTCAGATTTTAAGATTTTATACTGACCGTAACATAGAGTTCTCGTATAAATCGGTAAATGACGATAATACCCTTTTTGTTAATTAAATGAGTTTAACATATGATTTGCATACCAAACCTTTTCCTACTGATTTCATATGTTAAATAAAATATTTTAAACATTAAAGACTGATCAAAACTTCAGAATTTTATAAACATCTCAAAAATCGTCAATTACCGACTTTTACGCTAATTAGGCGCATGGTATGGTTTAAAACCATATTTAACGCTTAAGACTTGTTAGCTACTGATTTAAAAAAAAAATACTTTAACAGTAAGTATAAGTCTTGAACTCAGACTTCCAAATTCGACCTTAAAAGCATATGTGAAATGACCAAAATGCCCATACGGTGCATAGTTTGGCCATAAATGATAAACCTCACATATGTATGATATCCTACTGTTATAACTGTATAAAATAAGTATTTCTACTGAATATTTTGGACCAGAACCTCAGTTTACTATTAAACCCCTTTTATAAACTTTAAAATAACCAAAATACCCTTACAGGGCTTAAATTGGTTTTAAATTCGTTTTGGGCATAATTGTAGATATCCTACTGATATCACAACATATTTTAAGCATGATAACTTATGGAACTTGTACTTGACTCATCTGGTTACCCGTTAAGCATATACGCGTTCGGTACCGTCTATGTAACTAGTTTGCATAAATTAACCGAAACGGGTCAAACCTTATCATTTTTACTTCAAAATCCAGAATGTATTTAGTTTACCCATTTTATACAAGTTTTCATACTTGTTGGGTCTAAATCACATTCCAATCCGGTCATCGCTTAATCTTGCGTTTTGTACCGTAAACCTTTCTTTAAAACTAACCGGTCTAAGTTACAACTTAAATAAGACCCGTTAGGAATCTAATAGATTATTAAAACATTTGTTCCAGATTAGAAGCCCAATAAAAGCTACCTATACTTGTTGAGTAGGATATACGGCTGAGAATACAAATTTTACATTTTACGCTCAGGTAAATACCATTAATTTATTTTCCCTTATACGGGCTTGGGATACGGTAAATTATTACCGCTTGGTCAGGTATTGAATATTTAATCGATTAGTGGTTAAGTCATTGAGATAACCCGTTTTAATCTGTTTTGTTTGATTTACGCATTCGGGGGTTAATGACCGTGTCCTGGATATCCTCGGCCCATTCATTTGAAATGGCCACAACTTAAGCACGGGGTGTAGGCGTACACCTGACAGTTGCGTATGTAAAACGGTATCCCACTCGTGAGGATAACTTCTTGTGGGCTTATACTAGTGGTGTGTCTATTAATCTTGTCCCGGCTTCTATCCCGGACCCTGAACGTACGACAAACATGTGCATCTGCATACAAGATTATTTTATATAATTGTCCCAAGTTATAAAAAAACATTTGTGCCTTGTGCATTTAAATCAATTTTTCATAAATGTTTTCAAAAGAGTCAGTTAATTGTATTTACCAGTGAAAACTAACGTATTTTTCCAAAAGACTAAGTGGCTGGTACTACGTGAAATTGGCTGGAAGCTCCTGGGCACTAATTAAAGAATCTTGCAAGTTCTTAGTGTTTAAAGTCTATCGAACAATATTTTACTTTATGTTTTAGATCCGCCTGTGGATCCACTTACAACCGTTTGTATAATATTTTATTGTACTTTGCATTTTGGTTTGTATTAATATTTTTCTACCAAGACTTCCGTTGTGCATTAAACTGTGATTATTTGACTATGATGATATCAACTACTTCACGATACTCCCCATCGGGTCCACCGGTAATACGTGGAAATATCGGGGTGTGACAACCCGTATAAATATATACAAGATACATGTTACATCCGTGTCGAACAAGTGATTGGATGAAGCTACTTCTTGCTGGTAAGAGTTGAACTTAGAAATCATTGTACTATTTGTGTTGTTTACTGATACATTAAAAATTGATCTAATTTTGTTTCTTAAAAAGACATGTTTAGGTTTACACATATGTAAGTAAAGTTTTATATGAACTAATATGAATCTAAATAAGAATTTAGATATTGAAGTTTATATAAACTTGATGTCAATCAAAAGATGAAAACCATGACCTTTCGTTGATCTAATAAAGGTTCGTTGGTATGTAACAGGTTTTTGGAGAGGGAAGTGATCACTCTGTTCGGTTTTGGGTTTGTACCAGTTAGGGTCGTGTATTATCTGTTTAGGACCTGTTTCAACCCTTAGACGTGAAGCCTAAGTTTGGAAAGTCCTAGAACAAAAGTAATGATCTACATGGGTTTCAATGCCAGTAGATATTATATGTTTGTGTTAAGCCACCCGCGAAACTCGTGGGATCTTAGGCTAGTCTATACTATATAATAAAAGAAACCACTTTAGGAACATATGCAGCTTTATGAGGTGGTCTCAATTAAAATTTGTAGAAGAGATTTAATGATAAAGATAAAGATAAGTGATAACCATATATTAATTATTAAAATTAAAAGATTTTGATGATAAGAATAAGGATAACTGATAACCATATATTAATTAATAAAATTAAAAACTATATATTAACGTTTTTATTATTTATAAAGATAAAGATAATTTTAATTGTTTATATAAAAGTTTATAATCTTTATCTTTATTAAAGATAAAGATAAGTGATAACCATATATTAATTATTAAAATTAAAAGATTTTGATGATAAGAATAAGGATAACTGATAACCATATATTAATTAATAAAATTAAAAACTATATATTAACGTTTTTATTATTTATAAAGATAAAGATAGTTTTAATTGTTTATATAAAAGTTTATAATCTTTATCTTTATTAACTATCAAATAACCGACGGATAATGAAAATTAAAAAAAAAATAACATTTTTTTTCTTTCAACTTTTTCTTTTACTTTTTCCGCTTACTAATAACTATTTAATTTAAAATTTCATCAATTTAACTATGCGTAATACTTAAGTTTCTATAACCTATTAATAAATAAATAAAAAATAAAGTAAAATGTTAACTTGTGTAATACACAAGTTTCTAACCTAATAATAAATAAATAAAAAACAAAGTAAAATGTTATAATACATCAAAGTTCATTTTTTTTCAAAAACATATATTAACGACAATATGTGTTAACCGATTATATTATATTATATTTAATCAACCCGTGAAATACACGTGTTTATTCAACCTATGCAATACACGTTTTTAAAGATGTAACTTTTTTATTATCTAATAATAGGGAAAATGTCACGGTATAGTAACCAAGTTTTAAAAGTGTTCTAATTAGGTCATTCGTATCGTTTTTGTCCCAATTAGATTAATTTAACATTCAAATCGAGTCATCTCCTTTTTTCCCTTGTGTCAAAAAAAAATGAAGCATAAGATGTTCAGCTCAGATTATTTTAATATATGAAATTATATTTATTAAAAAAAACACTTTAATTACATTAAAAATTAAAAAAAACAAGTTACAATCCACGTCACTCGAGTTAGAATCAAATAAAAAGGAAAAAAGAAATAAAATTCCACATCACCACGGTTACCTATTAAATAAATGAAAAAACCCTTAATTTTAATAAAAAATGAATGTTGAGTGATCTGAATGGAACACTTTTGAAACTTGAGTGACCTAACTGAAACACTTTTAAAACTACTATTATACAAAGTTACCCCATAATATATAAAGTTATATTTATTCAACTCGTGTAATACACGGGGTTATAACCTAGTTTTTATATAATTAATAACTTGACAATGTAAAGAATAAGGAAACGATTAATTTAAATAAAGTTATCCGAATCAAGTCATCAACCAACCATGTTGCATTAGGGTTGTTCATGAGCCGAGCCGAGCCGAGCCGAGCCAGGCCAAGCTCGGGCTCGGCTCGATTATAATCCGAGCTGGCTCGGCTCGGCTCGGATTTGAAACCGAGCTGAAAATCTAAGCTCGGGCTCGGCTTGGTTTTAAACCGAGCTAGCTCGGCTCGGCTTGGTTTGGCTCGATTTTATAAAAAAAAACTAATATATACCTCTTAAAATTTAATAGCCTAAAATATTATTCAATAATTTAAAAGAATATATTCAAAACCAAAATCAAGTTTAACAACGCAAAATAAGTTTTAATTTCAATAAAATACAATATTAGTTCATTAGTATGGTAATCAATCTTTAAATATGCATAAATATCAAATTACAAACCTATATACATGTAAATAATAATCAGTTTTTTTGTAATATATTATAATGTATATAGAATTAAAACTTATTATAAGTAAAATAATTCGAGCTAAACTGAGCCGAGCTACAAAGCGAGCCGAACCGAGCCGAGCTAGGCTCACTTTCTAACCGAGCCGAGCCGGCTCACTTTTAAACCGAGCCAAATCGAGCGAGCTTTTTCCGAGCTAAATCCGAGCGAGCTCCGAGCCGCGAGCTTTTTGAACAGCCCTATGTTGCATCATGGATGAGACCGAGTCGTACTAGCAAGTACCAACTCAAATTATTATTCCCTAGTCAATATATTAGGATTAAGGAAACGGTTTATTTAAATAAAGTATTAATTTGTTTGGTGGATGATTAGAGAGAATTAAAAATAGGGGTTAATTGCATATTTCTTCTTAAAAAACTTTGTAATTGCATATTTACCTAACTTAAATTTAAAATTGCATATATCCTATTCCTCAACTAATGAAATTACAAATTTACATATTTTAATTTATTTTATTAAATATAAATTATACAATGACTATTTAACCTTATTTTTACTAAATCCTTAAAAGGGTGTTTTCTTAAAAACATATATAAGAGAGTGTGTGATTTTCTTAATAAAAACGACAATTGCGTTTTTCTTTTAATCATTAAAGGTAGCTTAAGGTATAGATCTAGGGGTGTTTGTGATTTTCGGCTAATGTATAGATATATACATTAAAATACATTTAATGATTAAAAGAAAAAAGCAAAACAAATAACAAAGTAAAATGGTAAAAAAATTGGAAAAAAATCTAACTAGTGAAATGTAAAAAAAAATAAAAAGAATTGTGGAAAAGGCATAAAAGCTAGTAAATTTGTAAGTTTTAAAAGTTTTAGTAAAAATAAATTATATAATTTGTTTTGAATAAAATAAATCAAAATGGGTAAATTTGTAATTTTATTAGTTAAGTAAGGGGATATGTGCAATTTTAATTTTAAGTTGGGTAAATATATAATTAAGAAGTTTTTTAAAAGTAAATATGCAATTTTCCCTGTATAAAAATATCTGACCCAAAACTATATCCAAAAGTACCGAACGTCCAATGAATAACATCCAACTTGCTAATTAGAAGGGATTTAATATGTTACAGAATATATTCGTTTACAATGTTGCAACATTAATCATCGTGGGGTTTTATATAGTCGATCCAATGAATAACATCCAACTTCCTAATTATATAGTCGATCGACGGGGCCTTCTCCTCTATCAGCAACTTCCTCAGCGACGCAACGGAAAAAGAACCAACACGGTCTCCTTGCCATCGCCATTGATCTGGTTGATTCGATAAAAAAACCTCCTCCAACAAGTTGTTCAATTCCTGCAAGTCAGACCGCTCCCTTTCGGAAGACGGTTGAATCGCCCACATCCAAGAGACCTCCAACCTGTCCTCCGTTCTAGTCAACCTATCCGAGATCCTACAGGATTTAACACTCTCCAAAGAAAAGAGTTTTGGCCAGAGATACATAAGCGGCCCTTCCCCGATCCAAAAATCAGTCCAAAATGTGATGTTATTCCCGTTTCCCTACAACCCTTTAATGAGAGAGTTTAACTTTTTTTCCTTTAATCACAATCTTATTCTCCAGTTTAACGATATTTCTCCAAACTCGAGAGATAGCGGGATTAGATGGCAGAACGGACCATCTCCTACCCGCCCCATGTATCGCCCCGATGACGGACTTCCACAAACTATCGACTTCAATCTTAAACCTCCATACCCATTTGGACAAGAGAGAAACATTAATATTTTTAAGTCTACTCAGACCCAGACCTCCAAGTTTTTTAGGTAACGCCACCCGGTCCCAAGCCACCCAATGCGTCTTCTTAACTTCTTCGTTCCCAGCCCAAAGAAACCTTTTCATCATCGTCTCCAACTTCTCCAATATCTTGACAGGAGCCTTGAATAAAGAGAAATAATATATCGGAAGGCTTTCTAGCACCGCTTTGATTAAAGTAACTCGGCCTCCGATAGATAGAGAATGCGCCTTCCAAGAACTAAGTCTTCTCTGGAACGTATCCACCACCGGGTACCAATTACTTATACGGTTCATATTAGCACCAACCGAGATACCTAGATAAGTAAAAGGCACTGACCCTGTCTTGCATCCCAAAATACCGGACATACCTACAACTTCAAATGGTATCGAGGTGTTAGGTAATATTGTCTTTTCAAATGGTAAGGATTAAATCCTTCGTAATAGATAAACATGTTTGTCATTGTGGGTTAGCTCGTTTGGTAGAGGTACATTTCTCTTAAATGGAGGTCTTAGGTTCAAACCTAAGCAAAGGATAATAATTTGAAATTATGGGTGTAAAGGAGTAACATTAGATGTTCAAAAAAAAAAGATAAACATGTTTAATTTAGTAGGGTTAAGTTATTGTACAAGTGATCTTAACATACAAAATACCTTTAACATGTGAAGTGAAGGAGAAAATTTATTTACTTTTTTTTTTAATTTTTTGTTTCCAACCTTATTAATTACGTATTTTAGTCCCATAATCCTAGAAAAAGAAAGAAATCGTGATTTTACACTAATTAATTATGCAATTTTGTATAATAATTATAATTACTCAAAAATTGTAGAGTAATTATAATTACTCTACAACTGTAAAATCACGATATTTTACATTTTGCAATTAAACTTCATCTTAAGTAGATGGGAAAAAACTTCTCCACTTTTCACATTAAGGCCATTTTGTATATTAATACCCATTTGTATATGATCTTTACACTAATTTAGTAATAAAACTAGAAAATGTGTGAGTTGTCATTTTGAAAAAACAAAACCATATCTTTTATTTTGAGAATGTTATTAATATCCTTTAGCCCCTACCACTTTTGTGTTCATGTGAGAACCAATTTTAGGGCAAGAACCACAAGAACCAATGTAAACAGGGAGCATTATTGTAATTACATAATGACATTTAAAAGCGCCATACAGATCCCCACCATTTCATCTCATAAAACCCTAACATTCATCTATCAAAATTTCCTTATCAATTTCACCTCGTAATCATCACGCATGTCCTCCATGAATGAATCACATCATTAATTCAATTAAGGTAATGAAATTTCTTCAAATTCCAAATCTGATTTAGTAAGTTTCTGAGATTATTCAATCATCGTTGCAGGATTTATTGGTTTTCTCTCGATTATAACAAGTGCTTTAGGTGTTTCGATTATTATTAAGGATAGTATGCTGCAATTACAATCGAAGATTGAGGAGCAGTTGATATTGAGAACGATTAAGAAGGAATTTTGTTGAGAGAGTCTCCTGAAACGACTCCAGGCGAGTTTGAATACCAAGGACGAATGGCATAGAAGGTTCGTGTAGTTAATCAGTTGATCTTGTGTTGTATGTATGTTGCATTTGTTTATATATTGGTTATGTTGTTTGAAAGTTGAGTAATGTACCTATTGTTGGATTACTTGATGCTTAGATTAGAATGTGAAAATGTGTTAGTTGTGATTGTTATTCTGCTGATATTTGATTGAATTTGACTCCGAGCGAGTTTGAATACGAAAGAAGAATGGCATAAAAGGTTCGTGTAGTTAATCAGTTGATCTTGTGTTGTTTTGTTGCATTAATTTGATTGTTTGTTAGGTTATGTAACATGTTGTTTAAGATTGGAATAATGTGGTTGTTGTTGGAGTAACAGATGCTTAAATTAGATAAGAAAATATGTTAATTGTAATTATGATTTTGCTGATGCTTGATTGGATTTGACTTTCTAGCTACACCAGCTAAAAGTCATACACTTTTTTGATAAGAAAATTACAATTTCTTTAAGCACAAACCCTGTTCGACATACAAACTTGATGTCAATGCGCATATGCTTTAAGTTTGTATGTTTGGTAATCTTATGGTTTGTTTATTATTGTAGATCATTAACGAAAAAAAAAAAGCGAAGAAGGTAACATTTGTTCTAAAATCAAAGGAGAAAGGATAAAAAAGAATGTCAGATGCTATGGAGGACGAGGACGTAATACTTAAATAAGGAGTTTAAAAAGGTTGTTTACTATTTAATGATGTAGTTGGTTGGATGCACATGTCCATTACTTTTTATTTTCCATGTTAACTGATATTGTCATTTATTTGAACATATATACCATACCATATGCAGATGTGGATGTAGATGTAGAAAAAAACATAAAAAGAGAGGACAAGTAAGCGGAAGCATAATGAAACATTGGACAATGATGCTAAGGAAATGCGTGCGGACAAGAATAGGAAGGTTGCAAAATCAACACTAAAAGTGAGGGATGAGAATAATGGCGAGATGGTAGATAACAACAACATTGATTGTTTGTGTTACAAAGAATGTTAATACAAAGTTAAAACTTCACATGTGCAGCATTATGTATGAACATGATATAACATGTTTGGTACAAGAAGGTTTAATTTGAATGATGATGTATGGACATATGCATATTTTGGTTAATTTTATCTAGTTGTTGATGGTTTGGTTATATTTGTCACTTTATGATGTAATATGTTGTTTGGTATGGTATGAAGGTTGGTGATGTATTACGGATGGTAGTGTAGACGGAAGTGAAATTGTATAATATTGATAATGTATTATGGATGGTAGTGTAGATGGAAGGTAAATTGTATAGGTGTTGTCAAGAAATATAAATATGCGCATGTGCATCAGTAATTGTAATTCAAGAAATATGAAAAATACACATGTGCATTAGTAATTGTTATTCGGATTAAAAAAATTAAAAAAAATAATTATAAATAAAATGTTGCGATTTTTATGAATAATTTAAAAAAATTGTGTTTTTTAAGTAGTTTTGGTTGTGTTCACATTGGTTCTTGCGGTTCTCACAATAAAGAGTGGTTCCTAACGGATACTCACCATATATATATATATAGTGGAGGGTTCAAATGAGAAGAGTTTTTTTGTAAGAAGAAAAAAGAAGAAGTTTCAACCAATAAGAATACTTCTTTTTACTTCATTTAATATTTACATTTAATTTTACTATAAGGGTATATTGGTAAAATTACAAAAATCATTAATTTTATTCTTCCCATTTAATAACTAACTAAATAGAATTTGTAACTCCTTTTCAAAATATATCTTTTTTCCAAATTAAAAAAAAAAACAACTTAATTTAAAGTGTAGAATGAATTACTAGTTGTGTAGGATAAATTACGAGTTGTGTAGGATATATTTCAACGTGTGTAGGATAAATTTCGACTGTGTAGGATAAAATTCTATAATGTGTAGGGTATATGTAGGGAAATTTTGATATGTGTAGGATAATTAATGATTAGTTGACTAATTAATTAAATAGTTAAAAATTAATGATATGAGTTATAAATGAAATAGTATTTTACTAATATGCCCTTTCTTCTTTTTCTTCTCACATTAAATTTCTTCTCAAATGAACCTTCCCCTAATATATATATATATATATATATATATATATATATATATATATATATATATATGTGGGGGGAGGTTCAAATAGGAACCATATCTTCATACAAGAACTCTAGAACATTTTGATACAAAACTTTTTTGAAAAAAATTTGACGAAATTTTTATTTTTTATCACTTTTTCAAAAATAAAAATAAATAAAACAATTATGTATGTGACTTCTTACGGTGGTGTAGATAAAACTTACACCATCTTAACGTTCTGGGGCTACTGATATCATCAGTCATTTACACCAACGTAAATCAAACTTACATGTCGAATAAGTGTTGGCTTGTAATTTTTTTCCGTTTTTTTCACAGATGTCTTAGTTAGATTTTAATCTACCTTTGTGAAAAATTTGGTTGAAAAATCACACGGGAAGTAGGAGTTCTCACGGTTTTTGTAGTTTTAGAGTGTCACACCCCCAAGATACCACATGCGGAAACTCCGCGGGACGTGAGACGTACCAGGATCTAGCCACCAATCACATTGAACCCATAACAATATTTTAAATAAAAACTTTCATTCAATAACATAAAGTATTACAAAACGTTAAACGTAATTCATTGTATACAGCGGAAGCATAAATCACTTGTTAAGCATTTCATAAACCACGTGTTCAAAAACCATTAGACTTGTGTTGCAATTCCATGTATCTCGACCCATGACCACTCCAGTCTCCCAGACAGCAAGTTCCATGATGTATAAACCTACAGACCTGTAAGCATGCAGACAAGTGTGTCAGACTACGCTGGTGAGTTCAAAGTTTTGTTAACGCGTTTAGTTACCAGTTATGTGTATAAAACAGTTCAACGATTTGATTTGATGTTGTTATTAACTCGATTACCGCAAATGGCTACAAGATGTATTTGCCCAACCCCAATGCCTCTATCAAAGCATTGGTCAAGTGGTCAAGGTAATTAGTTCACGCCCGTCCTCCCCGGTACGGTGTGAGGGTGCCAATCCTAATAGCGCTATCGACTAATAACCTCGTTGCCTCCCCGGCAACTATCGGTAGATGTAAGGGGTCTTATATGATAGAAATGAGTAAAATAACAAACATCCCAATAACCTGACATTCCTCCCCGGAACGTTACCCAATATCCCTCCCCGGGATGCATGCTTGGAAAAAGAACAGTGAACTCACCTGTGATTGCTCGCTATGTAAAGTTACTTGTTCCATATTAATCAACCAAATCCTAATGTGGTTACCAATGGCAAATTAGTTTCGTATACACATGAATCACATATTCCACATTTACATTGCACAAGTACTGTACACATAATCATACATCATTATGCCAGTTGTAACAAGAGATCACGTTACTCACAATTCATAACAGCACATGTTCATAATTCACCATAGCTCGTATTGATAGTTCAGTTCTCAATCAAATGGATATGCAAGTTCATAACCATGTAACAACGTAGCAGTTCAGAACATTAGATATTAAAAGTGTGCAAATATCATAACCGATTACTTAAACTGTTCAGCCCAAGTTATGCGATTGAGGGATTGGGCCGGTGTGTGTGTGTGTGTGAAAGCAAGTCGCACAATTCGTTTATAGTGTGCAGCCCAGTCAATTCCAGGCCCAACAAACTTGTGCGGTCCCTTAGGCTTGTGCGATCAAGCCTTACTTGTGCGACCAGCTTAGACTTATGCGACTGGACTATATTGTGCGATCCATATATAATGTGCAAGGCCCAATATCAGTTAGCCTAAATGGGTTGTGCGATCACAAGGCACTTGTGCGACTAAGCCAGATGTTATGCGATTGATACACCTTGTGCGATCAATTATGCTGTTGCCTTAAATCTTGGCAATCAGTTACAACTTATTCAAACAGTTACCATTTTTCTATTACTCAATCAAACCTATTAATCATCCATTTATTTTGCCTTGATTTTCATAATCCTAATGTATCATTAGCAACAGTTAGCAATCGAATCAATCATCCAAATCGGACCAAATAAGACATTCATATTGTCATGTATTCATCATCATTAAATCACACTTTTAAGCATTAACATCATGGCTAACAAATTGAATCGAATCGAATCAAACCCATCAATCCTAGTGTATATGATCTTGAACAAGTGCATACCCTTACATAATCCCTATGTTGTAAATCATCATCAACAGTCTATTTCGATTACATCTAACAATGGATCATAAGATGTTCTTCAGGGATTCTATATAGACATGCAACTTTAACATCAATATCATGCAACACACAATCAACACACATCCTAAATAATCGAACCATGGCATGATACTAACCGGATTAAGGGATGAACGAGGATTGCTTGGAGACGATAAAGCTTCAAGGAGGGTGAAGGGTTGCCGTCGGGTTCCAAGGAGAGAGGAGGAGAAGAAGTTTAGGGTTTGGTGTAACTTGTGTGTTTGAAGGTTATGAGGAATCAATCCCCCTATTGGGAATGTGTACGCGCACCATAGGAACGGGCCGGCTCAGTTTTGGGCTCAATTGATTTGGGCCGAGAACAAGCTAAGGAGTGTGTGGTTGTGATAGGTGTTGTGCGATCCGAAGGGTGTTGTGCGAGTGGAATTTATAAACCAATTAACACTTAGCAACATTTCACATGATACCTAATCATAAACCACACATGACATTTCATTTAAATAGCACACCAATTAGTCACATAATGCTCGTACATGTCACATCAAACACAAAGAAGGGTTCTGGAATACGAGTTGTCACATCATCCCCAACTTGAAAGAAATTTCGTCCCGAAATTTGAATAGCGGTCACAGAGGAGCGAAGTAACAGACTAGGATGACTATGGATTTTCCTCGGGTGCCACATCATCCCCAACTTGAAAGAAATTTCATCCCGAAATTCTCTAGTGATAACAAAAGTTGATTCAACTTCTTGAACAATTGAGGGTACCAGAGTTTACTCTGATTATTGCATTCCCACGTGAACTACGGTTCACGTCTTGAGTTCCCACGAATTCTCACGATTGGAATTCGACTATGTTAACGAATCTTGACTTCCTCGTCCATGTCTTCGATGGGCTCTTCGACAACTGCAACATGTCTTAACGAAGGTATCACAAATGTTTCATCAAACACTGCCTTAGATTCGAGACATAAATGACATTGTGTACGTTACCCAATTCGTCGGGTAACTCGAGTTTGAAGGCCAAGCCCCCGATTCGCTCCAGAAATCCGAATGTCCCAACGCATCGTAAACTAAGCTTGCCCTGTTTTCCATAGCGTACCGCACCCTCCCAGGGTGAGACTTTCGATTATGATACGTTCGCCTACAGCTAAAAAACACACAATTTTTTTTTTAATATTTATTATAAAAAAATCGCTACTTTTTTTGAAAAAAAATTTTGGCTACTAAAAGTAGCGATTTTAATGTAAAAAATATAAAAAAAATTTGTGTTTTTTTTATTTTTTTAGGTTTTTTGGGGGGGTTTAGTTTTTAGCATTTAGCTTGGGGGTTAGGTTTTTTTTTGGGGGGGGGGGGGGGGGGGTTAGGTTTTTGGGGGGCGGGGGGTGGGGTTAGGTTTTTTTAGCTATTTTACGTTGTGTTCACATTGGTTCTCGCGGTTCTCGGAATAAAGATGGTTCTCGCATGAACCTTACCCTATATATATATATGCATTGACAAGAATAAAAATGATATTCCACTAACTATATAAAAACTAGTAATATTCCCCTACGCTTCGTGACGGGGATTTGGTCGATATGTATTTGATTTGTTACGATACCGACACTTGTTATAGTAATCAAAAGAGAAATATTACATCGATTGAAAACAATAAAAACGAATATCAATACTGGTACCAATGTTATGGTTTCTTGTTTGATAACAGATATCGAGCCGCTATCTTAGTGAACCAAACGAACAACATCGGTTCAGAACCTGTATTTATTTTTATTGTTTTTCTTTCGATAAACTGATATCAAATCGCTAGCACACCGTACCAAACAACATCGGTACCGATACATGTATTCATTTTTATCATTTTCGTTTTCAAAATATTTTCATTTATACAACTCTATCGGTAATGAATATGGGTACCAATACCATGACAATCTGAACCGATCGATATCGTTCGAACAACCAGTGTCGGTAGTCATGTTCGTTTTTATCGTTTTCAGTCAATGTAAAACACGAGTTAATTTCTATACTAAGTGCATGAATCGTACGGTAATGTAACGAACCAAACCGATACCGATTCAATGCCCGTGGTAACGTACCATCACAATGCACGGGCAAATAAATTGGAATCTTGAAAAATAATAATAATAATAATAATAATAATAATAATAATAATAATAATAAACATAGATGTAGATTTACAACTTTTAGAAAAAGTTAACAGACGTAATTAAAAAAAATCAAGTTGAATGCTAAATAAAATACTACTGATAAAAAACCATCTAAGAATCATAAATTACTATTTATTACTAACAAGCTAAATGAATGATAAATAAAATATTATGAAAATAAATACTTAAAATTTTACGATTACTATTCATCACAACTTTTTATTAATAATGATAATGATAATGATAATTATAATGATAATGATAATATAGTTTAAAATAAAAAATCTTAATGCACTTCATTTCAAATTTTATATAGGAGCTTTTAAAATTGAAATTTAAGATTTGATATTGACATTGATGTATAGTTTTGGATTAAATAAAAAGAAAAAAAAAATCCTAAAAAGGATAGATGGAATTTGGTCATTGATTTTGGGATTGGATGATTAAGATTATCTTGTAGTGTAACATCATCACAACTCTCGTATAAGAATGCACGGAAGGTATAAATGGAATAGTCACCAATTGTTGATTGTAACTCTAATTTGCAACAACTTTGTGCAATAGGTAGTTGTAACTCTAGTTTTATTAGTTTTATGTGCATAGGTAAGGTGTACATTTACTTAGGTTGATTGTACACTAAAGCTTCTTTTGAAAGCTTTATATTTCATATAAGGCCATGCGTAGTCATAACGCCCCTTTGTGGGCGTTATGCGACACGTGGCGTGACACGTCAGCAAGGGGCTTTATGGGGCGTTATGCAATTTGAGGCCGTAGTCATAACGCCCCCGCCTAATCATTACTCACTGAAATTCCGGCTTCTTCTCCGGCCTTCTTCTCCGGCCAAACCAGGAAAAAAAAATGCAGGGACCAAGTGTAAATTCCGGCTTGTTCTCCGGCAACAGTCTTCTTCTCCGGCCTTCTTCTCCGGCAACAGTCTTCTTCTCCGGCAACAGGTCTTCTTCTCCGGCTTCAGGTCTTCTTCTCCGGCTTCAGGTCTTCTTCTCCGGCTGAAATTCCGGCTTGTTCTCGGTCTTCAGGTCCGATTTGCAGGGACCAAACATGCTTCCTCTCCGATTTGCAGGGACCAAACATGCCAGATCCAAAAGCTTTAAACAAAAATAACGCCGCGAAAAATCTCGCGCCCTCCCCCCATTTTTGAAACATAGCGCCGATGGTTTTGGTGTTCCCGGCGTTTTTGGGGCGCTATCGGTGCTTTGGGCGGTATATGGAGCCCCAGTACGCAAGGTCTAAATAGAAGAGAAAGACATGAGAGAGAGATGCAAATTCGTTTGAGAGAGAGAAACGGTGGAAGGACCACCGTTTACGGTGGTTACTAGGCCGCGCACGGCGGCGCTTTTCACTTATGACGCTACACGACTGACACTCAAAGAATCATCGCCGGAATCCTGTGAGGCGGTGCGAACTGAGGTTCTGACGAGACTCCAGTTAACTCCTGCAAGAATTCCGGTAAGCCTCGATTTAGATGTATGTTTATTTTTTTCAGTTAGATGGGTCTATGTTGTGTACGTTGAAGCTATTTTCGGTGTTACAGGAGTCCGGTTAAGCTCCGGCGACTTATCAGGTTACCGATTGGGGTCTGCATGTTATTAGATCTTAAAGATCAGTGGATGACCCGTATCCGGAAGTCAGCGTGGGTACAAAGGACGGATGGCAACGGTGGTTGCTGGAATCTCGCCCGATCTGGTACGGTCGACGCCAGATCTGGTCTGTATCGAGCACCTCATGGTGTCTCCTGGTGTTAGGTTGCCACATTTTGTGTTTGGGGTAACCACAATGATTTGATGGTCTTGACCCTGAGTTGTGTAGCCAAACTTTAAAGGCTATGATTGTCTTGCATGATCCTCTATTATTTGCCTAGAAGTTGTACACCTAAGATGTTTAAGGAAAAGTAAGACGGTGTCTTTGTGTGCTTGGTTGTCACGTTTTGTGTTTGGCATTTTAAAACCTCTGTTATTTGATATTCTTGAAGCTGTGATGTGTACATGGCTATGATGGTTTTACCTGAGCCTGTCCTGTTTGTCTAGAAAGTGTGCACTTAAGGTGTAAGATGAAATGCTTTCATTGATTCCTTATTTTTTGTGGTCGCCGGCTTCTTGATTGTGGCTTTGTGGTTGTACATTTGCCTTTGTTGGTCATTCTTTTTGTGTGTTAATATGGGTTGTTCAATTTCTATGGGATGGGTATGATTATCTCCAAGGCGATTATGATATACATATTCTTGGCATGGCATCTGAGATGGCTTGAAACAAGCAACCAGATGCAGCCATTTTTGTAAGCTTTGAAATTAGAAGTTTAGATTATCAAATGTACAATTTACAACTTTTTTGTAAAGGTTTGTTGTATACAAAACAGATCATTTTACCATCTCTCTTCATCTTTCTGTTTTGTTTTCATATAAAAAAGGTTTGGGTTTGGTTAGGTTTTGAGTAATCTGTAAAAAGGGGTAACTTATGATCATTTATGATATTATTTAAAGGTTTGGAATCCATTGACTAATTTGGTTAGGGTTTTTGATTTTATCTAGGTTTTGAGTGATCTTCAAACAAAGCCCCTTCATCAGCAAGCAACTAAGGGGCCCTTACAGCCACCATAAGAAAAGGAACAACACAAACTATACCCGGACAGTTACCTAAATAGACCAGGTTTGAAGGTATAAAAGGGATTAAACGGTAAAGAGATGATTCTTATTAGTAGTCTTAAAATCAAGTGGCCATTTATTTCTGAACAGTAAATATTTGTTGACGTGTTTTTTGGATAAAGCGTGTGATTATGGTGTTTATGTGGTGTTATTTGTTGTTGTTTAGGGAAATTTGGTGTTTGTTGGACAGAGGTGGACGAAACAGAGAGAAGGTTGACTTTGATGAGGATGTAGGCGAGGTAAGGTTTTAACTTGCTTTGATTCACTCACTTTTGTTCTCTTATTTTTCATTAGTGAATTCAAGGACGAATGGATACCAATGGAAGCAGAGGTAAGGCATCCTAAACAACCCTTTTTTCTAATTGAGTTCAAATTCTAGGATATTCACTCATACCTAAAGTTGGATTTTGATCTTAACTTTTTTGGTCAAAGGATTCGTCATCAAAGTGCAGCTAGATTTAGGGTTTCTGGGTGAATCATGTAAGTATCATCTTAAATCTTACATAAATTTCGTTGAAAATGAATATAAGAATTATTGAGATGTTTCTTTTTCATTCCTTCCTTTTAACTTTCGCATTTCTCACATACGCAGAGATCGAGAGATCGAGAGATCGAGAGAGAGAGAGAGTGAGAGGATATATAGAGAAAGGCTGGTCGGTCGGATACGCAACTTGGCGGACCCATGTTTCCAATGACAACGAAATCCGCTGCAAATCTGAGTGTTAATTTCAAGCGGCGCATCTTAACGATCAAAACTTTCTGTTTGTTAAAAAGGTATTCCTTTAATCATCTATACAACCAAGATTTTTTCCCTACGACAGAAGGGCCTCATTCATTTAAAGCATTTATTTTGCTAAACCAGTAGTTCGGTTTGAAAAAAAGGTATAAAAATGAGATGAGTTCAACCAGTCTTCTGCCAAGTGCTGGTGATCTTCAATGCAACAGGCTGCCAACATTTTGAGTTCTTTCTCTATTTTAAAGAGAAGTATGGGAATAGTAATTGACCATTTTCATTGAATAGGTACAACTTTTACAACAGTTGTGGGAGAGAATGCTTACAAACATCTTGAAGGGGATACATGGCATTAGCTCTCCTTAGATCATCAAAGTACCTAACGTTAGTTTTGCTCTAGCTTATGTAATAAACTAAAGCGATGCGACTCAGTGACAACTGGCTGAATACCAATATAAATCTACCCCTTTCGCATCGCGGCGGGTTACATTTCTAGTTATTTTCTAAAAAATACATTATAATAATGAACATTTTTTATCTTTACTATGAGTATGGTATTCCTGTATAAAAATTAGAAAAAAATAATTACTTGTTAAGTAGGGTTTTTAGTTAAATATGTTTGTCGTTCGTCCATTGTGTTGTACATGGTTTTTTAGTATGTGCATGATGTTATTTGCTCAGGTTTATTGTGTTTTTAATTTGTACATGTGTATTATAAGTTTGTCCATTGTGTTTTAGCGTGCATATGTTTCAATTTTGTCAATCGTGTTTTTAGTCTGCACAAAAGTATTTTTAATATGTTGTCAGTTATGTTTCTAGTCTGTTATCCATTAGTAAATACTTTTTGCACCAACACCATCTTACGAGAAAACTCCCCAAAGAGGCTTCATATGGCTATTTTGAAATAGTGGGTTAGTCAATGACCATTTTCGTGATTTTTTCAATAATAAATTGCTTAAATGATATACAATCAATCAATCATGTTCTTAGGCTATAGGGTGTGGTTGGAGCTCCATGGGGCTTTATCAAGTCCACATCAGCGCCACTTAGGATCCACCTCACCTATGAAGCCCCTTTTAATTTACTTGGTGTGGATGGAGCCCCTATTAAACAAAATAAAAAAAATTCATTGGTTTAAAACTTGTGGGCCCCACCTGAACCCTTAAATTCTGGCGTTACCATGGTGGCGAGAGGTGTATGGCGCCCCCCTCTTCACTTGGAGGGTGTGGTGATGGAGCCCATTTGGGTGCTATAGTGGCTGAGGTGGTGGGGTTGGCGCCCCCACACCCTCCAGCCTTAGTGTATACCTGGTGTTCTTTTAAAATCAAAACGAATTATTCTCATAAATCGTTTAAAAACCAAGGTTTGTTTGTTACGAAAATCAAACGAAAGAATGTTCATAAAGTTGATAGCCAAGCAACTAAATTACAAAAGTCGATTATAAATTTATAGTTATTTAGAAACTTTTCATATTGCCGGCCATTATTTCAATATTTTACCTTTGAAATTCTTTCATTGTTCCCTTAAAACATCCATTTCATCAACAATTTTTCCATTAATGGCGTCTGAAATTATAGAAGAAGAAGATGAAGATTCATACTTCATCACCAACAAAGAAGCTCAAAAAGACAAGATCAGGCAACTTTTAAAACTCCAAAAGAGTCAATACAACACATCATCATCATCAACAACAACGTGTTCGTCATCTTCATATTCATTATCTTCGACGGGG
Organism: Helianthus tuberosus; assembly: GCA_030545235.1. NCBI lineage: Eukaryota > Viridiplantae > Streptophyta > Magnoliopsida > Asterales > Asteraceae > Helianthus > Helianthus tuberosus. Next base: position 148,993,070 of record CM060409.1, on the reverse strand, counting down.
GCTGCTATACGTTCGTCGTTGTCATCGTTTGATCACAACCGAAGTAAAAAGCTCTTGAATTTGATGAAAAGAGGAAGTACATCGTTGAGAAGATTATTTGATATGGAGCATACAAGTTTAGGTAATCATTTTGACTTTTATAGCGGCTCACCGGAAACTAAGACAATCCCGTTATGGGGTAGCGATTCGGATGATGCGATCCATGATGACCCATGGTTGGGTATAGTAAAATTTGATCGTGGGTTTGTTCAAGAACATGAAGAACACGAAGAACATGAAGAGCAGAGAAAACAAAAACAAGAGAAAGAACTCGAAGAAGACTCGTTATTTAGAAAGCAAAAGTTGACCCGGAAGAAATCGTTTAGCAAATTACCAAGCTTCTATAAATTTAGATTTCGGTTTCGGTTAAGGCTAAAGTTGAAAACTAGGTTTTGTTTTCGAATTTGGGGAGGAAAAAAGAAAAAAAAAATGAAAGTAGATGTAAAATAAAATAGAAATGTAAATAAAAGAAGAGGTGTAGCAACTTGTTTCTTTTCTTTTCTTTTTTTTTTTTTTTTTTTTTTTTTTTTTTTTTTTGGTTTTTTTTGGCTTTGGTGAGGCGGAATGATAGATGAAAATATTATCTTTTATTCGTCGTTGTGTTGTGTTTTGTACGTGATGTTAGTGGTAAGGAATTTTGACCGCTAATATATTAATGAGAAAAACTACATGCTTAGTCATTTGATCAAATATTATATTTACATGTTGGTCGTAAGAGCATTTACAATGTTGGTTGCTACAAATATACTTTTAACATGCCATATCAAATTTCAACCATATTATTGTATGAATGGTATCGTAAGACATTGAGGTGCATGATTTGTTGATTTGTTATCGTATTAGTGCTTTCTTAGTGGTTTACGATTATTACATGTTAATTTAGGCTTTTACTACATTCAAAAGACGTAAACTTGGTACTAAAGATAAATTTTATTTTCCTTTGTCAGCCATATGATTGGATATTTGGATGGAGTACGAATAATCATATTAGACTATCAGGTGTGGAAAAGATGTGACACCTAATCATGAAATGCATGGACGAAGCATTTAAGGGGCTAGAGGCGCCCTCCTTTTCGTTTTTTTTTTTTTTTTTTTTGTTCAATAGTGTAAATTTATGTGTATTTCGTCCTAAAAATTCTCGCCCCTGCTTTTCTTGAGTTCAGCCCCTTATTGTTCAAGCTCCGCAACTGATAGAGTGGAACACCACACCCCTATGGCATGGACAACGAGCTTGGTGGGTGGGCGTGAAGATTTCCACGTGAGTGGAAAGTAGAACACCACACCCCATATATGGAGAACCCATGTGGAAATGATGTAGTGCATATGTGGCTGATTCCATGGGGTGTGCAAAGTGGAACCACACCGCATAGTCTAAGAAGAAAAACACACATTAAAGGCTAGCGTGTCAACATTTCATTGTTTACCTCCATTGACACTTAATCAGACCAAAAGGAAGCCTATAGCCGACTTGTCATTATGTGATTGTTATTTTGTTGCGTCGTTGATGCTAAATTCGGCTAAAAAACAACTTCTTTAGCTACTGAAACATTATGTGATTGGTTCAATCACATGAGTTAATGAAGCTTGACTAGAAAAACAAAATGTGCATAGGCGCTTATGAAGCCATAATCCACGCTAGTTGCGCTTATTTAGCCATAATCGCCACAAATATTCAAAATCTTGATACATGTGGTGTATGTTAATTTGATGCAATTATTTGTAGCCATCAAAGTCAAAAAAGTTTAAAAAAAGAGTCAATTGTTGTTTAAGTAGTCTATTTAGTCAAAAGTCAATTAGGCTACGCTCGTGATTTTCACTAAAAGTATATGTTTAGAAAATGAGGTAGAACTGACACTATAAACCAGTCTGGAGCAATGTTTCAATAACAATGGTTCCATGGAACATCAAAGGAAAATCGAAGGTTTTCAGGTACGTTGAAGGCTGACTCACGGCTGAATTTGGTCAGACAACTGAACCTAGGTAAAATATTTAGAATATTTGTTTAACCAGAACCCGTCAAAAACTAATAATAATAACAAAAAAAATATTTGAACCTAGATTACAGGTTTAACCAGAACCCGTCACTCAAAACTAGCCAATCAAGAACTAGTGATCCACAAATACCTAACTGAACTAGTGGCATGTATGGTACTAGCCATGAAATATTGGTTTTGAAAATACTTTTTATTTTTAGTCCAAATATTTCATTTTTTGTCTGTGGGTCCAAAAATGTTTCACTATTGCCATTTTAGTCCACTGGGTTAACTTCGTCAATTATTTATATTAACGACAAGTGAAATTCGGTCATTTAATATGGTTGAATTGCCCTTCTAGTTAACAAAATTACATATGAAATGACCGAATTGCCCTTCTCGATAACAGGAAAAATGGATGAAGTCAACTCAGTGGACTAAAATGACAACAGTGAAACTTTTTTGGACCACATGCGAAAAATGAAACGTTTGGACTAAACTGACAAAATGTCTCAAACCACATTGAGTAAAATTTCATTTAACTCTAAAAAATAACAAAATTCACAACAATAACAAACTTCTGTTTTTTCTTTTCATTTTTTCACACAAACATTAAAAATACTTTCAAGTAATACAAGTACATATCTTGCAACACATCATAAATTTCTTCATCATTATACAGAATTTTACAAGTATACTCTCTTTAACCTACAACAAAACGTATGAATCATGTTATTTACATCTCATGATTCTTTCAAAAAAAAAATCACTCCATCAAAAATTCAGTTTCAGAAAGTCTTTGACTTTTCTTAAAACTTTTACAAACTACACAATATTCAGAAACTAATCTTGCCATAATACTATCTTCTTCAATCCTCAACCTTCTACTCTGTTTATTCCAAAGATGAACTCCATAACTAGACTCTTTCAGTTGCACCACCTTGGCCTCAACCCACCTCATGTGACCCCGGTTAACCGGCCGCCTGAACAACCCGCCAATTCGAGTCCAGTCCACCAGATAAAACGCTGCAGGAGGCAAAACACTGAAGTTTTTATCCATTTTCCCTGCTCCCCTTTCAACTACTCTTGAAACAAGATAAGGCCCATTGTATCCCCACCGGTTTCCATCAAAAGTCAACGCAAATTCTTCAATAAAATTGTATAACAAAGGATGGTTTTTATCAAATATCAAAACAGCATTGTTTAACCTTGTCCAGTTGCCCAATGTAGACACACTTTGAGCTCCAATCGAGTTGCGTAAACCGCTGAAATCTTTCATAGCAATGAAGTCAGTATCTATATACACACCACCATATTTGTAAAGAACAACGAGTCGAATCAAATTCGACAAGTTTTGTGCTAATGGGATCTCCCCGGGATCACGGTTACCATTCTTAATATGGTCAAACCACGCTTTCGCGGGGGTGTTATCAAACAAAAAGTTAAAGTCAGGTTCCAGGGCTAGGACCTGGAACCCAAGGTCAGTTACGGGTTTCAGGATTTGAAACCCGTAATCTGAGTCCATAGTGTTTGATAATATCATCAAACAGCTATCCGGGTTGGATTTAAAAAGAGCATCCACAGCAAGAAGCTCTCTTTCTCCAAAGAATTTGAAAGTTGATGAAATCCATGTCATGAAGAATCTAAGTTTACAATCTTTGAAGAAATCTTGAGCCCGGGTTTCAAATTCTTGATTCGAGTTTAGTATATCGAATTCGGGTTTGGGAACATTCTTGGATTGTTGGATGATGAGTTCTTTGACGATCAAGACTGGGTTTTGGATGGTGGAAGTGGATTTTAATTGGTTTATGATGAATGTTTGGTTGTTGAAAAGATTTGAGGGGATTGGGATGGTGGAGTTTGGGTTGAAGTTGAATGATATGTTTGAAATGAAAGTGTTTCTGTTGAACATGTAGGTGAATATTATTGCTGTTAAACAGACGGTGGTGAAGATGTGGAATTTTGTATAACGGTGGCGGTTGCTCCGCCGTTGCTCCGCCGGTTTGGTGGAAGAAGGTCTTGTCTTCATTGATTCAATGAATTATGAATTATTATTATTCTTATTATTCTATAATAGAGTGCTAAAGTTTTTATTTGTGTAGAAGATAAAAAAAAGGATGAAGAAATTGACTTTTTAATTTTTTATTTATATATTAATCATGTTGAAAGTGGAATCAGGTGTGTGATGGTTTGCTGTAAAGTCTAGAAGATTAAGGATAAAGTGGAAGATGGTGGATTTTAGCCAATGAGGATTGAGGAAGAGGGTAATTAGCGTGTGGGTGAGTGTAGGTTATTGAAACTTTAGTCGCCAAAACAGACGTGCAAAATAGAACTTTTGATGTGGGTCCTGTTAAAATAGTAGTTTTTTTAACTCGGGTTATTCTGGGAGTACTCAGTTTGTTCCAGTGAGTGTCCTAAGAGTGCTCGGGATTGATTGATCGTTAAAGAAAAAAGATGTGGGTCCTGTGAGGTTAAAATAGAAGTTTTTTTGGACCCGGATTACTCTCAGGGTACTCTGTTTGATCCAGTGGGTGCACTAAAAATGCTCGGGATTGATTGATCGTTAAAAAAAAGATGTGGGTCCTGTGAGGTTAGCAAAATAGAAGTTTTGATGTGGGTCCTGTCAGGTTCAGATGAACCACATGCACAGATAAACTTTTAAGAAATCATGGGTTCTTTTTATCTGGTGTGTTTCATAAGTTGTATCATATCAAATTTACCTTTATAACTATGAAAAGTTTTCCACTTTAGTTTGTTAATAATTAAATTGCTATTGGTTATAAATATAATAACATAAATACACATATTATTTTCATAAATTAATCCTTTTGCAAGAAGATTAAAAAACCTACAGATGTCATGATACGACCGTGAATCAGACGCCAAAAGTATCAAACAACTCATATTTCTATCAAAATAGAATCATTGTTGATATCACTAGGACAATCTAAGGCGCACTTTAGAAAAAAACAAGAACCAATATCAAACATAGTCGAAATAGCTAGAAAACTAATTTCTTAGCTTAGGATATAGTTTTTAAATATATCTATTCATTCGTATATACTTTTGAGATTATTTGACTGCTAACTTTGTTTAATGGTGTGAGTCATCTTTGATTAACTCGTTATTGACCTGTAGTAGGTCAAATATTCTAACATGATATTGATGGCTGACCAAATGATAATTTTTATCAGTATATTACAGAAAACATCCTTATGTTTATAGCAAATTGCAAAGTGTCATTTACCTTCAAAAAAAAAAAAAACTTACTTTATGTCTGAAAGCCCTGCATAATCCGTCCTTTTCCTTTACCATAAACCTCGTTTATTTTCATGGTTAAATTTGACCAAGTGAACCCCGGATATTATGGGCAGAAAAAAATTGCTTTTAGTTTAAAGAATCCTGCTACAATTCAACAAGGTATATTTGAACTAAATACATACACATGTTTACATGAAAATGTATGAGTGTATGCATACGTAAATACATACATACATACATACATACATACACGAGTGTGCGTGCACAAGCGTGTGTGTTTGATGTCTTGTGATTGTATGCAAACATAAATGATGACGCTATCAAGTGTTAGTCAAATTATCTTGAAATGCCACTTGTATAACTCATAATGTCAAGAACTAAGATTTATCATATCTATTCCTACACAAACAAGAAGTAATTTACAGCTTCAAAAACCCCAAAACTTAACTTTCTCCTGGTGTTGACCAAAATTGACCTTTTCAAAGTCTCTAAACTTCTTTCCATTTACAAGCTGATGAAAACCACTTAATAGTTTGACTCCCCGCATTCTTTACCTTGACAAAACAACTCACTTCTGAACTTGCTGACACGTTAAACTGGAGGAATGCCTCATTTCAGCAGGCCTACACAGCCATTATTTTACATACAAACATAATACAGTTGAGTTAGCAATAGCATAATACAATATAAATATTATTGTTACGTCAAAAAAGGTATACGAGAAGCATCATCAGTACTGATTCTCACCTCTGATCAATCTGAATCAGAGTCCCACAAAAACCCGTTCTCGCTTTCAGTATCAAGGACTTTTGTTTCTGGTTTGGATCGTGATATGAGGTACGAGACGTATTTATCTGCAATAATACGACAAGAAGCATATGTTATAGATACAATCTCCTAACACAATTTTATTTTCTATAGAAGAGTTTATTATTAAAGATTCTGACCGGCTAAGCTTTGAAGGGCATTCTCCGCAGCCTGCTCTTGAGCATCTTTTCGGGTTTTACCCAGCCCGACACCTACTTTCTCGCCTGTGAATAAAACCTGCATCATTAAGCGATTAAAAATAGACCCCTAAAGGCTAGAAACAACTTCTAAAAACTATCTCCTATTTTTATTTCAGCATCATTAATATAATAATTATGCATAGGCCTGTAACCGAACGAACAGAGGCATGTTTGTGTTCGTTCATTTAATTTTAACCGAACACGAACTCGAACATATAATCGAACACGTTTTTTTGTTCATGTTTTTTATAAAAAAAATAGTCATGTTTGTGTTTGTTTATGTTTGCTCGTTTAAAACCTAAACAAACAATTCACGAACATAAACAAACAAACATAATTTAACAAACAATAAACAACACAAATGAACATAATTAAACAAACACAAAAGAACATAATTGACTAAACATAAATGAACATAAAGTAACTTTTACATAATTTAGTGTTTATTTATGATAGATTCCATTGGAAACCCATTTTTATTACTAGAAAGGTCAATTACTAACTAGTTATATTTATACAAGTAATAGAATCTTCCTTTTATGTTTGATATTTATACAAATATAACTACTTATGTATTTAAGTTGAAATGAACATAAACGAACGAACATAAACAAATGTAAATAAACGAACATAAACGGACGTTCATGAACATATATGAACGAACAAAACGTGTGTTCATGTTCGTTCTTTTATTTAAATGAACAAAAAAATGTGTTATGTTCGTTCATTTATTAAATAAACGAACTTCTCGCCGAACAATCATGAACGGTTCATGAACATTTGGTTCATTTGCAGGCCCAATTATGCAAGGTTATTAAATACAGAAGTTAGGCTAACAACAATAATCGTGTACACCGCTCACCTCGTAAGAAAATCGCCATTCCCTGTTGGGGCTGAAAACTGATCGATACTCAACCTGTAAAGAAATAAACATAAAGGTGTCATGAAGCAGAATAATGGTAACAGGAACAATAAAGTTGCTTTTTAAGAAGCTGCCAGATACCTTCGAGCCGCATCTTTGTGCAATTTCGTGCAGCACTTCAATGGATAGAGAAGATTGCAGCGAGTTTAAATTTCCACTATCAGGGGACCCTCTTTTGTTATTTAAATATGGTTGATTATGTGCTACACCATCTACCACAATAGTGAAAATGAAATAAGCAAGGGTTAGTATATAATAAGATTTATGGAAGTGTACGTATTTATTAAAAAGCCCACCCTTTAAATACCTGAAAGTTGACCTACTTGCGGCAAATTCTTCTTTGGCACTCCATATCCAAGGAACGCCTGAAAGCACGACACTATATAAGTAAATGAGGCATGCGTCGATTTGGGTTATTTTTTTCTTTAAAGAGTCAAAAGGATTAAGCTATATGATTTGGGATCAAAAGAGTTGAAAATCATCCATATGGTTGTTAATTGCATGTAAAAAAACCTCCTGACACACTTTATTTAAATGGGTTAGTACTTAGTACTTAATATTAAACTAGTAAGAATACAAGCGCTACGCTGCGGGGTCTCGGTCGATATCTATTTTGGTTCGGTATAGCAACCGAAAGAAATATGCTCAAAAGAATATCGACACATGTTTTACATCAACCGAAAACCATAAAAAAATTAATTGGACAGTGGGACGGGGCAGCGGGCTGATTTTGAATCAATTGTAAATGGAAACGTAAACGAAATCTTAAATATAACTTTAATGAAAATTTACGTCAAAACGTAAACCAACTTGAATTTATATCGACACGAATAAGTATGTAAGAAAATAGTGTTTTAAGTTAAAAATGGCATGATGCATTGCAGCGGTGTTGAAACGTAAAGGGACTCGGATTTATACCATCTAGTGAAAACGTCTTATATTTGACATTACTCGTTTCCGAACAAAATTTACGTCAAAACGTAGACCAATTGAAAACATACATAAAAATAATCACGACCACGTATAATATTTGACCCGACTCATTTCCTGGGAAAAAAATTACGTCAAAACGTAGACTAACTGAAAACGTACAGAATAATAAGCAAAAGAACATATTATATTTGACCCAACTCATTTCCGAGAAAAAATTATGTCGAAAAATACATCAACTTGAATTAATACCGACACGTACCTAAAAATAAACACGTAAAACTCGATTACAAAGTCTTTAGAAAGTTAACGGATTGCAAGTGTGAATGCTTTTGAGATGTAAAAGTACAGAAAATACAAAAACACAAAAAAGCCAAAAAGTCCAAGTACTATTCATCAAAGTTGCTAATTGTATTATAGATAATAATCTAATACCTCATCACGCTTTGCTTCAGATGCCAGTGGTCGAAACCCTGCAGAGAAAGAACTAGCTGTAGCATGAGATGGAGGATAAAAACCAGCTCGCTGTTTGTTCCATATATCAGGTGCTTGAATCGGGCCAAGTAAGCTAGGTTCTGAAATACGATTAATTAATTAAGTTATAGCTAAAAAACGAAACCGCAACCATCCAACATGTGGAATTAGAACCTAGAGATGTTTTATGAGTACATACTGTCTGACGGTATCGCAGATCTAAATGATGGTGGACCATAGATGCTCGTAGATGGAACTAACGGCTGGGATCTATCAGATTTCAGGTCCACATTTCTAGAATCCTGAAAAAGGTTAAAAGGGGAAAACTTCAGAAATATTTCTCTGAAGAATAGAGGTGTACTGCATAGTAAAGAAAGAAAAACATTAATAAACCAATGAAGTACACGGATGGTCCCTGTGGTTTATCAAAATTTTGGATTCGGTCCCTGTGGTTTATAAAAGTACATGCATGGTCCATGTAGTTTGCAATTTGTAACGCATTTAGTCCCCAACTTTTTCCAAAAGTTCATGGATGGGTCTTGTGGTTTGCACTTTGTAACGCATTTAGTCCCGAACTTGGACCTACTGAAACCTTTAGATTTGTTGGCTGGAGATTAAATGTGTTATAAAGTGCAAACCACAAGGACCATTCGTGTACTTTTGAAAAGTTAGGGACCCGATCCAAAATTTTGGTAAACCACAGGGACCATCCGGGTACTTTACTCTAAACCAACATTACGGACATCTTTGGGAAACAAACCTGCTGATTCAGTCTATGAGCAACTTCAGAAGCATTCATTCCTTCCGCCATTGGGACACTTATATTACCATTTGGTACAAAACTAGCATCCTGAAACACAATGCTTAAATAATAAGCAAGAACTAAAAAAGTTCTAAATGTCGCTTTCTTATTTACTCACCTCTGGCATTAGATAACTGCAAACATCAGGTGCAGACGGTAGATTCAAAACTTCATCTTCATAGTGGTGTTCAGTAACCCTCCTTATAAAATTCTCATCAAATTCTCTGAACAACAACACATCATAAGTAAATAAACCATTCTTCACGTGTATTATGTATGCAATAAAAATATGATATTTTTTATTTAAATATACATCTTACTTGAAGAAACCAGCTCTAACGTTACATGCAACGTTCCTTGCCACACACAGAACTGGAACAGCGTTTGCTGTCTATAAACAAAGCATATTATTAGTAAATTAGAAAATTAGAAAATTAATAATAAAAAGTAAACGAAGAAACTAACAATGTAATTTTACAATACCTCTGCTTGAGGAGCATAATAAGGAGTAAAAGCAGGCACCACATGAACTCGCGGTTGATCTTTTTCTTCCCAAACTTTTAACCTATCGTCAATTACCATCGCCATCCTTGGATGACAATCCCCATCTTTAAACACATTCAACAACGATTTGCGTGCACCTACATAAAAATAAATTTTCAAAATTTTTGGATATCACTTTCATATCCATTTCTAAACCCCATACACCAAACACAACCTAGGATATTTTTCTTAGTAAAAAAAGACTTGCCTGATTTGACACATACAACACGGTTCAATAGTTGCTTTGGAGTGATTAGGTGGGTCCCGGGATCGAGCAACCTCCACATTTCCAATGCGTAATCTCTTTCGGCCATAGTGCATATATAAACTTCAAATCGTTTGCGTCCTTTTGCAATCAAATAGCTTCTCAAATCCTCCCAAGCAGGTCTTAACCTCACAAGCACACTGGTATCACGAATCTGTATAGGCAAACAAATTATGATTATAACTGATCAAAGCATATAAATACAGAATACATACATACATTCTGCTTTCATACCTTCCTTATCCAACTCATAATAAGACGAAAAATAATGATAGATATAATTAGTCACATGTCCAAAGTGTAAATTCAACTATTTTAGACATAAACTTCCAATCATGTATAACATAACTTTAAACATTTAATGACATTGCATCTGTTTCAGTTAAACCTTCAGTATAAAGACGAAATATAATCATTACTATGCTCGTCTTTAGCCAAATTAACTTCTATAATACGGTGATTAGGTCACAATTCAAATAATTTCAAAAGTCCATCTTTCCTTTTATTACTATAAAGACGAATAGTAATCTTTTCATTTCGTCTTTAACCACAATAGATTCTAGTATTCTACACACATTTTGCTAGGGCATGCTAACTCAAGTTACAATCTTTAGTCTTAAATGATTTGCCCATACAATTTTCATCAACCTTAGGTTTGCAGGAATTATAAATAGCCCTAATAAGAGTTACCAATATACATACATCATACATGTATATCTAAGCACTAAACATGTCTTGTATAAACACTATAAACAACAATTCATTAAAGCATTTAGAAGTAAACAATGATGTTCTAACCTCCGGATTAATGCGGGTCAAGACTATATTCTTTTCCGGCAGTCTTATAACCGGTCGAACAACACGCTCATTACCAGCAGCATTGATCGGAACTTCCTCCATTTTCACCTCATATGTCTGCCCATTATCTGTAACAGCATCATTTTCTGCATAATGCTTCAACAACGCGCGATCCTCCACATATCGTTTAAGCTCAGAAGTCATCCCAGCCACCCTAACAGGATCAGACTCCTGACCAATCCACCCAGTCAACACATCTATCCTATCTTCAAAAGACCTCATCGTATTCGCAACAATAAGCGTCTCGTCTAGATCAAACACAATCGACAGACACCTCATGTTTAACATCCCTAAACAAGCAGTGTACAATTGTGCAGGAACCACAAAACACCAAAAACAAGGAAATCTTTGAAATTTACTTCCCATTGCCACCAAATGCACCTCTTCATCCCCAATCACCACCACAGCTGTCTATAACCAATCAACTCATTCATTCATAAAACTTATTAATAATACTAAAAAACAAACATAAATTACAGAAAAGCTTATACCTTTAGATCATAGAAACAAGAGGCGTGAAGAGCAAGCAACTCTTGTTTAACATTTGATGAAAAGGATTCAAGCTTGCAACGAACTGAAGAAGAAGAAGAAATTGTTAACAGAACTGAAAGAGGTGAACATCTTTCACTGATCGGAGAAATGTGATGGATCCTAATCTCGTTATTCGGAAACCGGAATTGCTTATCACCAACAGGAATAACATCCAATTCACCCAAACATGTTTCCCCATGGTAAACCACCGATTTATTAAACCCTAAACGACTCATTTATACAAATTGCATCAAATTGCATCAATTTGGAGAAATATTGTATGAAAGACTCGAAATTGAACGATGTAAACGAGAATTGGAGGATGATTGAACGGTTTTCTTGACGGATTAACGTCGAGAATTGAAGCCAAACGAGCTTTCTCTCTCTAGACTCTCTCTCTAGAGATGTTTGAAATGAAGTGGTTTGTGTGGGGTATTTATAGAGGGGAAAAGGGGGAGGGGTATCGATTTGGTTTTGTAAAGCGGGCTTGGAGTTGGTGTTATTTACGGATATGCCAAAAAGTGTTTTTAGTACGATAATTGTCAAATTGGTGCTCATGAATTATGTGAAATGATTCTGGCTGTTGGATTGTGTGATTTCTCCTTTTGTTTGGTTTTGTTTTTTCAATCCTTATTATATTTATTTCTACTTGATTATTATTTCTTCAACGAAAAATACAAAAAGAAATTGAAAATAGTTACCATAGTCATCTTTTCTTTCAACGGTCAATAAATCGTTCAAACGAGCTGTTGGCGAAATTCATCGTATCGAGATATTCTTGCCTTCCAGCTAGGGAAACCCTCACCTAGGGCCAAAGCCCGTGAACACTCGCCCGAAGGCACGACAGCGGTGAGGTAAAACTTGTTCATGTCAATGATCGAACTAGCGATCTCTATCTAGTCTCCCATCATTACCAGGTGTTGAATAAACTAATGGGGGGCAGGAATCGAACCTGTGTCACTTAGGGTCTGTTTGGTATGGGGTAACGAAATGGACTAAGGAATGGAATGGACAAGGTAGTGGAATGGACGAGGGAATGCAATCGATCATTACCATTCCATGTGTTGTTTGGTTACTATGTGTGAATGGAATGAATTATTATTGTGTATTGTTCGGTAGGCATGAAAAACGGTGTAATAAAATCAACGGTGAGTGATGGTGGTCGGTGGTAGCGATTGTGGGTGGTTATAGGTGGCGGTGGTAGGTGTCGGCGGCGGAGATGGGTGGTGGTGGTGGCGGCGAGTGGCGGTGCGGCGGTGACGACGAGTGTGGTGGCGGCAAGGTGGTCGTTGGTGGTGGGTGGCAACAGAGGCGGCGGTGGGTGGCGGCGGAGGTGGCGGTTGGTGGTGGTGGCGTCGACGATGGTGGTGGGCGGCGGTGGCGAGTGGCGTAGGCGGTTGGTCGCGGCTGTGGGTGATAACGGTGGCGAGTGGATGGTGGCGGCGATGGTGGCTGTCGGGGTGAGGTGGTGGTGGGTGGCGGCAATGGCTTTGGTGGTAGCTCGTGGTGGTGGTGGGTGGTGGTGGTGGTGAGTTGTGGCGAAGGTGGTGGGGTTGTAGTGTTGATGAATGGTGCAAGAGGGGATGGAATGGAAAAAAAACATGGGCGGTGGAAGGAATGATTTTGAGGGAATTGAATGCCTTTTGGAATGGGTAATTTCATTCCATTGACCAACCAAACACTATTTTCTTCATTCCCTCGTAATTATCCATTTCATTCCACTTCTCATTCTTGCATAACAAACACTACCTTAAAACATCAGGTATCTCCCTTACCAATCCATCCACCAACTCATTAGCAGTCATCTTTTTAGTTAAACGGCTTTTTTGACAAATTAATTGATATGATTATTTGAAAAATGTATTATACATATTAAACCAAACTGGCCATGAACAGTACTCAATTTTTTATAATGTTATTTATACTTTTGATTATTAATTTTTTATAATGTTATTTATACTTTTGATTATTTAATTGATTTCTATGATTATTATTATATATACTTAAATCATTATTATTATTAACTCTAACAATAGTTCACCTGCTTTGGGTCAAATCAAATTACGGTTTTGTCCCCGCTTTAAAATTGTGATTTTTTCATCAGTTTAAAATTACGGTTTTACCTCCGGTTCAAAATCAAAATATATTTTTGCCCCAGTTAAAAATTACAATTTTTCACTCGGTTCAAAATTACGATTTTGCCACGTTTAAATTTACAATTTCGCCATTTATTTTGTTTTGTTCCTCCCAGCTAAATTACGATTTTGCCCTCAATTTAAATTTACATTTTGTCTTCGTTTTGGTTTGTTTTCCCAGTAAAATTCCCCGCTTTAAATTTACGATTTTTCATCAGTTTAAAATTACGATTTTACCTCCAGTTCAAAATAAAATTATGTTTTTTTCCCGAGTTTAAAATTACAATTTTGCCCTCGGTTCAAAATTACGATTTTGTTCCGTTTAAATTTACAGTTTTGCCATTATTTTTGTTTTGTTCCTCCCAGCTAAATTACGATTTTGCCCTCAATTTAAATTTACATTTTTGTCTTCGTTTTTGTTTGCTTTTCAAGTAAAATTACGATTTTGCCCCCAGTGTATAACTATAGACACAAGATTGGGGGAATAGTGCTAGGAAGCTGTCTGGAAATCACCCATTGGCCCAACCAATTTACGATTTTATCTCCGCTTTAAAATTACGATTTTGTCATCAGTTCAAAATTACGTTTTTACTCGAAGTTCAAAATAAAATTATGCTTTTGCCCCTAATTAAAAATTACGATTTTGACCCGTTTAAATTTAGAGTTTTGTCATTAGTTTTGTTTTTTCCTCACCCAGCCAAATTACAATTTTGCCCTCAATCCTAATTTACATTTTTGCCATCGTTTTTCTTTCCTTTCCCAGTCAAATTACGATTTTGCCCCCAATGTAAAATTACAGTCGTGCCATCGTTTTAGTTTTTTTTTTTTTTACAAATCTATAGTAGTGTTTTGTTTTAATTGTTTGACTCGGTGTAGTTTTTATTTGTGTCAGGCGGCTGCCTGGCACACGCTCATTTATCTTGAAAATTTACAAATTTGCCCCCGGTTTAAAATTATTGTTTTTCTATCGTTTTTGTTTTTCTTAAACAAAAGTATGATAGTGTTTTAATTTAATTGTTTGAGTCAATGTAATTATTTTGAGATCGTGTTATGAGTAGTATGTACAAGTAACCGAAACACAGACGTACATGTTATGAGAGATAAATATTCGGCTTAGTGCCCCGCAACGCGGGCGGGGAAACATCTAGTTGACATTAACTATTACTTTTATATATTATTAAACAACATCTTTTACATATAAACTAGTGCTATTAAATCCGCGCGTTGCGCCGGAAATCATCGCATTGCGTCGTGGGTGGGTATTAGTTCGTTTAACTTCGGTACTAACACTTGTTATAGCAACCAATAGAGAAAAAACTAAAAAAAAAATCATGATATGACCAAAAATATACCAACACAGCAGGAATTTGATCGATATTGGTTTGTTTTTTTACGCCACCTACACTCGTTATATATTACAACCCATAAAGAAAAAGTCTTGATATGACCAAAGAATACCGACACGTGATTTACATGGATAAAAAACAAACGCAAGTTATATAAGATATATAAAAAACCACTAAACAACACATATAAAAAAGCCTTTAAAACAAATAATTACTTTTCATTTAGTCTCTTTATTAATAGTATACAAGCTATTAAATCCGTGCGTTACGCCGGAAATCCTTGCGTTGCGTCGTGTGTTGGTATTAGTTCGTTTAACTTCGGTACTAACACTTGTTATAACAACCAATAGAGAAAAAATTTAAAAAAAATCATGATACGACCAAAAATATACCAACACAGCGGGAATTTGATCGATATTGGTTTGTTTTTTTATGCCACCTACACTCGTTACAACAACCCATAAAGAAAAAATCTTGATATGACCAAAGAATACCGACACGCGATTTACATGGATCAAAAACAAACGCAAGTTATATAAGATATATAGAAAACCAAATAATACATATAAAAAACCACTAAACAACACATATAAAAAAGCCTTTAAAATAAATAATTAGTAAGTATACAAACAATTACTGTTCATTTAGTTCAATTATTAATAGCGATTTACATGGATCAAAAACAAACGCAAGTTATATAAGATATATAGAAAACCAAATAATACATATAAAAAACCACTAAACAACACATATAAAAAAGCCTTTAAAATAAATAATTAGTAAGTATACAAACAATTACTGTTCATTTAGTTCAATTATTAATAGTATACAATGTTACCTAATATGTAGTTATATTAATTAAGAGTTAAACACAATACCAAATTTTCAATAGATCATTAAGGCTAAGTCGTGTGCCTAGCGCCACCTGCCATCTCATCTTAATAACGTCAATAAAACCGGCCGAGGGCGTGTAACATCCCGAAAATATAAAACTTTATATTAAAATTATAAAGTATTAAATAAACAAGAACAAACTAACTAGGACGAAATAACCTAGTTAGTTATAAGACTTGTGTTAACTAAAAGTGGGTTAAAAGCACATAAAAATAAACTAAAGAAACTAGAGGGACCAAAAGTGTTTAACTTGAAACTAGTTTTAATAAAAACATTTTATTAAAACACAAACACACCATTTGGAGTGTGCTGGAGATCGACCAAAGCAGGGGGGCGACCCAAGCTTCTCAAAACCCTAAGTTCATGTTATTTGATCAATTGAAGGCCAATTTCAGTCCCAAATCAAATTCCGAACATAGATTAGTGATCACCTCAGTGAAAGGGATCATAAGGTATGTGAATTTTGTAGAAAATTCTCATCTAAATTTTTGAATGAACATAGAAAATTCGAATTGATGATTGCATGTTAGTTGTTTGGGATGAAATAATGTCTAGGGACAAACCCTAGTCCATTTACTTGATGAGATTGTGCCTATTTCGTGTGAAATTCATAATCACCATTAAAGGTGATAAGTGGGTTTTATGAAACTTGATAAACACTAGGATTATAGTGGTTGTTCTAGTAATATTTGACATATGTGAAGTGATTTCAGAATTCTAGAGGCTAAAGTTCATGTAAGGTAGTTGATTGATGAAAATTTAGGGCTATATGACAAGTTATGAACTTGATAATATATCGTGTAAATTTATGCCCTTAAAGTGTTTGCATAAATGCCTCAAAGAAGGCTTAAATCTGAAAATTTGAGTTAAACCGCATGATTGTGATGTTTCGGCAAAATATGCGAACTACGAATTGAAAAGAGTTCTAAACATGTCTTGGTTGAACTCTATAGGAAAGGATACCGGAGCTCCAAGCGGACAAGCCGGTGGCGACTTGCGTTTGAAGGGTGTGCACTAAAGGTATGTAACTTGATTCGTTACATTGAGTAATTTGATCTCTAAAGCATGTTTAGTTGCGTTGTAGAATAAAGTTGTGTTGATTGAACGACAACGATCGTTATTTGAAAATAATTGGTTAGGAATCGGTTAGAAGTCGTTTGGTAGTCATCATAATGGAGGACTCCGTAGATGAGCCAAACGGGTTGAATAATGGTGTAATAGTAGCGTTAGAGTTATTAATGGCTAGCATAGGCGGTTACAATCATACGAGCATGAAACCATAAGTTTGGTAATAAAATGCTGGTGATAATAAGCCCCGGAAGTTGGGTATAAAGCGCCATATGTTTACTATTAAAAAGGTAGTAAAATGAGTGTAACTTGAATGGGTCGAATAATGCATAAGTGACTTTTAGTAGTTCGGCCCGTAAACCAAATTTTCGGTATAATAATTGTAATAGGCACGTCTGTAATGAATTTACAGACGTATAGGAAAAAGAATCACCTAAAACGGATAACCGAGTAAAAAGTTATGAGCATTTTAAGTTGAAAATCTGAATTTCTGGAACTGGCAGCAAGTGCAGGTCACAAAACTGAACCTGCTGGAAAACCTCCTCCCCCGCGCCACGCGAGGGTCTGTCGCGCCACGCGACAGGGTAACTTTATATTTTTTTTTTATTTTTGCATGTTTAAATGCTTGGAACTCGTTTGTACACTTCATATAAATGTCAAAACTAACATTTTAAGTGGTTTTGACCTTAGGTAATAAAGGGAACTATCCGGATGGCGATCGAGCAAGTCTTTTGAAGAACCGAACATAACTTACAAGCTTCCGCGTTAACTTAGTTTATGTTTAAACAATACTTTTGGGATGACTTCGTCTAGACAATGTTTTTGATGTAAATGATTTGTTAATCATGTCATGATCGTTTAAACTAGTCGGTGGTTGACTAGTTATGGATACTTAGAACTTTGTGTTGGTAACTTATGTTTTAATTTAGACACCTTTTATATAAAATCATGTAAATTTTTATTAAATTCAAGTAGTAATTAGACGGGTGTTACAAGTTGGTAATCAGAGCTTAAGGTTGTCAACAAAGTGTTCGGTTCAAGCTTGATCGATCGTCCGGTAAGAATTAATTTATTATTTTAGTAGATTCTATCTTATGTAAGAAATGAGATGCGAATTAATGTGCATGGGAAGGGTGTGTTAACACACTCAAACCCGGAAAGTGCACCAAATGTGAACGGTAAAAGCAAGTCATGCACTTGGCTAAACCAAAGCAAATAAAGCTATGTTATAAATGAAATGTTTAATGTTTAATGTAAACATTTCAGTTTCAAGATGTCGAAAGGAAACGATAATGATCTGGTGCCGATAAGCACCGAACAAATGAAAGAGATAATTGCCGAAGAAGTGGGAAAGGCAATTGAAGGTAGTCTATCCGGGTTTATAGACAAAATTCAAAACACGGTGTTGTCACTTGTCGAAGAACGAGTCAAAAGGTTGGAAGATAGTGTCAACCTTATGAAAGATAAATCGGGAGAACGTAAGGGATGTTCGTACAAAGAGTTTATGGCGTGTAAACCGCCAATCTACAACGGGGAGGTTGACCCGATAATATGCCAGAGATGGTTAAGCGATGTTGAAGGAGTGTTCGAAAGGACCCATTGTGACGAAAGTGACTTTGTTGCTTACGGAACGGGTCAGCTGATGGGGTCAAGCCAAAGATTGGTGGGACAATAAAAAGAAGGAAATAGGAGCCGAAGCGGCGAGGGCCATGACATGGGAGGAGTTTAAGACGCCGTTTCTTAAACATCATAGTCCCAAGGCGGTCATTAATAAAATCAAAGAAGAGTTTATGCAACTTAGACACAAGGGCGAGACCATAGACAAGATCACGGCGAGGTTTATGGATAAGATGAAGTTTTGCAACGAATTGGTGACAAATAAAGAACAGAAGATATACTACTACTATAACATGTTGAGCGCCGAGTATAGGGAGTTTATGACTCCTTCAAAATACGAGACCCTTACCGAGATCATAAACGTTGCTCGAGAACGGGAAATTGAATTGAAGAAACAAGTTGAAAGGGGTGAACGAATGGCACAGGATATGAATCCAAGCCCTACAAAGAAAGCTCGAACTGTGGGATCGGGAAAGAAAGTGGATGCTAAAGGCGGGTCGCCAAGTTGCAAGGTGTGTGAAAAGGGGCACAAGGGTGAGTGTCGCTTCAAGGACAAGCCGTGTCCGGTATGTGGGAAGACGGGACATACCGCATCGTTATGTCCCGGAAAGGTTTCCGTTTGCTATAAATGTTATCAGCCCGGTCACAAAAAGTCTGAATGCCCGGACTTAGTTGGAAAAAGAGACACTAAAGAATCTCCAACTGAAGCTCCAAAGGCGAAGGCCAGATCCTTCCAACTTACAGCGGCCGAAGCAAAAACAGAACCCGATGTGGTCTCAGGTATATTCGCAATAAACTCGATCCCCGCACGTGTATTATTTGATACGGGTGCGAATAAATCCTTTATTTCACATGGATTTATTCGACATCCTTCATTTGTGTTGACAAAATTACCTATGCCTTTAGAGGTTGAAATAGGAGATAACAAAAGTTTCATAGTATGTGATATCTGTCAAAGCTGCAAACTAAGCATCGATAATGAGGAATACTTGATAGATCTAATCCCGATGTCTATGGGGGAGTTTCAAGTTGTTGTAGGAATGGATTGGCTATCCCGGCACCACGCAAAGGTCGTTTGTTTCCGTAAGGAGATAAAGCTAACATCTCCGAGCGGAAAACACGTCACAATCTATGGCGAAAAAGGAGGCAATCCTATAATATGCTCGATGATAAAAGCTCACAAGCTCATGAGGCATGGATGTAAAGCATTTATGATATACGCGAACGAGCCCGAGAAAGAATTACCGAAGATTGGAGACGTACCCGTAGTACGTGACTTTGAAGATGTATTTCCGGATGATTTACCGAGAATGCCGCCCGAACGGGAGGTAGAGTTCGGAATTGAATTAGTTCCGGGCGCGAAACCAGTAGCAAAAGCACCTTACAAACTCGCACCATCAAAATTACAAGAATTAATGTCGCAGATACAAGACTTGCTCGATAAAGGATTCATAAGGCCGAGTGTGTCTCCTTGGGGCGCGCCCGTGCTATTCGTGAAAAAGAAGGACGGAAGCATGCGCATGTGTATCAATTATCGGGAGTTGAATAAACTCACGGTAAAGAATCGATACCCGCTTCCGAGAATAGACGATCTATTCGACCAATTACAAGGTGCGAATTGGTTTTCAAAAATTGACCTTAGATCGGGATATCACCAACTAAGGGTCAAGGAGGAGGATGTATCGAAGACGGCTTTCCGAACGAGATACGGACATTTCGAGTTCCTCATGATGTCATTCGGGTTGACAAATGCACCCATGGCTTTCATGGACCTCATGAACCGGTTTTGCAAGCCAATGCTGGATAAATCGGTCATCGTGTTTATCGATGATATTCTGGTGTATTCGAAAAGTGAAGCTGAACATGCACACCACTTACAAGAGGTGTTAGAGACACTTAGACGAGAAAGGTTGTATGCAAAATTCTCTAAGTGCGCCTTTTGGCTACGAGAGGTGCAATTCCTCGGCCACATCATAAGCGCCGATGGAATACTGGTAGATCCGTCAAAGATTGAAGCCGTGTCAAAATGGAATTCCCCGAAGAACCCTTCGGAAATTAGAAGTTTCTTAGGGCTTGCGGGATATTACAGGAGATTCATTCAAGACTTCTCCAAAATTGCGACGTCGTTAACTAAGTTAACTCGGAAAGAGGAGAAATTCATTTGGGGTGTGGAACAAGAAAGAGCGTTCCAAGCTCTAAAAGAGAAACTAACTCACGCTCTGGTACTAACATTGCTGGACGGAGTCGAATACTTGGTGGTTTATTCGGACGCCTCACTTTTGGGGCTTGGATGTGTTTTGATGCAAAGAGGCAAGGTTATAGCTTACGCCTCGAGGCAATTGAAGATACACGAGAAGAAATATCCCACGCACGATCTCGAATTGGCTGCAGTGGTATTTGCGTTAAAAATATGGAGGCACTATTTATATGGGGTAAAGTGCACCATATTCCCTGATCACAAGAGCTTAAAATACTTCTTCGATCAGAAGGAGTTAAACATGCGCCAGAGACGATGGTTAGAAACGGTGAAGGATTTCGACTGCGAAATACATTACCACCCCGGAAAGGCAAATGTGGTGGCGGACGCCCTGAGCAGAAAAGCGGATTATGTCCCGTTACGAGTAAGGTCGATGCAGCTTGTCGTGACCTCGGGTATACTTGAACGTATCCGAGAAGCGCAAGTAGAAGCGGTGAAAGAGGAGAACTGGAAGAAGGAAAGAATAATCGGACAGTTAAAAGATTTGTCGGATGGAAAGGACGGGTTGAAGGCTCGATCTGGAAGAATATGGGTTCCAAATACTTGTGGGGTGAAGACGCTTCTACTTGATGAAACTCATAAATCCCGATATTCTATTCATCCGAGTGCGACCAAGATGTACAATGATCTGAAACAAAACTATTGGTGGCCCGGAATGAAGAGGGATGTGGTAAAATATGTGGAGAAATGCTTGACTTGCTTACAAGTCAAGGCGGAACACCAGAAACCATATAGAAAGCTGCAACCTCTGGAGATCCCGGTTTGGAAATGGGAACATATCACTATGGACCTATTGACCAAACTACCTAAAACGACTCGGGGATTCGATGCTATATGGGTGATTGTGGATAGATTGACGAAGAGTGCACGTTTTATTTCTATACGCGAAACATATACTTCGGAAAAGATGTCCGAGGTATATACAAACGAAATAGTGGCACGTCACGGAGTACCGGTATCTATTGTGTCGGATAGAGATACCTGATTTACTTCAAACTTTTGGCGAGATTTTCAAGAACAAATGGGAACAAAACTTTTCATTAGCACCGCCTACCATCCCCAGATGGATGGGCAGAGTGAAAGAACAATACAGACGCTAGAGGATATGTTACGGGCATGTATCATCGACTTCGGTGGAAGTTGGGATGTTTATCTACCCTTGGCCGAATTTTCGTATAACAATAGTTATCATTCGAGTATCGGCATGGCGCCTTACGAGATGCTATATGGTAGAAAATGCAGAACCCCGGTGTGTTGGGGTGAAGTGGGTCCACGTGAATTGGCACATAAAGATATAGTTCAGGCCACTAATGATAAAATTGAAGTGGTGCGAGCCCATTTGAAAGCAGCCCAAGATAGGCAAAAGTCTTACGCCGATAAAAGACGAAGACCGATTGAATTTCAGATAGGCGACATGGTTATGTTAATGGTTTCCCCATGGAAGGGCGTTATCAGATTCAGAAAAAGAGGGAAACTAAGCCCAAGGTTTACCGGGCCATTTAAAATCATCGAACGGGTTGGCAAGGTAGCTTATCGACTCGAGCTACCGGAAGAGTTGAGTGGCATACATGGCACGTTTCATGTGTCACAATTGCGGAAATGTCTAGCGGAGGAAACAGCTTACATCCATTACGACGATATCGAGGTGGATGATAGCCTGAACTATGCGGTAAGGCCATTGGAGATTTAGATCGAAAGGTTAAGCACTTGCGAAACAAACAAATCGATCAAGTCAAGATCAAATGGAGCATAGGAAAGGTTCGGACACCACATGGGAGTCCGAAGAGGAAATGCGGCGTCTCTACCCTACACTATTTGGTACGTACTCAGGTTTCGGGGACGAAACCTTTTTAAGGGGAGTGGACTTGTAACATCCTGAAAATATAAAACTTTATATTAAAATTATAAAGTATTAAATAAACAAGAACAAACTAACTAGGACGAAATAACCTAGTTAGTTATAAGACTTGTGTTAACTAAAAGTGGGTTAAAAGCACATAAAAATAAACTAAAGAAACTAGAGGGACCAAAAGTGTTTAACTTGAAACTAGTTTTAATAAAAACATTTTATTAAAACACAAACACACCATTTGGAGTGTGCTGGAGATCGACCAAAGCAGGGGGGCGACCCAAGCTTCTCAAAACCCTAAGTTCATGCTATTTGATCAATTGAAGGCCAATTTCAGTCCCAAATCAAATTCCGAACATAGATTAGTGATCACCTCAGTGAAAGGGATCATAAGGTATGTGAATTTTGTAGAAAATTCTCATCTAAATTTCTGAATGAACATAGAAAATTCGAATTGATGATTGCATGTTAGTTGTTTGGGATGAAATAATGTCTAGGGACAAACCCTAGTCCATTTACTTGATGAGATTGTGCCAATTTCGTGTGAAATTCATAATCACCATTAAAGGTGATAAGTGGGTTTTATGAAACTTGATAAACACTAGGATTATAGTGGTTGTTCTAGTAATATTTGACATATGTGAAGTGATTTCAGAATTCTAGAGGCTAAAGTTCATGTTAGGTAGTTGATTGATGAAAATTTAGGGCTATATGACAAGTTATGAACTTGATAATATATCATGTAAATTTCTGCCCTTAAAGTGTTTGCATAAATGCCTCAAAGAAGGCTTAAATCTGAAAATTTGAGTTAAACCGCATGATTGCGATGTTTCGGCAAAATATGCGAACTACGAATTGAAAAGAGTTCTAAACATGTCTTGGTTGAACTCTATAGGAAAGGATATCGGAGCTCCAAGCGAACAAGCCGGTGGCGACTTGCGTTTGAAGGGCGTGCACTAAAGGTATGTAACTTGATTCGTTACATTGAGTAATTTGATCTCTAAAGCATGTTTAGTTGCGTTGTAGAATAAAGGTTGTGTTGATTGAACGACAACGATCGTTATTTGAAAATAATTGGTTAGGAATCGGTTAGAAGTCGTTTGGTAGTCATCATAATGGAGGACTCCGTAGATGAGCCAAACGGGTTGAATAATGGTGTAATAGTAGCGTTAGAGTTATTAATGGCTAGCATAGGCGGTTACAATCATACGAGCATGAAACCATAAGTTTGGTAATAAAATGCTGGTGATAATAAGCCCCGGAAGTTGGGTATAAAACGCCCTATGTTTACTATTAAAAAGGTAGTAAAATGAGTGTAACTTGAATGGGTCGAATAATGCATAAGTGACTTTTAGTCGTTCGGCCCGTAAACCAAATTTTCGGTATAATAATTGTAATAGGCACGTCTGTAATGAATTTACAGACATATAGGAAAAAGAATCACCTAAAACGGATAGCCGAGTAAAAAGTTATGAGCATTTTAAGTTGAAAATCTGAATTTCTGGAACTGGCAGCAAGTGCAGGTCACAAAACTGAACCTGCTGGAAAACCTCCTCCCCCGCGCCACGCGAGGGCCTGTCGCGCCACGCGACAATGTAATTTTTTTTATTTTTGCATGTTTAAATGCTTGGACCTCGTTTGTACACTTCATATAAATGTCAAAACTAACATTTTAAGTGGTTTTGACCTTAGGTAATAAAGGGAACTATCCGGATGGCGATCGAGCAAGTCTTTTGAAGAACCGAACATAACTTACAAGCTTCCGCGTTAACTTAGTTTATGTTTAAACAATACTTTTGGGATGACTTCGTCTAGACAATGTTTTTGATGCAAATGATTTGTTAATCATGTCATGATCGTTTAAACTAGTCGGTGGTTGACTAGTTATGGATACTTAGAACTTTGTGTTGGTAACTTACGTTTTAATTTAGACACCTTTTATATAAAATCATGTAAATTTTTATTAAATTCAAGTAGTAATTAGACGGGTGTTTCAGGGCGTCATCAAGGGGCGTTTCCCTGTGGTCCTCCAATGTGATACGGGAGTTAGAGATGACGATGTGGGGACCACCTCTAATCAAACCAATCAGATTTCTTTTTTTTTTAGTATTTAGCTAAACTTTGCTAAATCAGGGCTAATTAAAACGGATAAGCTAGTTAGGCTATAGGGTGTGGTCATAAGCCTCAACCCTCATGGTCACCATGACCCTATACATCAGCGTCATGTCACCCACTTCTAATCCATCATCCAAAACCACTACCATCAGTGTGTGGTCATGACCCAAACCACTAATTTCTTATTTTAATTTATTTTTGTGAAAATGAAATATTGAAAATGGAAAGGATGATCACGGTTGTCATAGTTTAATCCATACAAACCATGATGAATGAGGCAAATGAGTGGTGCAACAATCCATTAATGGTCCTACGTGGCGATTGATGACCCAACCCATACCAACCCATGCCCCCATGCCCTTATGGCTTAGAATAAGTTTATAAATTTGAGTAAACTTCCGTTTTGCTCCCTGTGGTTTGGTCACTTTAACGGTTTTGACTCAAACCTTTAAAAATATCCATTTTCCTCCAATAGTTTGCTATGGTTTTTCCGTTTTGCTCCCCACAGGGAGTAAAATGAAAAAACAGACAATTTGGATAGAGTTAGAGGCGGGGAGCAAAATGAAAAAAACATAGCAAACTATTGAAGGAAAATGACTATTTTTAAAGGTTCTGGGCAAAATCGTTAAAGTGACCAAACTAAAAGGAGCAAAACGGAAGTTTACTCTATAAATTTTAAATTTTGATTGACTTCAGTTCATGAACCAAGTAACTTAATAATTTTTGTTATTATATATTATTTTTCCATAAAAGAATCTCTAATCTATGATATTCAATAAAGAGTACATAAAAATGTCACGTGATGTCGTGATCTATTTTTTTTTTATGTAACTACGTGTTTAATAGCGATGGATGAGTTGATTTTCGTATAAAAAGTTTTATCATTTTATGTTATAGGTTAATTTACTCGCTTTCTACTTCGTACAATAATTAAAAAAAAAACCATATATATAATTGAGTAACTATCTATAAAAGAAAACAAAATTTAATTTTTCAATCTTAAAAACATTACAGATGTAAAAATAGTTATATTTTACTTTCAGTTAAATTAAATTAAATTAAATTAATCATCAAAATAAAAGTTCTTAAATGCAGCTAACTTTTTCGATAACATACACATGTACATGTAAAGTTATTTTATTGTCAAAAATAATTTACATACAACATACACATATGTATGTAAGTTATTCAGTTGAAATTGGAAATAACTTTTGACGCGACATGCACATGTTTGCAAATAATGATGAGTTATTTATAAACATGTATAGTATTCATAAAATATTTACGATATGCAAATGTTGCTAACCAAACCTGTTTTCACAAGATGCATATATAACCTACTATTTTCACAAGATGCATATCATCCCCCCAACATGCATATATGTAAAATGTAAGTAGTATGTATGAGGTTTAACGAGAAATTATTAAAAAAAAAAAAAATAGATAACTGATATCCATGTAAAAAACCCATAATATTTCATTTTTACATGTAAAATGTAGTTTTAATCTTTTTTTTTTTTTTGAGATTTTGCATATAAACACATGTATAAGTTGTTTTAATAAAAAAACAAAATAAGAATTAAAAATTAATTATTTTTAAAAAGTAAAAAAGATAAAAAAAACTTAGTAGTTTTTATTTGAACTGAAATGAAAAAATGAGAAGTGTGTATATCTTTCATTTCTTAACAACGTATATATATATGAAGTAGTCAAAATACAACTCAAATATAACAACTTAAGAGAGAATTCAGGAGGGTGTATATATATATATATATATATATATGTATTTATAACACTCCCCCTCAGATATATATTACTATTTATTATACATTGTTAACAACATACTTCAGGATAATGTTAAATAAGTACTTCAGGACTTATGTAAATAAACTGATACTACTGGATCAGTTGTACTGCCTCATTAAAAACCTTACTAAGAAAACCCATTGGGACAAAACTTAGTTAAGGAAAAAAGAGTACAGTATGTATAATTCTCCCCCTGAATTCAACAAATATCTTTCAATCTACGGAAACCGATCTTGTGTGATAGCTGCTCGAAACTGCTTCTTGGTAAAGATTTTGTGAATAGGTCAGCCAAATTTTCACTTGATTTGATCTGGCAAACATCAATTTCCCCTTCTTCCTGCAAGTCATATGTTGAGAAGAATTTTGGTGAGATGTGCTTTGTTCTATCACCCTTAATATAACCTTATTTGATCTGAGCTATGCAAGCAGCATTGTCTTCATAAATAATCGTCGGCTCCTTCTTGATCTGTTCTAATCCACATGCTTCTTGTATGTGAGTAATCATTGATATCAACCACACGCATTCTCGACCAGCTTCATATAGTGCAATTAGTTCGGCATGATTTGATGACGTTGTTGTAAGTGTTTGCTTAGTTGACTTCCAAGAAATTGTTGTGCCACCATATGTGAATACATAACCTGTTTGAGATTTTGCTTTATGTGGATCTGATAGATATCCAACATCAGCATACCCAACAAGCTGGGACTTTTGATCTTTCTGGTAGAAAAGACCTAAGTCTTGTGTACCGGAAATATATCGGAATATGTGTTTTATTCCATTCCAGTGTCTACGTGTTGGGTTTGAACTGTATCTCGCTAGTACATGTACCGAGAATGCAATATCAGGTCTCGTGTTATTTGCAAGATACATAAGAGCACCGATCGCACTTAAGTACGGTACTTCTGGACCAAGTAATTCTTCGCCTTCTTCTTGAGGGCGGTAAGGATCCTTTTGAGGATCTAGCGGTCGGACAACCATGGGTATGCTAAAAGGATGAGCTTTGTCCATATTAAAACGTACTAACATCTTCTGGATGTAGTTTGACTGATGGACGAATGTACCATTTCGCAAATGCTCAAACTGCAGGCCGAGACATAATTTTGTTGTGCCAAGGTCTTTCATCTCAAATTCTCTCTTTAATATATTAGCAGTTTTTTCTATCTCTTCAGGAGCTCCGATGATGTTTATATCATCAACGTAGACTGCTACTATAGTGAATTTTGAGAGTGATCTTTTTATAAAAACACATGGACTGATTACATCAGACTTGTATCCTTCTTTTTCGAGATATTCACTGAGCCGATTGTACCACATGCGGCCAGATTGTTTAAGACCATATAAAGATCTTTTTAGCTTTATAGCACACACGTCTCGAGGTATTGATTTTAATGCTTTCGGGCATTTTTAATCCTTTAGGGATTTTCATGTAGATGTCATTTTCTAGTGTCCCGTACAAGTATGCGGTGACGACATCCATAAGTCTCATTTGAAGTCCTTCTGAGATTGCAAGGCCAATTAGAAATCTAAGGGTTATCGCATCCACTACAGGGGAATACGTTTCCTCATAATCAACTCCTGGGATTTGGGAAAACCCTTGTGCTACAAGACGTGCCTTGTATCGTACAATCTCATTCTTTTCATTTCTTTTTATAGTAAACACCCATTTATAACCTACTGGTTTGACGTCTATGGGTGTTCGGACTACAGGTCCGAAAACATTTCGCTTTTCAAGCGAACCTAACTCAGCCTTTATGGCCTCTTGCCATTTTGGCCAATCAACTCTGTGCATGCACTCTTCTAGAGTTTTAGGTACATAATCATTTTCATTGATTACATCCGTTGCTATAGCATATGCAAATATATCATTAACACGTGTTTCATTTCGGTTCCATATTGTACTATTTTGTACATAATTGATAGAGATCTCATTTTCGTTTGGTACGAGTGTGTCTTCTGGATTTTCATTTTCCTCTGGAATTATATTTGTCTCTTCTGGGACATTTACCTCTTCTAGGGTTTCATTTACTAAATTTTCACCAACTGGTTTATTCTGCTCTTTTCGCTTACGTGGGTTCTTATCTTTGGAACCTATTGGTCTCCCACGTTTTCTTTGTATGGTAATCGCTTATGGGATTGCTTCAATTCTAGCAGGTGCATTTGATGCTGGTATATGTGACTTTGTCACCCTATTTGTGTCTGTGAATGCATCTGGTAATTCATTTGCTATTCTTTGTAAATGTATAATCTTTTGGACTTCATATTCACAATGACCACTTCGGGGGTCGAGATTTGATAGCGATGATGCATTCCACGTTATTTCTTGTGTTACCAGTCTTTCTTTGTCCTTATCTCCCCCTAAGACTGTGAACATTGTTTCATCAAAAATGACAGTCAGCATACCGTGCTGTAAACATGTCTCCCGTTAATGGTTCTAAATATTTAATAATAGACGGGGAGTTAAAACCGATGTAAATGCCCAGTCTTCTCTGTGGTCCCATAATGGTACGTTGTGGTGGCGATATTGGTACATATACCGCACAACCAAATATTTTGAGGTGGGACAGATTTCCGGAGACCAGTTGTAATGGGGAGTATTCATGATCGGCAGTTGGTCTTAATCGAATTAGTGCAGCAGCGTGTAAAATAGCATGTCCCCATGCAGAAGATGGCAATTTACATCTCATCAGGAGAGGTCTAGCGATTATTTGTAATCGTTTAATTAATGATTCAGCTAAACCATTTTGTGTATGAACATGAGCTACTGGATGTTCAACCTTTATCCCAATCGACATACAATAATCGTTAAAAGCTTGGGATGTGAATTCTCCTGCATTATCCACTCGTATGGTTTTAATTGGATTTTCAGGGAAATGAGCTCTCAACTGAATGATTTGGGCTAATAGTCGGGCAAACGCTACATTTCGGGTAGCTAAAAGACTCACGTGTGACCATCGCGATGAGGCGTCAATTAAAACTAAGAAATAGCGGAATGGACCACAAGGAGGATGTATTGGCCCACATATATCCCCTTGGATTCTTTCCAAAAATGAGGGGTTTTCTTGTGTCAACTTAGTTGGTGAGGGTCGAGTAATGAGTTTACCTAGAGAGCATGCCGCACATGATAAATCTTGTGATAACAAGACTTTTAAGTTCTTAAGAGGGTGCCCATTTGCACTTTTAATTATTCGCCTCATCATTATGTTACCAGGGTGACCTAGTCGGTCATGCCATATTGTGAATGTATCTTTCTCTAGTACCTTATGGTTACTCACCACCATGTATGATTCAATAGGAGTAATATTAGTACAATATAATCCAGAGGATAAAGCTTTTAGCCTTTCTACAATGGTATCTTTGCCATTTTCATTTGAAGTAATTTGTAAGTATTCATTATTATTTTCGGATGTTGTTTTGAGGTGGTAACCATTTTGTCGAATACTTTTAAAACTAAGCAAATTGCGTCTTGATTTACTAGAGTATAATGCATCATTTATAATTAGTTTAGTACCCGATGGTAATATGATGCTTGCTCTTCCAGAGCCTTCTATAAGATCACATACACCAGAAATAGTACCAACAAGTGTCTCTGCAGGAGACAACTCAGAGAAAAATTTCTTATGTTTGAGAATAGTGTTGGTAGTACCACTATCTACGAGACATTCATCACCAATGATAGCTTTATTGGAGCTTGTAAACATATTTCCTCTGGAAATAATAAAACAAATTAATATAACGAACTACTTGCTTAAGTATGATAAAAAAAACATCATACAAATATGAATCAAACATCACAAGATTTTAAATGAAACCATAATAATAGTTCAAACATAAAATACCATAAGAGTTTAAACAAGATCCAAACAAAGAAAAAAAAACCATAGTCTTAAAAAAAACATCACATAAAGTTCAACCATAGGATGACACTAATTCTCAGTGAAGTCAGATACGTCCAGATGAGTGTCTGATAGTGGTGTAGGAGATGACAGATTAGGTGCATTCTCAATCAGATTTGTCTCAACATTTTTCCCTGTTTCTTTCATCATCTGTTGATAAGCTTCAACGAGATGTTTGGGGGGTGCGACATATGCGGGACCAATGATTTGACATTCCACATTTATAACATATATTGTTTTGGCTCCCGCTAGTTCTCCCTCTAGGAGGTCGTCCCATGTTCTGTCGACTCGATTCGCCACTACTAGATTTAGAATTTTGAGATTCACGTCGCCATGTATTGCTCCGTCCGCGTCCACGACCACGGCCGCGACCGTGACCGTGACCGTGGCTGCCACCTCTCCCACGTCCGCTTTGATAATTTGCCGCATTGGCTTCTGGCAATGGGCTTGCACCGACGGGTCGCGATTGATGATTTTGTAGTAGGAGCTTGTTGTTTTGCTCCGCGACCAACAAACATGATATTAATTCAGAATATTTTGTGAATTTACGTTCCCTGTACTGCTACGACAGGAGCATGTTTGATGCATGGAACGTTGAGAAAGTTTTCTCAAGCATGTCTTCGTCGGTTATTTTTTCACCACATAATTTAAGCTCAGAGGTGATGCGGAAAAGGGCAGAGTTGTACTCGCTAACACTTTTATAATCTTGTAGCCTCAAATGAAGCCATTCATAGCGAGGTTTATGGAGCAAGGCCAGCTTCTGGTGGTCAAATCTTTCTTTGATATTTTCCACAACTCGAGAGGGTCCTCAACAGTAAGATACTCCCTCTTCAAGTCTTCGTGAAGATGGTGACGAAGGAATATCATGGCCTTAGCCTTATCTTGAGCGGAGGTTTGATTCTCATCATTGATTGTCGCCCCTAGATTATTTGCTGTCAGATGAATTTTCGCATCAAGAGTCCATGGGAGGTAGTTATTTCCCGAGATGTCAAGTGCGACGAATTCGAGTTTTGATAAGTTCGACATTGTATCTACAAATAAAAAAAATTCATGTTTCTAAAATGGGTTTATATATAAAAAAATGTATTTTTTTTTTTCAAAATAGCAATTAACAAAAGATATATATATATATATATATATATATATATATATATATATATAGGGGAATGCTAAAATGAGAACCACCTCGAGTTGTAAGAACCGTGAGAACTACACCGTAGGGGGCGCGGTGGACCAATTTTTTTTTCATAAACGTAGATGCATGTATAAAAACAACATTTGTAAAAAAAAAAAAATTCAAAAAAAATGTCGTGTGTGTAGTTTTGAGCGCCACAAGTTTGTGTTTACGGGACCCGTAAATCTGGCCGGAAAATTTACGGGTCCCGTAAACACAAACTTGTGGTGCTCAAAACTACACCCACGACATTTTTTTTTTGAATTTTTTTTTTACAAATGTTGTTTTTATACATGCATCTACGTTTCTGAAAAAAAAATTTGGTCCACCTCGCCCCGGATCAAAAAGTTCACGCGGTTGTTACAACTCGAGGTGGTTCTCATTTTAGCGGATACTTATATATATATATATATATATATATGGAATAAGTTAAAATGAGAACCACCTCGAGTTGTAAGAACCAGTGAGAACCACCCCCGCGGGGGGCCGTTGACCACGAAATTTTTTTTACACCTAGATCCGTATATTTTAACACGGGGGGGTAAATTTTGGGTTCAAACGGCGCGCCCGAGGGGGTAGTTTTTTACGCCCAAAGTTTGGTAAAAAAAAAAAAGAAAAATTAAAAAAATTAAAAAAACCCAAACTTTGGGCGTAAAAAACTACCCCCTCGGGCGCGCCGTTTGAACCCAAAAATTACCCCCCCGTGTTAAAATATACGGATCTAGGTGTAAAAAAAATTTCGTGGTCAACGGCCCCCCGCGGGGGTGGTTCTCACTGGTTCTTACAACTCGAGGTGGTTCTCATTTTAACCTTCCCCATATATATATATATATATATAACTTATTCAAAATAGTGTAAATAAAATTAAATGATTGAACAAACAAAACTTGCCTAATGTTATGACATAGGAGACTGACAAGTTATTTAATTTAATTAATATATACATATAATATCTATATATGTATAGTATAATGATAATAAATGTTGAATTGGGAAAAATTGGTTTCCACGTGTAATGGTATGTAATTGTTTGTTAAAATAATATGTGCAAAAGTAAAAGAAAACTTAAATATGTTTCTCAAAAAAAGAAGAGTCTGGAAGAATAAGGAGTGTCCGTTAGATGGGGGGTAAGGTGATCTAAACCATTGAAAAAGGAACACAATGGAATATCTATACTCTAGTGACCAGAAGCAAACATAACCAAAAAAAAATCGCATAACCTATATAGCACATCCAGCTTCTTGGGTTAACAAAATCTCTTTCTCCCGATTCTGCGCTCATATAGTTTTCACCTTCTATTTCCGATTTTAACATTGTTGACCATATAACTGGTACGTAAAACTCGCTAATGGGTGTTGTGCAACGGAAAAAATACGGTAGTGTTCGGCAACGACAACGGGGTTACCGGAATGTATCCAGAGAAACGGAAAATGAAAAGCAGAGATCGATGGGGGTATAAAAATGTCAAAACCTATGGCACAGGGTAAATAACATCGGCAATTAACAATCCCCGGCAAAGGGTTTTCAACATCGACCTAAGACTTAGGGTTCCGGCAGAGCAACAACGACAAAATGGGATCTTTTGCATGTAGGTAGGTAATATATGGTGGCAGAAACCACCGGACATATACTTGTTACCTAGTTACGGGATCTAAAGCAGAACCCACTTTTTCTTGTTAAATTTTTTTTTATCTAAAAGCTTGTTGATGTTGGTCCTAAATTACAGATCTAAAAGCGTATGAAATCCATATAAAACCTTATTTTATGATTCGGTGCTTCATCTATCGTGTTTAACAATTTTACAATTTACATCACAGATATATTGTTTAACAAGGATTACAAGAGAAATGTCTTTGTTGATGCACATCACATATATCTATTAAATAAAAACAAGATGGGTAATAATATGTACAGAGGAGAGATTATATAAAATATCAAGGTGTTTATGTATAATTTCGTATAAACAAATGAGCATATATCTTTCAACCAGTTTCCTTTGATAAACATTTTTTTTTCTGAAAATACACTCTGTTGTGCTCTGTAATAATCTGTACATAGCATGTATCATTCTATCTCATTTTTATGTCAATGATTTAACACTGAATCACAAAAAAAAAATTGTGGATATTTGTGATTCCAGTGAATCTATTGTATATCTACCAAATAAAGGCAGGAGACGTGAATGATTGTTACCTGGTATGGTGAATTTGTAGTTGAAACAGAAACTCAAATGGAGATGAAAACACCAACCGAACTTGAAATATCTTCAATGAATTAGAATGGGTATAGAGCCAGGGTGCTGATAACGTGAAATGAAAAAATGAGAAGTGTGTATATCTTTCATTTCTTAACAACGTATTTATATACAATGAAGTAGTCAAAATACAACTCAAATATAACAACCTAAGAGAGAATTCAGGAGGGTATATATATATATCTGTATTTATAACATGAACGACTTTATATACATGTTTATATGAAAAGCTCTTATGTAAAAGTGATTTTTCTACATGCAAAATCAGTAGTTCCCCGTTAAACCTCATCCTGTGTATATAGATAATAAACAATTAAAATTAAAAATAAATATAGTTTATAACTTTAGAAATAATAACTAGGAATTAAAGGGTATGCATATGAAGATGATAAAAAAAAGTATACGCTTTACAATTGCAATTATATCCATTTGCATTTTAGTAATTTATAACTAGTTGAATTCACTCGACAGGAATTTGGCTGGTATCGATTCAGTTTATTAAGATATCAGTACGGGATCGACATTCGATAGAACTACTGAAAAAGAAAACTAAGAAAAGTAACGTTGCGACATGTCTAAAATAATATCAACACGTGTTTTACATTGATCGAAAAACCATAAAAACGAATATTGTAACAAATCTGATAATTCTGATAATATAGGTACCCGTACCGATGTTTTTCGGTCGGAACTGATGTGGTATTGGTATCGTTGGGACATGGCGTCAATTTATATTACTAGAATAGAAGAAAATGGTAAACAACGTCAATTAAAAAAAAACTAAATGTGATGTTGCTTTGAGATCATGTATGTTTGTGCTTCGATATAAAATTTGGTTTTGAAAAAAATCATATCAAAACGTAAATAAAAACAGGGTTGTCTTTATGGCATACTTAGAATTTTATAAAATATAATATGTTAGAAGTTTCAAAAGAAAAACTAATATATACTTCAAATTAATTTTAACTAGTATTAAGTCCCCCGCGTTACGGCGGGGGCATAAACCTTGTCAAGTAGCATTAATGCTACACAACTACCAGTGACCAGTAAAACCGGAAAAGCTAATAAAACAAAATAAACAAAAAGGAAAAAATAATACCGAACGAAAAACATATGTAAATCGTTGAACCACACATGCCTGTTGCAGCATTTTAATGCGAAGAAATTAGACTGAAACGTAAAAATAGAAAAGAAAAACTAAGTCGATCTAAGACCATGCGCGTTGCGACAAACCTATTAAACAGGGAAAAATAGATGCATTGTGACGGTCCTATCAAACGGGAAAAAATAGACAAAAAATGTTGAAACCCACACGCACATTGCGGCGTGTTCACTCGCAAAATTAGAACGAAACATAAAACGAAAAATTTACAAAAGATGAAAAATATGGGGATCGAAGTTTAAAATAAAAATGTGTCGAGTTAAATTGCAAAAAATGAAAATTTTTAGGTTAAAAGTAAAAAAAAAAAACAAAAAGGTTAAAGTGTAAAAAAATGAAAACTTTTGGATTAGAAATGAAAACTCAATTTAAAAAAAAAAAAAAAAAACTCCCATGCTTATTGTACAACTTTATAAAACACTAACATGTTCCTACTTTATAATTTATGATATGGTAATTAATTATAGTAATAATAATAAACTAAAGAAATTGAAAGCTAAAAAGGAAAAAACATTAAAAAAATGATATCACACGACTTCGAAAAGTTTTTATAAACATTTAGTTACACAAATACAAACAGTTAGTTTTCATGTGAGACGACCTATTACATATAATATCTTCTCGTATTATATAATATTGCCTTACAATTTATATTTTGTTTTTATGTGTTTTAAGTAAAATAATTTTTTTTTAACGGAAACCTGGTGAATTTTTCATTCCACACGAAAAAGGGCAATTACAAAGCAATGGCAGGTAGTCGGGCAACAAGTTGCGCCGCCACCCCCTTTTGAATAGAAAAAGCAATTCTACTAAATACAAAGTTTGAAACCTTTAGCGCCGAAGAATTACTATTAACGACTTTTTGAACCCGATTCAAAAGTCGCACAGCGTCAGGAGCGAGACCACCAAAGGTATCAAACGCAAACGGGACAAACACATGTTGATTCTCCAGGCAGGCTTTCTCATGTTTTGCCACTTTGCTCGCCTCTGCCTTGAGAACCGCTTGCCCTACGACAAAGCCCTTGTCCTTGAGCCCGACAAGGGGGGAGACTCCAGTTAGATCTACACAAGCGTGTTTCCCCCTTCCCATCCAAACACAAGTGTTAGGGGTCATTTTCTTAACGTATATATCCTGACCAATATCCTGCCTATGTTTGTTCATTTGTGACCAGGATGCTGGAAGAGGATATTGCTAACATCTTGGGCGATATCCTGAGGCTTATTGAATTAACCACGTGCAGGTTAAGGGCTGAGACTTGCTAACGGTCGGGAGGACTTCTTCTCCTCAAGACTCGGACGAATTTGTTGAGGAAGAGACGTTGAGCCCGAAAGACCAGGTCTACAACGTTCGAAGAAGGAATATTCGGCGGATCCCGCAAGTTTAGGCTAGTTTGTTATTTTATCTTTACTATAAATAGATGGGGGCGGATCAGCTTAGAACACACGATTTTTCACTAACACTCTCATACACTTACACTCTCTAGCTCATCGCAAACACCACACTTGTATTCAAGTTTCGTTGTAACACTTAGTCGATCCGTACCACATCTTGCACTGTATCCTGATTGTTGAAGCAATAGAAGAACTAGGCAGCTGCGATTGTCAGCTCCCGAGGTTTTATGCCGGCGATCTAGATTGATCAAGGGCTTTCCTCGTACATCCCGTGTCGTTTACTTTACTTTTGCTCATTGTTTGATCATAGATACAGCTCTATATCCTGAGCCGTATCCTGAAACTGTTTTTACAAATTAACTTGATTAACATATTTTCGACACTCATTTCTAGCACACTACCTCACTTAACTAATTTGATCACTTAATTACTTCGGTAATTTTTGACCAAAACAATTTGGCGCCCACCGTGGGGCAAGTGGTGCTCTCTTTACTAAAACTTTTTGTCAAATCGCTAATTGGTTTTCTATTTTCAAAACTTTTTGCCACATTATCCACAATGGCCTCAAGATCAAACATGAGTTCCTCTACTGTGTCTGCTATGACTTCTGCTACTACCGGTTCGGTGCTTCCACCACCTCCTCCAAGGATGCCAGCCTCTACACAATCTCAAGATATTATCCCAACTCGGAGTGTCCAGGGATCTGCTCCCGTTTTAGCTTCTAATGATGAAATTTTAACCTTATTTGGAAGTGTGCAGGAACAAATGAGGCAGCAACAGGAAACAAACCAAATGCTTTTGAGGGAAATACAACTCCTGAAGGCTGGCTCGAGCAGATCTGCTGAGGACAATGTCACTCCGTTACACCCCAGAGCGTTGAACTTTAGTTCAGCTGTATATACCGAGGATAATAGGGGGAATATTGTGCCCAGTCTTCCTCAGAATCATACTCCTGAAATACCCTCCTCGATTAGGATGTCAACCATGAGGAGCTCAGGATATGCTTCAGGATATGGGCAAAATCCTCCAACGGGTAACGTGTCGAATAATAACAATACTCATGCTACTAACAGTGGTGGATCTTTGCAGGATACAGGTGTAACATCAGCACTTACCAGGGAACTTCAGAAATTGAAGGACATGATATCTAGTGTACCTGGGGTGGTCCAGCCGATCCCGGAAGTATCTCAAGACAGCCACACGATATCTCGTTTTGCATATCCTATATGTGATGCTGAGATCCCAAAGAGATTCCAAACTCCCAACATGAAGCTTTATGATGGGAGTACGGATCCTGAGGAGCATATTGCTCAGTATAGGGAAAGAATGGAGATTAACCCTATCCCTCCGGAGCTCAAGGAAGCGTGCTTGTGCAAGGGATTTGGTTCTACTCTAACAGGATCGGCCTTAAAATGGCTATTAAACGTTCCTCCTCACTCAATTACTTCATTTGCTCACTTGGTTAATTTATTTAACAGTCAATTTTCTTGTAGTCGGAGTTTTGAGAAACTAACCAGTGATCTTTACAGGATAACTCAAGGGCCTCAGGAATCCTTGAGGGATTATGTGAACAAATTCAGTCGAGAATCCTTGGATATCCCACATCTTGATGTTGCAACAGCTGTGCAAGCTTTCAAGATGGGATTACAAAAGGATTCTCAGTTTTATCAGGATCTTGTAATGAATCCCTGCAGGAATCTCGACGAAGCTCGTAACAGGGCTTTGAGATATATCCGTCTGGAAGATGACAGAAAGATGCAAGAAAGGATGAACTCGTCCAACACTTATGAGTCAACTAATAGGAAGTCAGAATCCTCGTTCAAGTCATATCGGCCTAAGCCGTATAATAGAAACGAAAACAAAAGAGTGAACGCTGTTGAAGATGAGGATCCTGAAGAGTATCCTGAGTTGTCCGAATATTGCTTTTCTGTTAATATTCCTGAATTGATGTATGCTATGCAGGGTCTAGGAGACAAGGCTAGATGGCCTCGAAAGAATCAACAAAAGGCTGACTGGAAAGATAAGTCAAAATGGTGTGCTTTCCACGAAGATTTCGGACATATGACTGAGGATTGCATTGCTCTGAGGAAAGAAATAAGCTATCTTCTAAGCAAGGGATATCTGAAAGATCTCTTAGGAAGAAAGAAGAATAAGGGTCAGGATACTGAGAAGGATTCTGAACGAGCAGCATCACCTCCCGCGGATGCCAAGATAATCAACTTCATTTCGGGAGGATCCGACATTTGTGGAACATCGTATTCGGCGGCAAAGAGACATGCAAAGGAATCCAAGGCCGAAAGGGGAGACAAACCTGTCAGGATGACTACCCTCACAGCTGATAAAGTGATCACTTTTGATGCTGATGACAGGGATACTGTCCAAGATCCTCACCATGATGCTCTGGTAATAACATTATATGTGGCTAACCATTTTGTACGCAGGATACTGGTTGATAATGGCAGCTCCGTCAACATAATCCAACTAGAAACTCTGAAGAGAATGAACGTATCTCCAATGGATATCACTTCAAAGTCTACCGTGCTTGTTGGATTCAGTGGGGAGGCTAGAAACACAGTGGGAGAGATAAAGTTGCCAGTATACGTTGAAGGAGTCAATTCGATACAACGTTTCTGTGTGATGGATTCTCTATCCTGCTATAACATCATACTGGGAAGACCGTGGATTCACGATATGAAGGCCGTACCATCAACATATCACCAATGCATCAAGATACCTACCCCTTGGGGAGTGGTCAAAGTGGATAGTGATCAGCAGGAGGCGAAAGAATGCTACTCATCCTCAATGAAATCCTCAACCAAACCTAGTGCAGCATAGCAATTAAAGACACGGGTCCAGGATATCGTGGAGGATCCGGAGCAGGATGTGAAGAAAATTATCCTGGACCAGGATAATCCCGATATTTCGGTGCTCGTAGGGACCAATATCCCTCAGGATATTGAAGAACAATTAATTAACTTTTTGAAATGCAGGATGTCTACGTTTGCATGGAAGCATGAGGATATGACAGGCATATCCAAAGATATTATCACTCACAAGCTTGGAATTGATAAATCATTCAAGCCTGTGCAACAAAAAAGAAGGAAGTTTGCTCCTGAGCGGAACGCGATTATCCAGGAGGAAGTTGAAAGATTATTAAAGTCCAGAATGATCAGAGAGGTTAAGTTCCCAAGGTGGCTAGCAAACGTGGTTGTAGTACAGAAGAAGAATGGGAAATGGAGAGTTTGTGTAGACTACACAGACTTGAACAAAGCTTGTCCTAAAGACCCATTTCCTCTTCCCCACATTGATGCAATGGTAGATGCCACTGCCGGGCATGAAATGCCGACTTTTATGGATGCATCCTCAGGATTTCAACAGATCCAAATGGAGCCTTCTGACCAGGAGGATACTGCCTTCATGACACTAACAGGTATTTATTGTTATACAGCTATGCCTTTTGGTTTGAAGAATGCAGGTGCAACATACCAAAGATTGGTAAACATGATGTTCAAAGACAAACTGGGGGACACCATGGAAGTATATATCGATGATATGGTGGTAAAATCTAAAAAGGCTGAGGATCACCTCCAGGATATCAAGGGAGCGTTTGATATCCTGGATCAATACAACATGAAGCTGAATCCTGCTAAATGCCATTTCGGAGTGGGGGCAGGAAAATTTCTTGGGTATATGGTGACGAAAAGGGGGATAGAGGCAAGCCCGGAGCAGATTAAAGCTATCCTGGATATAAAATCACCCTCGAATATGAAGGACGTACAAAGATTAACAGGCCGAGTAGCAGCTCTAAACAGATTTATCTCAAGATCCTCAGAGAAATGCAAAGACTTCTATGATATCCTAAAGAAGAACAAAAGATTCGAATGGGGGGAAAAGCATGAAGCAGCCCTGCAGGATTTGAAACGGTATCTCTCAACCGCAACTCTATTGATGAAACCGGAAAATGGTGAACCACTATTCCTGTACCTTGCTGTATCAGGGAATGCTGTAAGTGCCGTTCTTATAAAAGACCATGAAGGTCAGCAGTATCCTGTTTATTATGTTAGTAAAAGTTTGTTAGATGCTGAAACTAGGTATTCTCATTTAGAAAAATTGATACTAGCATTAATTATGGCATCAACGAAACTTAGGCAGTATTTCGAGACACATAGGATACATGTTAAAACAAATTATCCTATCAAAAATGTGCTTAGGAAACCAGAGATGTCAGGCAGGATGGCCAAGTGGTCAGTAAAGTTGAGTGCTTATGATTTAGTATATGAACCTAGGAATGCCATAAAGTCTCAGGCTTTAGCTGACTTTGTGGCTGATTTTAGTAGTGACATTCAGGACGAGGTAGATCTAGAAGTTCAACAGCTAGGAGAATCCTCAGGATCCTGGACATTATATACTGATGGTGCATCTAATGTAAGAGGAGTAGGATTAGGAATACTACTAAAATCGCCACAGGGGGACATATTACCCCAGGCTATTAGGTGTGAATTTCCTGCTACTAATAATGAAGCAGAGTATGAGGCTTTAATTGCAGGATTAGAGTTGGCTAAGAGCATGAGTATCAAAAATTTGCAAGTATATGTTGACTCTTTGTTAATTACTAACCATTTTAATGGATCCTATGCAGTTAAGGGTGAGAAATTAATCGAATATCTCGATATTCTCAAAAAAT
This sequence comes from Helianthus tuberosus, assembly GCA_030545235.1. Lineage (NCBI taxonomy): Eukaryota > Viridiplantae > Streptophyta > Magnoliopsida > Asterales > Asteraceae > Helianthus > Helianthus tuberosus. The sequence goes on along the minus strand of CM060409.1, from coordinate 148,951,821 downwards.
TAGCAGGATATTTCGATGTTTTTGTACTTAAACAGGTACCAAGGGAGGATAATGCTGAAGCGGATGCCTTAGCAAATTTGGGATCATCGATCAAGATACCTGAAGGGACGCAAATACCAATATTACATGTCTTATATCCTGCAACGAATCCTCAGGATAAAGAAGTAGCTGGTATTCAGGATCCTGGAGCAGAGCATCCTGAAGAGGATCCTAAATCCTGGACGGCTCTAATCATGAGATATCTCAAAGAAGGACACATCCCTGGAAATGAAAATCCTAAGGCATTTAGGATGAAGGTATCACGATTCACTATTATAAATAATATTTTATACAAGAAATCTCTTGCAGGACCGTATTTGAGGTGCTTGGAGGATCCTGAAGCCAAAGAAGTACTTCAGGATATACATGAAGGGGATTGTGGTAACCATACTGGGGGCAGGTCATTATTCTCAAAAGTATTAAGGACAGGATATTATTGGCCAACAATGAGAAAAGATGCCGCAGAATATGCTCGAAGATGTGACGCATGTCAAAGACATAGTAACGTACTGCATCAACCTGCTGAACCATTGTATCCTATTGTTTCCCCTTGGCCATTTATGAAGTGGGGTATGGATATAGTGGGAAAGCTACCAAAAGCTCCGGGAGGAAAAATCTTTATGCTAGCAATGACGGATTATTTCTCTAAGTGGGTTGAAGCTGAAGCATTTGTTCAAGTTAGAGACCAAGAAGTAGTATCCTTCATAAAGAGGAATATCCTGACCAGATTCGGAGTACCAGCTGAGATAATCTGTGACAATGGTTCTCAATTCATAAGTAAGAGGACTACTGACTTTTGCAAGAATTGGGGAATCAAAATGATCACATCTACTCCGGTACATCCTCAAGCAAATGGACAAGCAGAATCCTCAAACAAGATAATTGTCAATAACTTAAAGAAAAGGCTTGGAGCCAAAAAAGGAAGATGGGCATAAGAATTACCCTTTGTTTTATGGGCTGATAGGACAACGGTAAAGAATGCAACAGGCCAAACCCCATTTTCCTTGGTGTTTGGAGCAGAAGCAATGATTCCAACGGAAATGACGATACCTACTGCAAGATCTGTCTTAAGTGATCCTGAGAAGAATCCTGAAGCCTTGAGTCAGGATTTAGACACTATAGATGAAAAGAGAGATGCGGCAAGGCTAAGGATGGCAGCATATCAACAGAGAATATCCAGGGCATATAACAAGAATATTAGAACCAGAAGATTTAAGGTTGGAGATTGGGTGTTAAGAAAGGCTTTTCAAAATACTATTAATCCTGCCGATGGCAAGTTAGCTCCAAAATGGGAAGGACCATATGAGGTTGAATCAGAAGCAGGGAAAGGAGCATACAGACTCAAGAATATGGAGGGGGATATGCTACCGAGATCTTGGAATGCTATACACCTTAAGCTCTATTTCAAGTGAGTTTAGAATTCAATTTCTAACTCGGAATGGTATGAATTCTATCTTTTTTAAATACGTTTTGGTTTAATTTATTTTTTGAAACTCAATACTGACTTAAGCATCGGAGGGGTGTTAGCCAAGCTAACACCCACCTTAGTTTACAGTTGTTTTGCAAGATATGTTCCAGGATATAGCTCCAGGATATGCACTCAGGATAACTCAGAAGATTAGAGGATTGGCCCCCTCTCTTACGTTTAAGGGATACTGATTCCTTCACAGGTTTAAAGGTATTCACCTTTCTTCGGAATTGGGTTTAAACACCCCGGCTGGAGCGCAAGTTATTCAGGGATAGTTCAAGGTGGCGGGACCAGTCCATGTAAAAGTGGCTGACAATTTCGTTACTGTTGGCTATATCCTGAATCCTAAAGGTATATGAGGATTGATCACCCTCTCTCACGAAAGGGTATTTTCATACTCTCTAAGGTTTAAAGGTTTTCACCTTTCTAAGTCTTGGAGTTTATACACTCCCGCCTGTAGCGCATGAAAAATTGGGATTTTCCCCAGGATACAAGGGATTTATCTCCAGTACATCCTTGGGTTTTACCCTTGGGATGTAAAAAAATCTCTTATGAAATGGAAACTGACATTAAGTAGATTTCTAAGATACTTGAAGGCATTGTATACAGGGGACATTCCCTCCAAGGTGGTGGTGTAAAGCTAAAAGGATGAAGTTTGCGACTAATGCACTAAGTACCTTGCACAGGGGACATCTTCACTGGAAAAATTGCAAAGGGATTGAAGTTTGGTAATAGGTTTATGTCCTATTTCTGGTATGATCTTTCCTTTATAAGCCTCGTTTAGGTTTTTGGTGACATTATGTTAAGTATCCTGATATATATCCTCAAAGTCCTTTTAAGGATATTTGATTAGGATGTTTGAAACTAGTATTGGTTTGGAACTTTGATCATTTAAATATTATCAAAACTTGGCTTTGAAAAGATAAACTATTTTTTACTTTCTAAAGAAATTTTTACAAAGTTGAAGGAACGTTTGGAAGATCTATCTAATAAAAGGCTTTTGCAGTATGTTGCTGAGCATACTGATCAGGATGTTTTATAAGATACCAATACAAAACCTTTACAAAAATAAGACTCACACTAAGTAATGCAAATTAATGCAAGGTAACAGAAAATAAGTCAAAAGATGAAATTATTCTTAAAGCAATCAATACTGGTTGATAACCGAAGGTTTCATCCTGAAACTCAGGACCCATCCGCCTTCGGTTATCAAATTGTTTAGAGACAGAAATGAAAATTGTTCATAAAGACATAAAATTGTTCGAATGAAAATAAGCTCTAGGGGGTAGTGCCTTCTTGGTCCATTGCGGTTTCAGCAACATCCATCTTGGGATCCGCCTTAGCATCCTTGTCAGCATCGATTGCCTTTTCAACTGCTTTAGAAGGTTCATCGACAGTTGATTTGGAAGAGGTACCGCCAAGATTCTTCAGCTTGGTCTCCCAAGCACCAACGTCCCAAGAAGGGCATTCGAAGCCTAATGTTTTAGCTTCGTGAGCCATCTTCAGCCTAGCCTGGAGAAGAGAAATGACGACGGAACTTTTGAGGCTTTCTCGGTAACTGACCATATCCCGTTCGTACTGCACATGGGCAGCTTCCAGATCGGCCTGGGCTTGGAGAGTAGCTTTGTTGAGAGCAACTTGGTGTTCTTGGGCCATAGCTTTGTATTTCTCCTCGTAATGACGAGACTTGGCGGCCGCGATCATACCTTGGTCAGAGATTGTGATTTCTGCTTCCTTTAGCTTAGATTCAAGTGTCTTGTTAAGCTTGCATGATTCTTGATATAAGTGAACCAAACGCTCAAGACCCTACAAAGTCATAAAACCACTGGCTTCAATGAACCCGTGCTTTTCATAAGGAAAGGTGTCAGAAATGACAGGGGAATCGGGTTCTTTCCTTTTGCGGGAATTTGAACTCTGGGGCTTGGTAGCCGGTGAAGGTTTAGGAATGATGATGGCTTTGGAGCTGCTGGGTTTGGATGTAGCAGTGGTCTTGGAGCCAGGTTCTTTCTTGACCTGGATCTGGTCAGAATAGCTATCCAGTTCGTCAAGATCAAAGACTTCAGGGATCTTAGCTGGTGCTGCGTAAAGGGAAAAGTTTTACTCTTTATCATTATATTATTTTGACTAATTATTTTGAAAGAAATTCTTACCAGACATCTCGGATGATGAGTACTGACTTGAACTCGGGACGTGTGTGGTAAAAGTCCTGTCTATTGCAGGTAACCGGTAAACGGTATTGATTCTCTCTTCTGACTCAGCGGTAGGAGGAGCAACTTCCTTGAAGTTCACTGCATAAAGATCAAAAAGAAGAATATTAATAGAGGATAACAATCAAATCGTCTATGAGGATATTTATGATCCTACCGGTGGTTAACCACTCCACCGAAAGGTTGGCACCCTCAGCAATGGAATCTCGTTTGACAAAGAAGAATTTGCGTTGCCATCCGTCTTCGTTTTTGGTGGCTTTGAGAATCAGGGGTTTGCTAGAGGTTGAAAAAAGCAAGAACCGGCTAGAGCAGTGGGATCGGAGGCGATAAGCAATAGGTAAGTCCTCGATGCAGAGGTCAGAGCAATGGAGGTTTTTGATTTGGTTGAGTACAATTAGTACTCTCCAAACCATGGGCATGGTTTGAGCAAAAGAGATGCCAGTAATACGAAAGAATTGCATCATGAATTCAGGAAAAGGGTATCGAAGACCTAATGAAAAAGGATATGCTGGAAAACAGATCCATTCGGTAGAAGAAACATCCGATCGGATTGACCGATCGAATGGCCTAAAGACTGTGCTGTCGGGGAAAGCGCCGGAGGCTCTTAAAGCTGCAATGTCTGCGTTGTCAAAAGCGCAGATCTCCTTCTCGGGATTTTTAAGAAGATTCTGTTGGGTGAAGGTCTCGGCGGCCATTGCTAGAAAGATGAAGTAAATTGACAGGAAGAAAATCAGAAATGGAGAATTACCTGAAGGGTCTGTTGAAGATATTTGCTTTTCAAACAAGAAAAGAGAAGATATAGGGGCATCGTGGATCTCCATTGAGTAAAAAACGCGTTGGAAGTTACGATGTGATCTTGAACGTCGCTTCGTTTTAAATGCCTTGAGTTGTGGGATAAGATTTTTGAAATATATCCGTTGGATTGGTATACCAACCGATATATTTGGGGACAATTGTTAGGGGTCATTTTCTTAACGTATATATCCTGACCAATATCCTGCCTATGTTTGTTCATTTGTGACCAGGATGCTGGAAGAGGATATTGCTAACATCTTGGGCGATATCCTGAGGCTTATTGAATTAACCACGTGCAGGTTAAGGGCTGAGACTTGCTAACGGTCAGGAGGACTTCTTCTCCTCAAGACTCGGACGAATTTGTTGAGGAAGAGACGTTGAGCCCGAAAGACCAGGTCTACAACGTTCGAAGAAGGAATATTCGGCGGATCCCGCAAGTTTAGGCTAGTTTGTTATTTTATCTTTACTATAAATAGATGGGGGTGGATCAGCTTAGAACACACGATTTTTCACTAACACTCTCATACACTTACACTCTCTAGCTCATCGCAAACACCACACTTGTATTCAAGTTTCGTTGTAACACTTAGTCGATCCGTACCACATCTTGCACTGTATCCTGATTGTTGAAGCAATAGAAGAACTAGGCAACTGCGATTGTCAGCTCCCGAGGTTTTATGCCGGCGATCTAGATTGATCAAGGGCTTTCCTCGTACATCCCGTGTCGTTTACTTTACTTTTGCTCATTGTTTGATCATAGATACAGCTCTATATCCTGAGCCGTATCCTGAAACTGTTTTTACAAATTAACTTGATTAACATATTTTCGACACTCATTTCTAGCACACTACCTCACTTAACTAATTTGATCACTTAATTACTTCGGTAATTTTTGACCAAAACAACAAGGATGTCCGCCGGGCGTAAAGTGGACCTCCCCTTTAAGGGGTCAGTCAGGAAATTTACTGGAGCCTCCTTTTTGGCAGAGATCCCGGCCCGCTTAAGAACATCACATAACACATATCTCACCCAATCATGCCGATATTTAAACCCTGGTAGCTCTTTACAGTGGATCGCGTGCTCGCCGAAAGAATCCAAACACGCTTTGCGGCATACCGGACATGGCTCGTCAACTGGGAACAAAGGAATCATCAGTCGGTATCTAAGGATAGCACGATATTCCACAGCCGACATGTGTTGCCCCAAGCCTTTAAAATAATGATTTAAAAAATACTACAACATTGTATCATATATACTAGTCGAATAAATTATATATTAAACGAATAATAATAAATATTTAGGAATTATGTACAAGATTTAGGAATTATGTACGATATTTAATGTTTGCAGTTTAGTTCAAATGTTTCATTTTTCACCTGTGGGTCTAAAAAGGTTTCACAATTGCCATTTTAGTCCACTAAGTTAACTTCATCTATTTATTCCGTTAACGATAAGGGCAATTCAGTCATTTTATACATAATTATGTTAACTAGAAGAGCAATTCCGCAATATAAAATGACCGAATTGCATTTCTCAAAAATCCAAGGCATCGTCCATCTATGATCCCCAAAAATCCTCAAATGGAGAGAACGGAGCTGTTGAAACTGGTACGAGAACTACAGGATCAACTCGAAAGAACAAACATTTCGAATCCTCAACAAGTTCCTTCGTACTATAATCACATTTTGAACAATCCGAGAAGCTACGGCCAACGAATGGAGTTTTTCGGTGAAGCAACGGCGGTGAACATATACATACGCATATTGTTATATATATAAAAGGCCAACTCATCATGACACCGCATCAAAAACAAACCACGTCATCAAAAAATGGCTACGTCGGCAAAAAAAAAAAAAAAAAAAACTAACCAAGTTAGTGCAAAGTTAACAGAGTGGTGCCAGCACAGACTGACAGTTAAGTTGGAGGTGTCGGGCGTCAAAGTGTTAGTTGGGGGTGGTAGTGACCAATGGTTAATAGTTAGGGGTGATAAAATCCAATAACCTTTAAATAAAACAACAAAAAAACTTATATAAGACATAACTTGGTTTTTAACTAGAAGAGTCCGACAAAAAAAAATGGTCGAACCCTTTTTTCTCTTGAGAAATCGCGCCATAACTTCTCTACGCATGGTTCTTATCACAGATAAATTTGCTCCGTAAGTTCATAAAACAACACTAAACATTTAAACAAAATAAACAATCATGTTCAACCAATAGCATAGTCCATAATTTTCAATTTTGAATTTCAAACATTCAAGTCCTAGTTTAAAATGTTGATTAATAACCATTTAACAAACAAAGCTTAAAATAAAACAACAAAATCATTAAATACAAGTCTAGAACAACTAAAAAACATCAAAAAAACACAAAAATATCAAACCCTTTTACATGTATATTTTCTCCTAATCACCACATAAAACAACAAAAAACATTCAATAAAAAAAGGATAAATCTTTGGGTTGGGTTGGGTTTGGGCTTGCGTAGTTGGGTTAATAAAATTAGATTGTAGATTGGGTTAAGCAAAGTAAATAAGTAGTTAAAGAATAATTACACAAATTGTGTTATATACTTATATATTCATAATAATATAATCAATGGTTTTTTTTATAAATTCATAATATTTTTTTCTAAGGAGGGCGGTTGAAAATTTTCAAGTGGTGTGGTTGAAAAAATCCAAGGGGTGCGGCCGCCCACCCATCATCGTAAGTAGGCCCACCCCTGACTGGGAAAGATGGTATGAATCTATTATATATAATAAATGAAAGTGATTTGGGTCACGTGTCACTTAATTAGGGCATCGTTTTTCCCCTTTTCCCGCCCAACAGTAACCACTGCCCTTTATTCTCACATTTTCACAAACCCTATTTCATTCTTGTCCTTCACATTTCCATACAAGATCCCCTTTCTCTCTGATGTTCATCATTCTCCTTCTTCACATTTCCATCTCTTCAACAACGTCCGCAGAGGTTACTTCTATTGGATACATCTGCGTTTGAAACCCTAAATCATGTACCGTCGAGTAGTTGAAATATATGAATAACTCTGTTTGTAGCTTTTGATTTTGTCTTTCCTTTGTTATTGTTTATTCAGATGCTTTCTTTGTTGTATCATGTGATTACAAGTAGACTGGTTTTGATATGTTTGTAGTTTATGTCTTTCACAAGCTGTTTTGTTGATTTATTCACCCATGTTAGTAATTTTTGATGCTCCCATGTTTCTTGATCCTTTGTTTTTATTTCAACTTTCATACTATTATTCTAGCAATCCAAGCATAATATATAGATTTTATGCTTATTTTATTATTATTATTATTTTATAGAGTTTGTTGATTAGAAGCAACCTCTGCCGGACCGTTGTTGAGGAGATGGAAATGTGAAAGAGAAGGAGAAGGACGGTAAATTCATTGTTGGATTGTTTATGTAGTTAACTAAATTGAGTAGCTTAACTACTTAATTACAGAGAAGTTTTTGAGATTGTTTTTACACTTTATTATTTTTGCAGCAAGTTGTACTTCATTTGTTCATGTGGCAATTTTATATTTGCAGGCTTTTGAATTAAGGTTGGTTGTTACTTAATTTGTGTTTGTTTTAATGATTTTCAGTTTCATGAAGTCATTTGTGACAACTGGCAAATAACTGGTAATTCCGTACAATCTAATCACTATTTACATTTCTTAATCTCATGCATTTAGCGTAAATTAATTACGTAACTGTGTCGTATACTGAATAACAGCCTTAGGACAAGAAAACAAAGCTAAAACATATGTTGGTTTTCGTCGTATGGCGAAACCAAGCTAACAATGTCCTAAAAGTGTTGGTAGAAAGTGCTGCGTGCACTATTCACGGTTACACTATTTCATGCCAGCAAACCGTGAAACTAGACCAAAACACTGAAAAACGACACTCGGATGACATAACTGAGTCCATTTATATAAGAAAACATTATTGTGAACACATGTCTTGCCAAGAAACAAGACTTTCCGGTATAACGCCCTAATCTCAAAAATGTCCGTTTCGGCTTAAAATATGGTATTTTTAATGCGTCCGAACTTATAACAAAGCATTTCCGGGACTTCGGAATAGTGTCAATTGATGAAAAATATACTAAAACAATAAGATGATATCAACGGAATGTTCATAATCACGAGTTTCCGGTATTACATCACTATGCACTAAACTAGTCCGTTAGGGATTCGACGAACTAGTAGGCGACAGTTTTGGTCACGAAACAAGCAAACGAAGAGTCTAGCGAACTAGTTAAGCTAAATTTGGAACTCGGAATCACTTCATACAACCTTCGGATGCAAGAAAACAACTTGCGGAATTTCTTGTCGGTACGACATAAAAGTACCGTAATCGAGCCGACGACGAGACGGAAAGCGTTTTAAGTATCAAAACATGATTGTTACTAGTTTAGGGAACTAGTTAATATTAATTTTGGTTCCGAAACACTGATCATCCCTTAACAACGTAATTAAACCCCTAATCACCCTACACATCTTAATTACCAAAATATCTAGTTCTTTAATAAATTTTTTATAAAAATTTACAAAATACCCCCCCCCCCCCCTTCCATGATGGCCGAAAATAGGTGGGACCAACCCACCATATCTTTGTTGAAAATGTGATGCTAGAAGTATGGTCTTGATAGAAGTTGTTGTTGAAAGTTTTCCCTAAACACCATACTTGAATCATTCCTTATCCTATCATCTTTTTTTCACAACATTCAAACAAAGAAACCCCATTTGGAGACCCAAAAATCGGCAGCCATATATTCCCCAAGAAAACACCCTTAAACCTTCCATAAACTTCTCAAAATTCACATAATTTATCCATTTCAAGATCATCTACACTTGGTGCATGCATGGAGAACACCTAGGAGCTTTCTTGGAGCTTAATTGTCTTCTTGTTTTCTTATTTTAGCTTGTGCACTTTGTGAGTCTTCTAAACACAATTTTTATGCTTCTTATTACTAGTTAATCATAGAAGTACAAGTTGTTGTTCTTGAAATCTAAGATAAACATAATCAAAAACCCTAAACATAAAGCTAATAAACACTAAATATGAATATATTATGTGTTGATTTATGTTGTTTAGTGTTAATATGTTCTTGTGATCTTGTTGATTATGTTATTTTTGTTGAGACTAGTAGCTTAAAGTCTAGATTTATGATGATCTTGTTGTTAGTTTTGTGTAGTATTTTATATTTGTGTTCATATTATTATGATGAACATAAATATGTGATTTAAACATGGTTATGTTTAAATCAAGAAAGATCATCAACTTCAAAGATTATGAGCATTTATATATAAACTTGATTTAGTGATTCTTGAAAGATTAAACCAAGAATAATCATGTGAAAAGGCTTTTAACAACACTAATGAACTTGGTTTTTGACATAAAAATAAGTTTATGTATTATTAATTATCAAAAGTGTTATGTAAAAGTCTTGGAAATTTCTACATAAAGATGTGTGAATCTTTAAAAGTGAAAAACAATTTACCATCAAGTTTATGTGAGAAATAAACTTAATAAATGGTTAACTTTGAAGGCTTGAAAGTTTAAACAAAATAATGCTCATGAGAACCTTTGAAGGAATAGTATGTTTAGTGAAGTAAACATAAGATTAGTGATGTACGGAAATTGATTATTGATGTAAACGCGTTTTTATAACGTGGGAAACGTCATAGTTTAGGGGAAACTATGGCGAATTTTTCTAAAAATCTAATCGCGATTAAAGAAGGGATTAAAGGGTGATTAACAATGTTAAACGCGATTAGTGGTCATAAACGTCATTTTGGAAACCCTAATGAGAATATTTAAGATTAAATATTCAAGAAGTTCTTATGAACTTTAACTTATATTTTTACAAAAATAAATGGGTAAAAATATAACAATGTGTAAATATAATTTTTGGTAAGAAAAATTATATATTTTCGGAAACTTGCTAAGTGCTTGCAATGTGTGCTATATATGTGTATGTATTAGATACCTATAGGGTGATCAAAATAAATACACGCACATGTTCCTACATGGTCCAAGAAATGCTAGTAAAATCGGACAATTAAATAAAATGGCCGAAATGGAAATACATAACACTCGATGACGACAATTTGGACGTATCGACATCGTAAACAAGTTACTACAATGTCGAGTCTAAAAATAACATATTTTTAGACACTAAAGCGAACGCATAACTAAGTGGTCAAAAACAAGAATCCGGAAAGTCGAAAACTATAAAAGTTACCAAGTATTTTCAGGTGAAAAACGAACTTATTAAGTTACATGCTTGGTAAATTCTTGGTAAAAATTGCAAGAGTATATTTAATGGACTCACTAGAAAACTAGGGCTAGGCCCAATAACAAGAAAACTAGGGCTAGGCCCAATAACTAGAAAACTAGGGCTAGGCCCAATAACAAGAAAACTAGGGCTAGGCCCAATAACAAGAAAACTAGGGCTAGGCCCAATAACATAATAAAGAATTCAAGATGAACAACTTGTACGAGGTCCAAAAGACCTAGTGTCTAACGAGATTAGTACACATGTAGGTTATTGACACGTACGGACGCTTACTTCGATATCATATTTCACGGAACGCAAACTTGTGAGTTCATGTCCCTCCTTTCACTGTTTTCAATGTTTTGTTTTCAAAAACATCGAGGGGAAATAAATGCTAAAACTATTGGTATGTTAGTTACGAAGTAGATGGCATGATCAATGTGCATAAGTAGGGAGACTACATTAATAACCATTAATCACTTAGTGACCAAGGTGCAAAAGGTGTAGATCTATTGGGTTTGAGGCACGCCCCACTCCTAGTTGTTAACCGTGGAGTGCTTTTGTGATCCCAAAGTGGACAAAGTGTTCTCGGTTTGGTTATTTTGCTTATGGTGCATTATGTCAGGGGGCTCGCTACCCACTGATAGATCTTTAACAGACTCCATGATTTAATCAGAACATACCATGATTACAAGATAACAATTACTAGATTTCATATGATATCAAATACTGCATGAACTCGCTCAACTTTTTGTTGACTTTTTAAAACTACATGTATTTCAGGAAACAGGTCTTGAGCCGGTGATTTCACTATGGGATTCGGGAAAACAAATGACAACGATGGCCACTTTTGGGAGGGTTTGTCTTTTATATCCCAACTTCGTATGGGTATATAGGGGACAAAACCTCAATACGTTTGGTGTCAAAAACTATCTTTTGTTATGTGTAAAATAACTTAGAACTATGCTATGTCAAAACGTTGTTGAACTTGGAAACTATGTTAAAAACTTGTAATCTTTTGTTGAAAACTATATAGATATGGCATCGTTGTTGGTTCATGTTGTTAATACATTTGGATGCAATGATTACCTTTCTTACGTCACACACAATACGCTTCCGCTACTAGCAGGGTGTGACAGATTGGTATCAGAGCTCCGATTGTAGTGAACCGGGGAAAAACTTTTATTAAAGTTTGGTCTACAATCACCGAAGGGCTCTCACATGAAAACAAAGTCGATAACATTACAAAAGTGATTTCAAAAGTATGACAAGAATGACAAAAGGTTTTCATTGTGTCACTATAACATGAGGATCTATCACGCGGGCTCATTCACTAGTAACGAATATGGATCAATACATGGATAGTCGATAAGGAATAGACTTGAAAACATTAAGGCTTACATGTGAAACATGAGAACAAAATATTGCATGAGATATATAGTGATTGCATGGAATGTATCATGAGTAGTAATACATTTTTCTTTCTAACAAACATACATATATATTGTACGGTTTATTTGCCAGGATCGATGTCTTCATCTGCTTCTTCGGACCTTTCAGAGGTGGATCCGATGCCTGTAGTGTCGGATGACGAGTATGAGCCAGACATCATTATCATATCGTCGGACGACGAGTCCGGGCATGAGGTATCCTCAGACGATGACTACATGTTGGACGATTTCCAACCTTTTGCTCTTGCAGCTTTCGGGGAGGATCCCGTCCCACCTGAGGACGACGTGCTGGCTATGCCGCAGCTCCTTCATGGTATTATTATCTACGGCCACCCGGAGGGTGAGCATATGATTGTGCATCTGGTTGAGCCACTAGCTGCTGTTCCATTTGTTGATCTTGAGGACGATGATGTCGTCCCAATAGTACCTGTTGAGCACCTTGACGATGAGATAGGTGACGGGGAGATCCATGATGTTGTTATACTCGAGTTACCCTCTCCGGTCGTGTCTGTTGTTGATATTTCGTCAACCGCGTCTAGTATTGCTCCCTCTACTCACACCCCTGCATCATCCCCGGATACCGTACTACCCACCCAGACTGCTATACCACCTACCCCCACTACTGACCCCATGCACTTACCAGGATTTCCACACCCCATGTATTCCCCACCTCATTACCAGTCTGGACCGTCATCATATCAGCCATTATCTAGTACACCCCAGGACCCCTATGCTGCGGGACCATCTCAGCCCGCCGGACTTGCCTCTGACTATGCTAGACTATATGCCGGGATACCCCCACCGGGCATGGACCCATCGGACCCTTATCATCCTTCCCACTTTCCTCCGACTACCATGGTGGATAGGATGATATCCTATGACATTCAGTTTACCATACTCTTTCGTAGGATTCGAGAGCTTGATGCCCAGTTAGCTGCGGTCCTTGCCGCTATCGCACCACCACCACCTGCATCACCACAGCCACCATTGCCAGCGTCACCCCCTCCATCACCACCACCACTACCACAGTCACCACCCCCGCCACCTCCACACTAGTAGTCTGCCGGTTGTATGTTGGTCTTATGTTAGTCATATGCATATAGCTATCTTTTGGGGAGACTACCACTTTTGTGAAGACCAAGGCTTATGAAGATCAAGACTTTTGAAGACGACTGGAAGACATGAAGATACAATGTAGTAGAAAATCTTACTTTTGTATTATAACTTGTACTGACTAAGGGTATGTATCCCTATGTCCTTTTGATCTTCATGAACAAATGTAACAAGTTGTCATTATGTATAAAAGTATGTTTTCTGTATTTCACATTGTATTTCTTTTATGTTGTGTTTGATATTATGGTGATGTGATGATGTTGTGCTTGATATTGTTATGACATGGTGGATTTATAGTTGATGTTATGTTATGGTGTGGTGTTATTCTACATGTTGAGTTATACGACCATTGTGATGACGTTGTGTTTATGCGTGCTTGTGATTGTGTGGCTATGTCATGTATACGTGTGTATGCATTTCTTATCTATATAAACCCGATGTGTTTATATATATTTATACTTGACAATATTTATTATTAAATACTTGTCTAATGGAGATCGATATTTTATTTAGAAGACAATGCCGCCCCGTCGTGGAAGAACAAAAACGAACCCGTTGCCGACAACACAAGAAGAATTGAACGAACGCATTTCCCAAGCGATTGCTCAATACGAAGCTAACCGCCCGGAACAAAGCGGTGGAACAAGAGGTACTTCTGGAAGCAATCATCCGACTGGTAATGCTTAGTTAATCATTAATCTACGCGATACTCTCATCCACTTTAATCGTGCTCTTGGTATTCACTCTTGAATTTGTGCATATGATAATTTCAGGTTGCACGTATAAGCAGTTATTAGACTGCAAACCCCTAAATTTTGACGGTACGGGAGGTGCCGTTTCCTTCGTTCGCTGGACTGAGAAGACCGACTCAGTTATTCGAATGAGCAAGTGCCCTGCTGAACAAAGGGTTACTTATGTCACCGGACTATATGTTGATGGGGCACTATCGTGGTGGAACCTCCAGGTCCAAACGAAGGGCGAAACTGCTGCGTATGGCCTGACCTGGGAGGAACTAAAAGAATTGATGAGGAAAAAGTATTGCTCAAGGTCAGAAATCCAGAAGCTAGAAACGGAGTTCTGGAATTTAAAAATGATTGGTGCGGATATTGCGGGTTACACGCAGCGATTTCACGATTTATCCCGTGTAGTCCCATACTTGGTGGATCCCGAATACAAGAGGATCGAGAGGTACATTTGGGGACTTGCCCCCCAAATCCTAAGTCTGGTTACTACTTCTAAGCCCACGGAGATCGGCGAAGCAATCGATTTGGCTGTAGCACTTACCGAGGAAGCACTACGTTAAGGAAAGTTTGATGAGTCTGGATCGAACAAAAAAGAAGCTGCTGTGGAAAATCCGGGCTCTAATAAAAGAAAGTTTTCCCATTTTAAGAAAGGTTCGCGGGGAAGGAACAACAAGAATAACAATAACAGAGGAGAACCCGCGAAGGAAACTAGGGATGCAAAAGCTTATGTTACCACCACCACAAACAACCCCGACAAGAAATCTTACACTGGAACTGCACCGAAGTGCAATACATGCCCCTTCCACCACTACGGGGAGTGTCGTAGCTTCAGTGTAGCAAATGTAATCGGTTTGGGCACCGCACCGAAGCGTGCCAGGGTACGAATTCCAGGGATCAAGGTTGCTTCAATTGTGGTGACAAATGTAACACCTCGCAAATTTCGGGTTTAATATTAAAACGACACGTGTCATGTAAGACAAAAACGCGTTGAAAACCCGGATTTAATAAAGATGTTTTCGGTAGGATTTAAAGTGGCGTCATGTTAAATTGTTACCTCTGAACACCTCTATTATAAATCCCAAGATCCGATATAATAAATTATACATCTATTATACCCTCAATTCAGGGAATTATCGCCTTTAAAGGAAAATTCAAAAGTATGATTTGATCCCGAGAAGAAAATGAATGGTAAACCGTTATTTTCGGGTCTTGTAAGTGCAATCAATTGAAACAAGGGATAATGGGTAGGGTATGTTCAGTGTTAGACACTTATTGGAGGCCCCCTACTGATAATATAAGTCCCACATTCGATTTATACAAGTTGCCCTTTCAAACCATCAACAATCAACAAAATTTGGATCAGACGAAGGCGTCGCGTAGCGCGACAGCCCCTCGCGCTACGCGAGGGTGCGCCCAGCGACAGCAGAACCCACAGTTGGCTGTTGTGTGCGATTGTTACTCCCTTGGCCGGTTTTTCTTGCTCATGCATGAACCTTAGACACCCCCTACATGCTAGGGACATGTGTTTATCACTTGTGGTTGATCTTAGACCCTTGTGTCAATGAATTGTGGTGTTAAACCCACTATATAAGGACCCTTTCATTCACCAACTTATTCACAAATCATTTTTTCAAGCATTCTGATTATTGGGGAGCTTGCAAACTGATCAAGAGCCTTCCTAGTCATCCTCTAATCATCTAGTAAGTCTCTAATCCCTTCTAAATTAATTCTAGTTTAGTTTTTAGCTTAAAAGTCAACATATCGTATTAAACGGTTGACTTCGGGTTTAGTTATCGATAGCTCAGTCGTAACCCGAATTAAAAGTACCATTAGATAGGTAATTATATGGGTATTAAACCCTTATAAGGGCAAGTACCAATTCCAGACCTAACTAGGTCGTTTGTCGGGTCAAACGTTGACCGAAAAAGTCAACAGAAATGACATTTATGATTTAATGCATGAAATGCAATCCGTAAGGCGTGTAACCTGTTCTAACCTTAATATAACTTGATAATAAGTATAAAAACTTGTTTGCGCTTGCCCGACTCGTCAAACTTCTATTTAAACCCGGTTCGGAACCGAAAGGCGCAAAAACCTTGACTTTTGCTTTGACTTCGGTTCTGACCCGTTTTAGTTTGATTCGGAAATGCCTTAGTGCTTAATTAGGGTTAGGTTGCATGATAGTATAAGCCTCTGTACTTGTTTCGTTGATTATCCAATTAATATGCAAGTTTCCGTTAATCGCTCATATGTTGACCGTTATGCCCTTTTTATCTTAAAACGTGATTGATGAAAATGTAAAAGTGTAGAAACCTCAAATACTGATATATAGACTTGCATGCAAAGTTTGACATCAGTTCGACTTGTAGATTAAGAGTTATGCTCATTATCGCAAAACTAATGCTTTATGTTAACATAATGGCGTAATTAGCATATAGCCTAGTTAAACATACTTTTTGGTATCAAATCTTTTACCCACTGATATAAAATATTATTTTAGGATTTTTAAAGATTTTTAATAAATTTTAGGCTGAGCATAACTCGTAGTCACAGGCTTAATTCGGAAATTGTCGGTTTTGCCCTTACGGGCCATAAAATGAGTTTTACTTATCTAAACGACTCCAAACCTTTTACTACTGATCACATATGTTAAATAAATTATTTTAAGCCTTCTGGAAATATAAAAATATCAGATTTAAGTATCGAACCCGGAAATGGCCTTTAATCGCCATAATTAGCGTTTTTAACGCATAGTATGTCTTAAAATCATATTAGACATACCCGGGTTGATACCTACTGATATATGAGGCAAATTATGATATTTTAACAGTAAGCAAGGGTTGATTAACTCAGACTTCGTTTTTGAGCTTTTCGGCTTATGTGAAATTACCAAAATACCCCTACGGGGCATAGTTTGGTTAAAGATAATAAATCCCACATATATGCTTTAGTCTACTGTTATAACTCATCAAATTGAGTATGTTTTCTGTTTACATCAGACCTGTAACTCAGTTAAACATCAAAGCGCTTTTACAAACTTTAAAATGACCAAACTACCCCTACGGGGCATAGTTGTGTTTAAATTCATTTCGGGCATAACGACAGACATCCTACTGATGTCACAACATATTTGAAGCATGTTAACTTAGGAAACCTGTTTAGGACTCTTACGGATACCCGTTACGCTTCATGCGCGTTCGGTTCGGTTTATGTAACTAGTTTACATAAATTAGCCGAAACGGGTCAAACCTTATCGATTTTGTCTCAAAATCCAGAATGTGTATCATATACCCATATTAAGCAAGTCTTCAAACTTGTCGGGTCTAAATCACATTCTATCCGGTCTTCGCTTAATCGTGCGTACGAACCGTATCTTTAAAACTAATCGGTCTAAGCGTAGGCTTAATTACAGACCCGTTAGGATTCTAATAGGTTATTAAAAACCTTCGTTCCAGATTTAGGAGTTCAGTAAAAGCTATCTGTACTTGCTGATTTGATACGGCTGGGATTGAATTTATATTTAAGCTCAGGTAAATACTTTTAACTTATTTTCCCTATACGGGCTTGGGGTACGGTATATAAAATACCGCTTGGTCGGGACGTTGAATCTTTGATTGAATAAATGATAATGAAAGTATTGAGACGTCTCGTTTAATATTGTTTTGTTTTACTTAAAGCCTTTGGGGGGTTAATGACCGTTGTCCCGGATATCCCTGGCATCATTCTACGAATGGCCACGACCTCAGCACCCGACGTAGGCGTACGCCGTTGGTGTCTCATAATTATAGTGGTGTGTCGATTAATCTTTAACCCGGCTCGATCCGGGCTACTGAACGCATAAGGAACATGTAAATCCATACAAGTATTATATATTTAAATAATTATCCCAAGTTATAAAAGGTTAATTTTGCCTCTGTGCATTTTAATCAAATTATAAAATATTATTTGTGCCATGTGCATTCAAATCAATCATTTTCTTAAACCCTTTTCAAAATGAGTCGGTTGATTGTATTTACCAGTGTAAACTGACGTATTTTCCAAAAAGGCTAAGTGCAGGTACTAATTGGAATTGGCTGGCTACTCCTAGCATCAATAAAGAGTCTCGCAAGCTTAGATGCCTAAAGTCTGTTGAACCATGTTATTTTATTTGCGATCCGCCTGTGGATCCTTTACTTCCGTTGTAATACTTTGATGTTACACTATTACGGATTGTAATATATTTATCCTTTTGCTTCCGCTGTGCATTTATATATTGTGTTGTTTGACTATGATGTTGCCAACCACGTCATGTTACTCCCCTACCGGGCCCACCGGTAACACGTGGAAATTTGGGGTGTGACAGGTTGGTATCAGAGCCAACATTGAGTGAATTAAACACTATCCTTTTGTGTTTAATCTCAATGACACATTAGCATATACCTTGACCTTCTGAGTCTAGACTTAACATAGGAATACTCTCAATCCTCATCTGGAAATTTTTCTTCCAAATCTTTATATATTGGATACGTCGCCAAGCGAAGAAGCCATAATAGGAATCCTCCACACCTGAAGCCTTATATTGCTGACCTTCGTACAGCGGCTAGGATGAAACGTGCAACCAAGGAGAAAGCATTCAGGAATTGAATAAAGAAGAAACTCCTTTGCTAAAGATCATTTCCTCAATAGTCCTTATAAAGACGTATTTATCTTTTCAGTCCCTTCGAGGACAACATTATTCCTTTCAAGTCCCGCTTAGGGCAACTCTGTACTTTTATTTTTTTTATATAATGGATTTTTCCAATTTTCTTATTTAGTCTATTGATTTAGAAATCATAGCTTATAGCATCCTATAAGATGATCATATTATAACCATCCCTTAGAAGGGAAGTGCCTACGGACTATAACGTATTGTCCATCTGAGACACTGACATTGTGATCTTTATGATTCCTTGTCTATGGTGGTGAGCTCTGCTCAAGCCTATTAGCCTAAATGATCAATGTGATCATGACTAATATGTCTCTGACATTGTGATCTTTATGATTCCTTGTCTATGGTGGTGAGCTATGCTCAAGCCTATTAGTCTATATGACCAATGTGATCATGACTAATATCATCAATATGATGATCATATTATCGACATCCTTAGTGATGAAGTGCCTACTGACTATACTTTATAATATTGTCACTACGACAATGACAGTAGTAAATCTTAGGGTTCTTGTCTAAGGCAGTGGGCTATGCCCAAGCCTCATAGTCAATATGATCAATATTATCATGACTACTATCACCAGTGTGATGATTATTAATTTCTCAAAAAAAAAAAAAAAAAAAAAAATCGTTTTGTAATGTCAATTGATCCGCCTACGGGCCATATTGTATCGTCAATTTGACAACGACAGTAGTAGTCTTTGACTCTCTGTCCAGGAAAGATAATGAACTATGTTCAAACCTAAATGCTTTGATTCTCTGAAATCATGGCTTATAAATTAAACTCGTCTACTTGACTAAGCCTTTTGTACTATTACTAACTTATAATTTAGGATTAATAAGTGAGCATCCTGAATAAGATAAATATCATTCTCTTCCTGTCAGTTTAAATATTAAAAGAGAATCTTAAAAGGTTTGACCTAGCCTGAATGTTATTATAGACCTTGCTAAGATGGTAAAACCTGGTTAAAAAGAGATTCAGATCATTGTTAACGCTTTAAAATGTGTTGACACTCCCGACAACAATGATAGGATAAAATCACACTTGTCATCCCTATATTAAGATTTTTCCATATCTCTTAGCTAGTGTAAGTGATCAATAGGAATCATGGCTGGAAAACGCCGAAAATGAAGTACGCATCAAAACATCCATTTGGGATGTATATAAACGAGGAAAGATGAATACATGAAAAAGATAGTTTTATTTCATAACTTCTTGTCAAGACAATGAACTATGAAATTTTCCGACCCAAAGGAATCATCGATTATGTTTTAAAATTTCCCTAGTGACAAGGTCTCTGAGCCATCATAAGTCCTTTGGGACAAGCCCTTGTGCTATATATAAAAGATGTCAGTATGACATTGGCAGTCGTGACTATGTCCCCTGCCTAATAAATATGAAGGATTATATTCCGCTTAAATGCCAAAGATGGTTATTTAAACTTAGGCAAAACATAATCAAATAAATTAAATTCTATCTATTAGCCTATATGGTTTAATTACGCCATGGCTATTTATTCATCAAATTCGACAATTCGCCATATACTTAAAGCAAATTACTACTTCTTAGTTTGTAGCCTCAAAGCTTCACCATGGCCGACTCCTCTGAAGCTCACAATCGCCTAGTTGATCAGAATGATGATGTAAGACTGAACATAACGAGCACCGAGTTAAAGACTGTGTTAAATACAGCCATAAATAACGTTGTAGATCGTGTACTGAAGGATCACAAGCGAAAGGGCAATAATACCCCAATGCAAATTTGTAAAAAGGGTAAGACCGGTTTAAACTATAACCAGTCCAAGCCAAAGGAGGCTAAACCCGAATGTAAGATTTGCGGGAAGAAGAGGCACTTCAGTAAATGTATATATGAACAGATCAGGGGATGTGGTATCTGTAAAGAGAGGAATCACAAGACCCATGAATGCAAGGGATTGAAAAACAACCGACAGTCAGGTGAAAAACCCAGATGTAAGAATTGCAGGAAGCAACATGTTGGAAAATGCACAATCGACCCACGTACTAATTTATGCGGAATTTGCAAAACCAAGGGTCACAAGGCCTTGGATTGCAAGAAATTGGAAAATGCGACCTGTCATGGCTGTGGCAAAAAGGGCCATATCAGTACTAATTGCCCTACGGCTGCCAAGGGAAAAGCAATTAAGTCAGGATCTAACAAGGGTAATCAGCGAACAGAGGGAAAGCCAAGGTGCTCGACTTGCCAAAAACGCCACTTTGGAAAATGCAGGCTTGAGACCCAGTCTCAATCAGGATCACCTGCATGTGGGTTATGCAAGTCTAAAGACCACAAAACGATAGAGTGCAAGAAGATAAAGGATGCAACATGCTTCAACTGCCATGATAAGGGGCACATTAAGACCAACTGCCCTAAGTACGCTAAAAAGCCTGAGGAAGGCAAGAAGACCAATGCGAGGGTCTTCAGAATGGATGCAAGGGAAGCCGTTCGGGATGACAACGTTAGCAAAGGTACCTTTCTTGTAAATGATGTATAAACTAGAGTACTTTTTATACAGGTTCAGATAGGTCTCTTGTAGACAATAGATATTGTAAATCTTTAAATCTGCCTGCTAAAACTCTAAGCGTTAAGTATGAAGTAAAAAATTTTTGGTCGATAATACCTCCGAGACTACTGCAGCAATATTAAATGGATATTTAATATCCATTAGGAATTACTCTTCTCCGCTGTCCTTGTTGCGTTAATAAGAGGACTTTATATAGTAATAGGAAAGGGTTGGTTGCCTTCAAAATCAAGCCATATTGTGAGTGTTATGAAGCAATTAATTATCAAGACTCCGTATGAGACCACTCTCATAATTACACGTATTCGTACGAGTAATTAATATTAAACATAAAAAAAAAAAAAATGGTGGAACTGGCCGTCCCCGGAATCGAACCTGGGTCTAGGCCGGCCGCACCCTTTCGCGCGCCTAGCCAACTGAGCTAGGTGCCTAGTTTGTGAAAATCTCCATTCTAATTTAATATAAGCACTTGTACTATAAACTTCCTTATCATTTAGCAATAATAAAGTCTGCTAAGTGTCCTGTTTTTAATACAGGCAATAATAAATTTTCATGAACCATAAACTTAGCAAAATTTTATTATCATCCACAAGGTATAACTACCAAGGAGACCATAGTAACCGATTCGTATAAACCGGCAAGGAATAGTTCCGAAAATCTAAGAGCACTCTTTCTTTGCATAGAGTACGACAACGTATGTTATTTTAATTATTTTCTCATTGTTTTCTATCGCCTGCGAATGCCAAACTATGTTTGATAAAAGTGTCATATGAAGATTGGTGTATCCTAGTGTGTCCCATAGATTGTTTCCATGTCTGATCAACATGGAGGTTTAATACATGGAACCCCTAAGATATCCCAGTAATCGTATTGTACTTCCGTCGACTAGTAGTATTCAAAGGAGATGTCCAGAATAGAACTATCCAAATAAATATTCCTCGGTAAAGGAATATGGGAAATCATAACATGAACGTATCACTTATTAGACACAAGCGTTGGTGAGCGAACTGGAGCCTGAGATATGGAAATCTCTGTAACCTCCTTGTACTTTGATTATCTTCTCCTAAGTTTACCCTGTTTACCTCCCTAGAGGCAAGCAGAGTTATGATTAACATCCCGCTTTGGGTTAGAATGTTGTAAGAACTCCATATTAATTATGGAATAACTGAGAACCTGATTAAGTAAATTTTTTTTTATAGGAGGTTCATATAGCCTAGCTCGATATTTCAAAACAAGATAGTTGTTAGATAAGAAAGACGGTTCATTTTGCTCATGCACCCATTACCGCAACCCTATTTAGACAACGGTCAAAATCGCCATCAACTACCCAGGATCGTCGATCTGTTCGACTAACGGCAAGGATTAGCTATTCCCTAAACATTAGCTAAGCAGTGGTTGGAATAACCATCTCACCTTAAAAATAAGCTTCTCTATAATAAGGGATATGTAAGTATTAAGGCTACTCCTTTGGAGGCCTAGTATAGATGGAATGATTAAACATCTATTGTTAGATAGAGAATTGGTAAGTCCAATTATCAAGATCTGAAAGTTGCCTGGGGGACAACAAATAAGATTATACAAATCCATAATCGATTGTAGGTTGCCAGTATATGGCAAGAAATTGAGGAGTTATGAAAATAGCAAACTTCCTAAGTTTTTGATTAGGGAAAATGGTTTAACAAAAGATATCACCCAAGAAGGGTGTACCAAAATGGTTAAATTATCAGGCTAGCTAAGCTTTGAATATATGGAAATCATTTGAAGGAAATCAAATGTATCAAGATCAAGTAGCTTGTGAGCTAAAACCTATTTAAGGGGGTTGGCAGAGCTCGAAATACATTACACGCTAGTGACGGGAGGAGGTGTTCCGCCAATAAGTCAAGGAGCACTATCAAAAATTGGTATGCGGAATTACGATGTGATAAACATCCTATATCGATTGGGGATAAACAGGTTAAAAAGCTTCGAAGGAAGCAAGTACCAATTGTAAAGTTCAAATGGGATAACCGTACAGGTCCCGAGTATACGTGGGAGTTAGAATCCACCATGAAAGAAAAGTACCCTTACTTGTTTCAGTAAATCTCGGGTCGAGATTTATTTTAAGGGGGTGAGGATGTAACACCTCGCAAATTTCGGGTTTAATATTAAAACGACACGTGTCATGTAAGACAAAAACGCGTTGAAAACCCGGATTTAATAAAGATGTTTTCGGTAGGATTTAAAGTGGCGTCATGTTAAATTGTTACCTCTGAACACCTCTATTATAAATCCCAAGATCCGATATAATAAATTATACATCTATTATACCCTCAATTCAGGGAATTATCGCCTTTAAAGGAAAATTCAAAAGTATGATTTGATCCCGAGAAGAAAATGAATGGTAAACCGTTATTTTCGGGTCTTGTAAGTGCAATCAATTGAAACAAGGGATAATGGGTAGGGTATGTTCAGTGTTAGACACTTATTGGAGGCCCCCTACTGATAATATAAGTCCCACATTCGATTTATACAAGTTGCCCTTTCAAACCATCAACAATCAACAAAATTTGGATCAGACGAAGGCGTCGCGTAGCGCGACAGCCCCTCGCGCTACGCGAGGGTGCGCCCAGCGACAGCAGAACCCACAGTTGGCTGTTGTGTGCGATTGTTACTCCCTTGGCCGGTTTTTCTTGCTCATGCATGAACCTTAGACACCCCCTACATGCTAGGGACATGTGTTTATCACTTGTGGTTGATCTTAGACCCTTGTGTCAATGAATTGTGGTGTTAAACCCACTATATAAGGACCCTTTCATTCACCAACTTATTCACAAATCATTTTTTCAAGCATTCTGATTATTGGGGAGCTTGCAAACTGATCAAGAGCCTTCCTAGTCATCCTCTAATCATCTAGTAAGTCTCTAATCCCTTCTAAATTAATTCTAGTTTAGTTTTTAGCTTAAAAGTCAACATATCGTATTAAACGGTTGACTTCGGGTTTAGTTATCGATAGCTCAGTCGTAACCCAAATTAAAAGTACCATTAGATAGGTAATTATATGGGTATTAAACCCTTATAAGGGCAAGTACCAATTCCAGACCTAACTAGGTCGTTTGTCGGGTCAAACGTTGACCGAAAAAGTCAACAGAAATGACATTTATGATTTAATGCATGAAATGCAATCCGTAAGGCGTGTAACCTGTTCTAACCTTAATATAACTTGATAATAAGTATAAAAACTTGTTTGCGCTTGCCCGACTCGTCAAACTTCTATTTAAACCCGGTTCGGAACCGAAAGGCGCAAAAACCTTGACTTTTGCTTTGACTTCGGTTCTGACCCGTTTTAGTTTGATTCGGAAATGCCTTAGTGCTTAATTAGGGTTAGGTTGCATGATAGTATAAGCCTCTGTACTTGTTTCGTTGATTATCCAATTAATATGCAAGTTTCCGTTAATCGCTCATATGTTGACCGTTATGCCCTTTTTATCTTAAAACGTGATTGATGAAAATGTAAAAGTGTAGAAACCTCAAATACTGATATATAGACTTGCATGCAAAGTTTGACATCAGTTCGACTTGTAGATTAAGAGTTATGCTCATTATCGCAAAACTAATGCTTTATGTTAACATAATGGCGTAATTAGCATATAGCCTAGTTAAACATACTTTTTGGTATCAAATCTTTTACCCACTGATATAAAATATTATTTTAGGATTTTTAAAGATTTTTAATAAATTTTAGGCTGAGCATAACTCGTAGTCACAGGCTTAATTCGGAAATTGTCGGTTTTGCCCTTACGGGCCATAAAATGAGTTTTACTTATCTAAACGACTCCAAACCTTTTACTACTGATCACATATGTTAAATAAATTATTTTAAGCCTTCTGGAAATATAAAAATATCAGATTTAAGTATCGAACCCGGAAATGGCCTTTAATCGCCATAATTAGCGTTTTTAACGCATAGTATGTCTTAAAATCATATTAGACATACCCGGGTTGATACCTACTGATATATGAGGCAAATTATGATATTTTAACAGTAAGCAAGGGTTGATTAACTCAGACTTCGTTTTTGAGCTTTTCGGCTTATGTGAAATTACCAAAATACCCCTACGGGGCATAGTTTGGTTAAAGATAATAAATCCCACATATATGCTTTAGTCTACTGTTATAACTCATCAAATTGAGTATGTTTGCTGTTTACATCAGACCTGTAACTCAGTTAAACATCAAAGCGCTTTTACAAACTTTAAAATGACCAAACTACCCCTACGGGGCATAGTTGTGTTTAAATTCATTTCGGGCATAACGACAGACATCCTACTGATGTCACAACATATTTGAAGCATGTTAACTTAGGAAACCTGTTTAGGACTCTTACGGATACCCGTTACGCTTCATGCGCGTTCGGTTCGGTTTATGTAACTAGTTTACATAAATTAGCCGAAACGGGTCAAACCTTATCGATTTTGTCTCAAAATCCAGAATGTGTATCATATACCCATATTAAGCAAGTCTTCAAACTTGTCGGGTCTAAATCACATTCTATCCGGTCTTCGCTTAATCGTGCGTACGAACCGTATCTTTAAAACTAATCGGTCTAAGCGTAGGCTTAATTACAGACCCGTTAGGATTCTAATAGGTTATTAAAAACCTTCGTTCCAGATTTAGGAGTTCAGTAAAAGCTATCTGTACTTGCTGATTTGATACGGCTGGGATTGAATTTATATTTAAGCTCAGGTAAATACTTTTAACTTATTTTCCCTATACGGGCTTGGGGTACGGTATATAAAATACCGCTTGGTCGGGACGTTGAATCTTTGATTGAATAAATGATAATGAAAGTATTGAGACGTCTCGTTTAATATTGTTTTGTTTTACTTAAAGCCTTTGGGGGGTTAATGACCGTTGTCCCGGATATCCCTGGCATCATTCTACGAATGGCCACGACCTCAGCACCCGGCGTAGGCGTACGCCGTTGGTGTCTCATAATTATAGTGGTGTGTCGATTAATCTTTAACCCGGCTCGATCCGGGCTACTGAACGCATAAGGAACATGTAAATCCATACAAGTATTATATATTTAAATAATTATCCCAAGTTATAAAAGGTTAATTTTGCCTCTGTGCATTTTAATCAAATTATAAAATATTATTTGTGCCATGTGCATTCAAATCAATCATTTTCTTAAACCCTTTTCAAAATGAGTCGGTTGATTGTATTTACCAGTGTAAACTGACGTATTTTCCAAAAAGGCTAAGTGCAGGTACTAATTGGAATTGGCTGGCTACTCCTAGCATCAATAAAGAGTCTCGCAAGCTTAGATGCCTAAAGTCTGTTGAACCATGTTATTTTATTTGCGATCCGCCTGTGGATCCTTTACTTCCGTTGTAATACTTTGATGTTACACTATTACGGATTGTAATATATTTATCCTTTTGCTTCCGCTGTGCATTTATATATTGTGTTGTTTGACTATGATGTTGCCAACCACATCACGTTACTCCCCTACCGGGCCCACCGGTAACACGTGGAAATTTGGGGTGTGACAACAAAGGACACTTCAAGAGGGATTGCCCGAAAGAAATTCAAGCTCGGGGAAGGGCATTCGTGATTGGAGCTAAGGATGCGCGCCAGGACCCGAATGTGGTCACCGGTACGTTCCCTATCAATAATCACTTTGCATCTATCCTTTTCGATACGGGAGCCGATTATAGTTTTATTTCTAAGGAATTTAGAGATATACTTGGGGTAGAATCGAGCAAATTAAATATTCCATATTCGATTGAATTAGCTAATGGTGATTTAGTAGAATCAGGGGAAATCATAAAGAAATGTAAATTAGAGCTGGGTGAACGAAAGTTCGACATAGATCTCTTACCAGTTCCGTTAGGTAGTTTCGATGTCGTTATTGGTATGGATTGGTTATCCGATAACCGAGCCGAAGTTATATGTCGTGAGAAGATCATATGCATTCCCCTACCCGATGGAGAACATTTGCTAGTACACAGGGAGAAACAAGACACGCCTTTACGAATTATTAGTTGCATGAAGGCTAAAAAATGTCTAAGGAAAGGATACATCACCTTTCTTGCTCATGTCGTTAACAAGAAGGCCGAGGAGTGCAAGGTGGAAGACATCCCTGTGGTAAGGGAATATCCCGAAGTCTTCCCAGAAGACTTGCCGGGACTGCCACCACAACGACAAGTGGAATTTCATATCGATCTGGTGCCAGGAGCAGCACCGGTGGCAAAAGCTCCATATAGACTCGCGCCCTCGGAGATGCAGGAATTATCTACTCAGCTTCAGGAGTTGCTTGACAAGGGATTCATTAGACCGAGTTTCTCACCTTGGGGAGCTCCGGTGCTATTTGTCAAGAAGAAGGACGGAACCTTTCGAATGTGCATCGATTACAGAGAACTAAACAAGCTAACTATCAAAAATCGGTATCCTTTACCGAGGATTGATGACTTGTTCGATCAGTTACAAGGTTCCAGCTTCTACTCCAAGATCGATCTAAGATCCGGATACCATCAACTGAGGGTTCAGGAGGAAAGCGTTCCTAAGACAGCGTTTAGGACTCGCTATGGGCATTATGAGTTCCTTGTTATGCCTTTCGGCTTAACGAACGCTCCCGCCGTATTCATGGACTTGATGAATCGGGTGTGTAAACCATACCTGGATAAGTTCGTGATCGTATTCATTGATGACATTTTAATATACTCACGAACAAAGGCGGAACACGAGCAACACTTGAGAACTATTCTGGATTTACTTAAGAAGGAACAATTGTACGCCAAGTTCTCAAAATGCGAATTTTGGATTCGTGAAGTACAATTTCTCGGTCATGTGGTGAACGAGAACGGAATACATGTTGATCCAACTAAGATAGAAGCCATAAAAAGCTGGAACACTCCAAGGACCCCAACGGAAGTAAGACAATTTCTGGGTTTAGCGGGGTACTATCGAAGATTCATAGAGAATTTTTCTAAAATTGCTCAACCGCTAACCTCGCTCACTCAAAAGGATAGAAAGTTCGATTGGGGTGAAAAACAGGAAATGACATTCCAAACACTCAAAGATAAACTATGCCAAGCGCCAATCTTATCACTCCCTGACGGCACCGATGACTTCGTGGTGTACTGTGATGCATCGCGTCAAGGCTTGGGTTGCGTGTTAATGCAACGTGAAAAAGTCATCGCGTACGCGTCGCGGCAGTTAAAAGATCATTAAAAGAACTATACCACTCACGACCTAGAGTTGGGCGCAGTGGTATTCGCTTTAAAGATTTGGCGTCACTATCTCTATGGTACTAAGTGTACCATATTCACTGATCATAGAAGTCTTCAACACATATTCAATCAAAAAGAATTAAACATGCGCCAGCGGTGATGGGTAGAATTGTTGAACGACTATGATTGCGAAATCAGATACCATCTGGGGAAAGCAAACGTTGTAGCGGATGCTTTGAGCCGGAAGGAACGAGTTAGAACATTACGAGTACGGGCTTTAGAGTTGACAATCCAGACAAACTTTACAACTCGAGTGCGCGACGCACAACGGGAAGCCCTAAAACCAGGAAATATACGAGCAAAATACTTGCGAGGAGCAAGGAAACACATGGAAACAAATAAGGATGGCACTTTATATTTCGGAGGAAGAATCTGGATTCCCTATTTTGGTGGCTTACGAGACTTAGTGCTGGATGAAGCACATAGGTCCAGATATTCAATACACCCAGGATCTGATAAGATGTATCAGGATCTGAGAGAATATTATTGGTGGCCTAAACTCAAGAAAGATATTGGGATCTACGTTAGGAATTGCCTAACTTGTGCAAAGGTCAAGGCCGAATATCAAAAGCCATCTGGGTTATTACAACAACCCGTGATTCCTGTTTGGAAATGGGAGCAGATATCAATGGATTTCGTTACAGGACTCCCACGGACCTCTCGAGGTCATGACATGATATGGGTTATCGTTGATCGATTAACCAAGTCGGCTCACTTCCTACCTATTCGTGAAAAAGACAGTACCGCGAAGTTAGCCGAAATCTACCTCAACGAGATTGTGGCACGTCCTGGAGTGCCTACTTCGATAATCTCGGATCGTGATGGTCGCTTTGTATCAAGAATATGGCAATCATTTCAAGAATCGCTTGGATCTCGTCTGGATCTGAGCACCGCATTTCATCCGCAAACCGATGGGCAAAGCGAGCGAACCATCTAAACGATGGAAGATATGCTTCGCGCCTGTGTGATGGATTTGGGCGGAAATTGGGATAATCATTTACCGCTGGTAGAGTTCTCATATAATAACAGTTATCACACAAGCATTAAAGCCGCCCCATTCGAAGCACTATACGGATGGAAGTGCCGATCACCGCTGTGTTGGGCGGAAGTCGGAGACAAACAACTCGTCGGCCCTGAACTAGTCCAAGATACTACTGACAAGATAGCAAAAATACGAGACCGTATCAAAGCGGCTCGTGACAGACAAAAGAGGTACGCGGACGAAAAACGTAAACCATTCTCCTTCGAGGTCGGAGACAAAGCCTTACTGAAAGTCTCACCTTGGAAAGGCGTAGCTAGATTCGGGAAGCGCGGGAAGCTAAACCCGAGATACATTGGGCCGTTTGAGATTCTAGAAAAGATCGGTACCGTCGCATACAAGTTGAAACTGCCAGAAGAACTCAGTAACGTACATGACACATTTCATGTGTCGAACCTCAGGAAAAGTCCGACAGTTGATACAGTTATCATTCCAGCAGATGAGATTCATGTAGACGACACGCTTCAGTTTACCGAAGAACCCGTTGAGGTTATGGATCGGAAGGTCCACAATACAAGGAGAAGTACTATCGAACTGATCAAGGTCCGCTGGAATTCACGTCACGGACCCGAGTACACATGGGAACGTGAAGATCAGATTAAGGAAAAATATCCCCACCTGTATAAGAAGACTCTTGCAAAGGGTGGCTCAACTTGAATTTCGGGACGAAATTCTTTTTAACAGGGGGAGAATGTGACAACTGGCAAATAACTGGTAATTCCGTACAATCTAATCACTATTTACATTTCTTAATCTCATGCATTTAGCGTAAATTAATTACATAACTGTGTCGTATACTGAATAACAGCCTTAGGACAAGAAAACAAAGCTAAAACATATGTTGGTTTTCGTCGTATGGCGAAACCAAGCTAACAATGTCCTAAAAGTGTTGGTAGAAAGTGCTGCGTGCACTATTCACGGTTACACTATTTCATGCCAGCAAACCGTGAAACTAGACCAAAACACTGAAAAACGACACTCGGATGACATAACCGAGTCCATTTATATAAGAAAACATTATTGTGAAAACATGTCTTGCCAAGAAACAAGACTTTCCGGTATAACGCCCTAATCTCAAAAATGTCCGTTTCGGCTTAAAATATGGTATTTTTAATGCGTCCGAACTTATAACAAAGCATTTCCGGGACTTCGGAATAGTGTCAATTGATGAAAAATATACTAAAACAATAAGATGATATCAACGGAATGTTCATAATCACGAGTTTCCGGTATTACATCACTATGCACTAAACTAGTCTGTTAGCGATTCGACGAACTAGTAGGCGACAGTTTTGGTCACGAAACAAGCAAACGAAGAGTCTAGCGAACTAGTTAAGCTAAATTTGGAACTCGGAATCACTTCATACAACCTTCGGATGCAAGAAAACAACTTGCGGAATTTCTTGTCGGTACGACATAAAAGTACCGTAATCGAGCCGACGACGAGACGGAAAGCGTTTTAAGTATCAAAACATGATTGTTACTAGTTTAGGGAACTAGTTAATATTAATTTTGGTTCCGAAACACTGATCATCCCTTAACAACGTAATTAAACCCCTAATCACCCTACACATCTTAATTACCAAAATATCTAGTTCTTTAATAAATTTTTTATAAAAATTTACAAAATACCCCCCCCCTTCCATGATGGCCGAAAATAGGTGGGACCAACCCACCATATCTTTGTTGAAAATGTGATGCTAGAAGTATGGTCTTGATAGAAGTTGTTGTTGAAAGTTTTCCCTAAACACCATACTTGAATCATTCCTTATCCTATCATCTTTTTTTCACAACATTCAAACAAAGAAACCCCATTTGGAGACCCAAAAATCGGCAGCCATATATTCCCCAAGAAAACACCCTTAAACCTTCCATAAACTTCTCAAAATTCACATAATTTATCCATTTCAAGATCATCTACACTTGGTGCATGCATGGAGAACACCTAGGAGCTTTCTTGGAGCTTAATTGTCTTCTTGTTTTCTTATTTTAGCTTGTGCACTTTGTGAGTCTTCTAAACACAATTTTTATGCTTCTTATTACTAGTTAATCATAGAAGTACAAGTTGTTGTTCTTGAAATCTAAGATAAACATAATCAAAAACCCTAAACATAAAGCTAATAAACACTAAATATGAATATATTATGTGTTGATTTATGTTGTTTAGTGTTAATATGTTCTTGTGATCTTGTTGATTATGTTATTTTTGTTGAGACTAGTAGCTTAAAGTCTAGATTTATGATGATCTTGTTGTTAGTTTTGTGTAGTATTTTATATTTGTGTTCATATTATTATGATGAACATAAATATGTGATTTAAACATGGTTATGTTTAAATCAAGAAAGATCATCAACTTCAAAGATTATGAGCATTTATATATAAACTTGATTTAGTGATTCTTGAAAGATTAAACCAAGAATAATCATGTGAAAAGGCTTTTAACAACACTAATGAACTTGGTTTTTGACATAAAAATAAGTTTATGTATTATTAATTATCAAAAGTGTTATGTAAAAGTCTTGGAAATTTCTACATAAAGATGTGTGAATCTTTAAAAGTGAAAAACAATTTACCATCAAGTTTATGTGAGAAATAAACTTAATAAATGGTTAACTTTGAAGGCTTGAAAGTTTAAACAAAATAATGCTCATGAGAACCTTTGAAGGAATAGTATGTTTAGTGAAGTAAACATAAGATTAGTGATGTATGGAAATTGATTATTGATGTAAACGCGTTTTTATAACGTGGGAAACGTCATAGTTTAGGGGAAACTATGGCGAATTTTTCTAAAAATCTAATCGCGATTAAAGAAGGGATTAAAGGGTGATTAACAATGTTAAACGCGATTAGTGGTCATAAACGTCATTTTGGAAACCCTAATGAGAATATTTAAGATTAAATATTCAAGAAGTTCTTATGAACTTTAACTTATATTTTTACAAAAATAAATGGGTAAAAATATAACAATGTGTAAATATAATTTTTGGTAAGAAAAATTATATATTTTCGGAAACTTGCTAAGTGCTTGCAATGTGTGCTATATATGTGTATGTATTAGATACCTATAGGGTGATCAAAATAAATACACGCACATGTTCCTACATGGTCCAAGAAATGCTAGTAAAATCGGACAATTAAATAAAATGGCCGAAATGGAAATACATAACACTCGATGACGACAATTTGGACGTATCGACATCGTAAACAAGTTACTACAATGTCGAGTCTAAAAATAACATATTTTTAGACACTAAAGCGAACGCATAACTAAGTGGTCAAAAACAAGAATCCGGAAAGTCGAAAACTATAAAAGTTACCAAGTATTTTCAGGTGAAAAACGAACTTATTAAGTTACATGCTTGGTAAATTCTTGGTAAAAATTGCAAGAGTATATTTAATGGACTCACTAGAAAACTAGGGCTAGGCCCAATAACAAGAAAACTAGGGCTAGGCCCAATAACAAGAAAACTAGGGCTAGGCCCAATAACTAGAAAACTAGGGCTAGGCCCAATAACAAGAAAACTAGGGCTAGGCCCAATAACAAGAAAACTAGGGCTAGGCCCAATAACATAATAAAGAATTCAAGATGAACAACTTGTACGAGGTCCAAAAGACCTAGTGTCTAACGAGATTAGTACACATGTAGGTTATTGACACGTACGGACGCTTACTTCGATATCATATTTCACGGAATGCAAACTTGTGAGTTCATGTCCCTCCTTTCACTGTTTTCAATGTTTTGTTTTCAAAAACATCGAGGGGAAATACATGCTAAAACTATTGGTATGTTAGTTACGGAGTAGATGGCATGATCAATGTGCATAAGTAGGGAGACTACATTAATAACCATTAATCACTTAGTGACCAAGGTGCAAAAGGTGTAGATCTATTGGGTTTGAGGCACGCCCCACTCCTAGTTGTTAACCGTGGAGTGCTTTTGTGATCCCAAAGTGGACAAAGTGTTCTCGGTTTGGTTATTTTGCTTATGGTGCATTATGTCAGGGGGCTCGCTACCCACTGATAGATCTTTAACAGACTCCATGATTTAATCAGAACATACCATGATTACAAGATAACAATTACTAGATTTCATATGATATCAAATACTGCATGAACTCGCTCAACTTTTTGTTGACTTTTTAAAACTACATGTATTTCAGGAAACAGGTCTTGAGCCGGTGATTTCACTATGGGATTCGGGAAAACAAATGACAACGATGGCCACTTTTGGGAGGGTTTGTCTTTTATATCCCAACTTCGTATGGGTATATAGGGGACAAAACCTCAATACGTTTGGTGTCAAAAACTATCTTTTGTTATGTGTAAAATAACTTAGAACTATGCTATGTCAAAACGTTGTTGAACTTGGAAACTATGTTAAAAATTTGTAATCTTTTGTTGAAAACTATATAGATATGGCATCGTTGTTGGTTCATGTTGTTAATACATTTGGATGCAATGATTACCTTTCTTACGTCACACACAATACGCTTCCGCTACTAGCAGGGTGTGACATCATTGTTTAGAAACTGATTTTGTTTTCAGGTCTGTTGATAGGTGACACCGGCCCAAAAGTTTTGGCTTCATCCCTTTTTGTTATTCGGTATGGTACTCATTTACAGTCCCACTTTCAATGAGGTTGTGTTAGTCATTTATTTGATTTTTGCCCTTTTCTTTACAATTGAAGTTGTGGAGAGACGAATTAAGATGGTGGAGCGGAAGACAATCTCAGATGAGTATATGAATTTTAGTGCATGATTGAGATCATTTGGACCCATGTACTGTAAGTCATTGAATGTTTTAATCTTACAATCAGTTTAATTTGTTTTTTATGAAGGTGCTGTTGTCATGGACATCAAAGTGATTGCACAACAGCAAGGTAACCTCAATTGGACTGATTTATTTTTTGGTATTCGTAACCTTTTGATTTACCGTTTATTGATGCATTGATTCCTTTGTAATCGCTTGCAGATCACCCGTCATCTCAATTTGAACAATTAAACGGAGTTTTCTTAATCAGCTGTAACAACCCTCGGTAAAACCAATACCCTCATAATATTTCTGACACCCTATTATATCTTAAATTGTCCCAATATATCTTATATTATACCCCGTATGTGAAAACCGAGCCCGAAATAGATTATAACATATAAAAGAAAGTATAAAATCTGAAAATGTAAGTTGAGGCGGGCCGCGTAGGACCTCACCTCAAGCTCACGCGGGCCGTATCAGTGTTTAAAACTAACACCGTTTATTCCTTTAGTTCATACGGGCCGCGTAATCCTCTTCATTAGTTCACGCGGGCCGCGCATGTTCCAAATGGTGGCGCATCCCTGAGTCGACACGTGTCGACATCGTGTCGAGTCTACTTGGTGATCAGGCTAAGCTATAAGTTGACCGCGTGTTGACGCGGGCCGCGTAAGGCTTTGCCTTACCTTACGCGGGCCGCCTGAAAGTCAATATCAGCAACTATATAAAGGAGGCCTTGGGTTTCAATTTCCGTCGCTCATTCTCAATTCTCAATCTCGAATTCTCTGATATTAGGAATATTTTGCAAGTATTATACCCCCTAATTAGCGAGGTTCTGCTCCGTTGTAAGTATTATAACCCCAGTTTCGTAATAGTTATGCTGCCCGATTGATTTAGGGTTCCGTAACAACTGTCGTGGTTCTGCCCGACGTAGTTGTTAGAATGCCGTCTCGGGGAGGGTATCATTAATAATTTCAAAGGGTTATGATACTAACCAATGTACATTTATATAAATTATAGATTATACCCAAGAAACCCTTACGAGAAGTCTAAGATAGCAATGTGAGTTTATCCTCTTTTTGTTGATGTTTTTGGAATGTTTTACAAAACCTTAATTATTTTACAATGCGATTAAGCAGTGATTGAGTCTTTGTAGTTCTTCAGTTACTGCCGGTATTTGGGGTTTTGTATACAAAATTTATTACTTGCAAGTAGTAAGTCGGAATGACAGTACGTTACCATTGGACGACGAGTAGCCAATGTGTAATATGACCCATAAGTCAAGGATTGACAGTACTGAATGAGTAATTGGGTAGAAATAAACAATGTGATAGCCCTCAATACTGTGTTAATTGATAAAATGTTTCTTGATTAAACTGGGATTCACTCACCAGTATTTTCAGCTGACAAAATATTTTTAAAAGATGTTTCAGGTAACACAATGTGAAAGCCAACTGGGAAAAAGCCAGCTCGAGAGCACTGACGGCTTGAAAAATAAGTGGCTATAAAAGTTATCTAAGAAACAATGTTTTAAATTAAATAAAATAGGGTTTGTCCCTATAAATGTATTGTAATAAGAAACTTGGGTTTTGCCCATGAGTTGATTAATATCAAATATGGTGGTTTTACTCTGATAAACATTTCCTAACTACGGTCCTGATGTAAATTCCGCTGCAAGATTAAATAACCTGATACCACCACTACTGAGTTCGCTTCCGCCCGTTCCCGGGACAGATAAGGGATCGGGGGTTGCGACAGAAGGTGGTATCAGAGCCTAGCCACTAGTCTGAGCCAAAGAAGTGTTCTGCTGACACTTAAATTCTAAAATTTGTGTTAGGAAATAAATTACAGAAATACGTGCATAACTGTATTTATTTGTTATGTGTTATTTGACTATTTGTTAGTTTTCAGTATGAGTGATCAAGAACCATCAGATATGAATCGTCAGTTATCTGATTCACCTAAGAGTGAGGGTACATCATCACAGCCTGCCCTTTCGGGGTATTCTGCTGATCAGGAAGATGGAATAATTGCCTTTAGAGCTCAATCTGAAGAGCCATTTCCTAATAAGAAACGAGGATGGTTCAGTAATGAAGCTTTTGCTCGTAGGAAGAGAATGCGAAAGTTGCAACAGCAAAGAGTTTTAGCAGCTGCTAAGCGTAGGACAGATGCCCAAACACAAGATATGCTTAATAAAAGCCTAGCTAATTTCCATATCTTAGCTACGACTGCTGCTGACCCAAGCCTGGAACAATTAGTAGCCCCACAACCACAAAACCCAGAACAACCTATGGAGATAGAAAATTAGGAAAACCAAGTGGAGATGCACGACTTTAATCCAGAAGAAATCCCTAGAGTGCCTGCACCAAACCCTCTAGACCCGAATTACGACCCCTGGTGGGACGACAATAGGGATTTTGTGCAACGTTATCCTATCCAGGAATATCCACCCATACAGAACAAAGAAGCCTATCCAGGTATGGACCCTTTAGATCCCTATTACCAAGATGATTATATTAAGGAAATATTAGAGGATCCTTACCAATTTCAGGCACCTACACCCCCATATCAGGAACACGTACCCCAGATTCCAAACCCAGTCCGAGAACCTGCACCCCCAATGAGTGCAGAAAACGTCCAAGAACTTAGGACTTTCGGGGAGGAAATCTTAGAAAGCAGTGAGAGAATGCGTCAGGTGGGAGAGCGTCTCGTATGGAAATACGATGAGCGCAATATGGATTTTTGGATAAATCCATATCCGTGAATGTGAGAATGGAGGAGACGGTAGTAGTAATAAAAATAATAATAATAATAAAATAAAATTATGTGTGTACGGATGCATAGTACTATTAGTGTAATTTTCTTTCTGTTGGTATTGTAATTTTATTTCTGTACTAGTGTGTAATAGACGCATAATAGTATATGAAAAGAGTATAGTCGCAATGATCGACGCTTTTGGTAAAAATGCGTGTCATGTGATTAACTATATTAAGATATTAATTGTAATATTAATATGGGATACTTGTTTAAAATTCAGATGGCCGACGAAGAAAATCAAGGAAATCTGAATAACGATAACCAGAGTAACATTAACGTGGTTAATGAAAATCCAAACATCAATAACAATGGGAACCAGATGGATAATAGTGCTATCCAACATATTGTAGCACAAGGAATTATAGATGCAATGCCATTTATTCTTCAAACTGTTAAAGATGCTGATAATAAAAGTAAGCATAGCAGTAAGCGACCACGTGAACCAGAGCATAGCGTGAACAATGGACCTGTACTTCAATTGCCTATTCCTAAAAGAAGAAGAACCATGCCTTATGGTTGTTCTTATAAAGAATTCTGGTCCTGTAAACCAATGGAATTCTCGGGCAATGAAGGGGCCATTGCAACCTTACGCTGGATAGAAAAGACTGAGGCAGTCTTAAGAATAAGTAAGTGTGCTGAAGAAGATAAGATATTGTTTGCTTCTAATTTATTTAAGAATGCAGCACTAGAATGGTGGAACACTATCCTCCAGACAAGAGGAAGTGATAGGACTTATAATATGGAATGGGAAGAATTTAAAAACAAGGTAGAAAGGAAATTCTGCCCACCCAATGAAAAAGAATAGATAGCAAACAAATTCCTAAACCTTAGGATGACTGGTGTGGATAGTAAGGGATACACTAAAATATTCTTTGAATATGCTAGAATAGTGCCAACTCTTGCTTCGCCAAAACCAGTATTAATTTCCCGTTATATATGGGGATTAATTGGGGAGATAAGACACGTAGTCAAGGCAGCTAGACCTCAAACCATAGAAGAAGCTGTAGAACTAGCCAATACCTTGACTGATGAATTAGTCCGTACCCGAGAAGAAGATCAAAGGAGGAACCTAACCCAGAAATTGACTCAAGAATTTCGTTCTGGAAATTCTAACAGTGGATGAAATGTAGGTTCTACCTCTGCACCCTACTGTAGGAATTGCAAAAGAAAGCATTCAGGAAAATGCTCTATATACTGCAACTTTTGCAAGATATCTGGACACATGGAAGAAGACTGCAGGAAGAAAAACAGCAGGATATGCTACAATTGCGGAGAACAAGGTCACATCAAGCCTAATTGCCCAAAATTAGCCCCAGCTGCAGACAACAAGAAAACTAAAAATGCTAGAGCAGTTGTGCTGACTGCAGATGAAGCCAGGATAATTCCAGATGTCATAGCTGGTACGTTTTTAGTTAATGATGTCTTTGCTAAAGTATTATTTGACTCTGGTGCAAACCAAAGTTTTATTAATACATCATTTTGCAAATTTCTAAATCAGTCATTAACTAAACTTCCACAAGAATGTCTAGTAGAGACAGCTAATGGAGAAACCGTTAGAATTTCTGAAATCTTGCAGGGAGCAAGTATAGAAATTTCAAATCAGAAATTTATTGCAAATCTTTATCCCATGAATCTGGTAGGATTTGATGTTGTTTTAGGAATGGATTGGTTAATAGCTAATAAGGCCAGTATATTATGTGATAAAAAGGTAATTCAAGTAAATTCACCAAAAGGAAAAATGATCACAATTAAAGGAGATAAACCCTCTAAGACCACAAAATTCATCTCTGTGATGAAAACTGCAAGTTTTATAAGAAAAGGTTCTATAGTGTATTTGATTTCTATAATCACTAACACTAAAGGAAAAGATTTAAAAGACATTCCAGTAGTATCTCAGTTTTCAGATGTATTTCCAGAAGAATTGCCAGGGCAACCTCCAGATAGAGAAGTTGAATTCAGGATCCATTTAATACCAGGAACATCACCAATTGCCAAAGCACCTTACCGTTTGGCACCTGCAAAAATGCAAGAATTAAAGAAACAATTAGATGAATTATTAGAGAAAGGATTCATACAGTCAAGTTCATCGCCATGAGGAGCGCCGATACTGTTCGTTAAAAAGAAGGACGGATCGATGCGTATGTGCATTGACTACCGTGAATTAAACAAGGTTACGATTAAGAATCGGTACCCATTACCGAGAATCGATGATCTGTTTGATCAGCTGCAAGGAGCTCGACTTTTCTCTAAAATCGATTTAAGGTCAGGATATCATCAATTAAAGGTACAGGAAGAGGACATTCCTAAAACCGCATTTAGAACAAGGTATGGCCATTATGAATTTACTGTCATGCCATTTGGTTTAACCAATGCCCCAGCTGCATTTATGGACATGATGAACCGAATATGTAAGCCATATTTGGATAAATTCATAATTGTATTCATAGATGATATTCTAATATATTCTAAGAATAAAGAGGATCATGCAAAGCATTTGCACACACTTTTGAGTTTATTAAGAAACGAAAAGCTTTATGCTAAATTTTCAAAGTGCGAATTTTGGTTAGAACAGGTACAATTCCTTGGACACCTAGTCAATCGTGAAGGAATTCATGTAGATCCAACAAAAATCGAGGCAATTACTAAATGGAAAACCCCTGAGTCACCAACTGAGGTTAGAAGTTTCTTAGGATTGGCCGGTTATTATAGAAGATTTATTCAAGATTTTTCTAGAATAGCCATTCCCTTAACTAAGCTAACCTGTAAATCTATTAAGTTTGAATGGGGAGTAAAACAAGAAGAAGCCTTTTGAATCCTTAAGCAAAGATTAACCCATACGCCCATATTAGCATTACCAGAAAGAGCTGAAGACTTCGTAGTCTATTGTGATGCTTCTAAATTAGGTTATGGATGTGTATTGATGCAACAAAAAAAGGTTATAGCTTACGCATCTAGACAACTCAAGAGTCATGAAGAGAATTATTCAACCCATGATTTAGAGTTAGGAGCCATAATTTATGCTCTTAAGATTTGGAGACATTACCTTTATGGTAGTAAGTTTACCATATTCACTGATCATAAGAGTTTAAGGTATATCTTCAAGCAAAAGGAGTTGAATATGAGGCAAAGACGCTGGATGGAATTTCTTAGTGATTATGATTGTGATATCCAGTATCATGAAGGAAAAGCAAATGTAGTAGCAGATGCTTTAAGTCGAAAGTATTATGAAAAGCCAAGAAGGGTACGTTCTCTTAAATTAAATCTGCAAGTAGATTTAAATGATCAGATAAGAGAAGCACAAGAATCAGTAATCAAGGATGATTCTGAAAAATTAAAAGGTATGTTGAAAGAATTGGAACAAGGAACAGATGGAATTTGGAGATTCCATGAGAAGAGAATGTGGATACCTAAATTAGGAAACCTGCGTAATCGTATATTAGAAGAAGCCCATAAGTCTAAATATACGATACATCCAGGAAGTGATAAAATGCACCAGGATTTAAGGAAAAATTTCTGGTGGATAGGAATGAAGAAGGACATAGCAGCCTATGTTTCTAAATGTTTAACTTGTTCACAAGTTAAAGCTGAACATCAGAAACCCTCAGGTTTGTTACAGCAATTAGAAATGCCAGTTTGGAAATGGGAATTTATAACCATGGATTTTGTTACTAAATTACCCAAAACTAGGAAAGGAAATGATACAATCTGGGTGATTGTAGATAGGCTAACCAAATCAGCTCATTTTCTACCAATGAATGAAACAATTAGTATGGAACAATTATCTAAATTGTATGTAAATGAAATTGTTTCTTTACATGGCATTCCTTTATCAATTGTTTCTGATAGAGATAGTCGATTTACATCTCATTTTTGGTCAAGTTTCCAAAAGGCAATGGGGACCAAGTTAAAGCTAAGTACGGCCTATCATCCACAAACGGATGGACAAAGCGAAAGGACAATTCAGACAATGGAGGACATGCTTAGAGCTTGTGTAATTGACTTTGGAGGTAATTGGGATGATCACTTACCTTTAATAAAATTTTCTTATAATAATAGTTATCACACAAGTATCA
This sequence comes from Helianthus tuberosus, assembly GCA_030545235.1. Lineage (NCBI taxonomy): Eukaryota > Viridiplantae > Streptophyta > Magnoliopsida > Asterales > Asteraceae > Helianthus > Helianthus tuberosus. The sequence goes on along the minus strand of CM060409.1, from coordinate 148,910,548 downwards.
ATGCTGCACCATTCGAAGCACTTTATGGGAGAAAGTGTCGAACCCCAGTCTGTTGGGCAGAAATTGGGGAAAAACAACTATCTGGACCTGAGATAGTGCAAGAAACAACTGACAAGATTATTCAAGTCAAGGAACGATTGAAAGCAGCACGTGATCGACAAAAGAGTTATGCCAATAACAGACGCAAGCCATTGGAGTTTCAGGTAGGAGATAAAGTATTGTTGAAAGTCTCTCCTTGGAAAGGAGTGGTAAGATTCATCAAAAGAGGAAAGTTAAGTCCCAAGTATATTGGACCTTTCAAAATTATTAGAAGAGTAGGACCTGTAGCCTATCAGCTACAATTGCCAGAAGAAATGGCAGGAATACATGATGTGTTTCATGTATCTAATCTCAAAAAGTGTTTAGCTGATGAATCACTGATAGTGCCTCTTAAGGATATAGAGGTAAATGAACAACTCAAGTTTGTAGAAAGACCTCTACAGATTGAAGACAGGAAAGTCAAGAATCTCAAGCATAAGAGATTAGTTCTAGTCAAAGTGAAGTGGGACTCCAAAAGAGGACCCGAATACACATGGGAGCTTGAGTCAGAAATGCAAAGGAAATACCCGCATTTGTTTCAGTAGATCTCGAGGACGAGCTCTAAAGTAAGGTGGGGAGAATGTAACAACCCTCGGTAAAACCAATACCCTCATAATATTTCTGACACCCTATTATATCTTAAATTGTCCCAATATATCTTATATTATACCCCGTATGTGAAAACCGAGCCCGAAATAGATTATAACATATAAAAGAAAATATAAAATCTGAAAATGTAAGTTGAAGCGGGCCGCGTAGGACCTCACCTCAAGCTCACGCGGGCCGTATCAGTGTTTAAAACTAATACCGTTTATTCCTTTAGTTCATACGGGCCGCGTAATCCTCTTAATTAGTTCACGCGGGCCGCGCATGTTCCAAATGGTGGCGCATCCCTGAGTCGACACGTGTCGACATCTTGTCGAGTCTACTTGGTGATCAGGCTAAGCTATAAGTTGACCGCGTGTTGACGCGGGCCGCGTAAGGCTTTGCCTTACCTTACGCGGGCCGCCTGAAAGTCAATATCAGCAACTATATACAGGAGGCCTCGGGTTTCAATTTCCGTCGCTCATTCTCAATTCTCAATCTCGAATTCTCTGATATTAGGCATATTTTGCAAGTATTATACCCCCTAATTAGCGAGGTTCTGCTCCGTTGTAAGTATTATAACCCCAGTTTCGTAATAGTTACGCTGCCCGATTGATTTAGGGTTCCGTAACAACTGTCGTGGTTCTGCCCGACGTAGTTGTTGGAATGCCGTCTCGGGGAGGGTATCATTAATAATTTCAAAGGGTTATGATACTAACCAATGTACATTTGTATAAATTATAGATTATACCCAAGAAACCCTTACGAGAAGTCTAAGATAGCAATGTGAGTTTATCCTCTTTTTGTTAATGTTTTTGGAATGTTTTACAAAACCTTAATTATTTTACAATGCGATTAAGCAGTGATTGAGTCTTTGTAGTTCTTCAATTACTGCCGGTATTTGGGGTTTTGTATACAAAATTTATTACTTGCGAGTAGTAAGTCGGAATGACAGTACGTTACCATTGGACGACGAGTAGCCAATGTGTAATATGACCCACAAGTCAAGGATTGACAGTACTGAATGAGTAATTGGGTAGAAATAAATAATGTGATAGCCCTCAATACTGTGTTAATTGATAAAATGTTTCTTGATTAAACTGGGATTCACTCACCAGTATTTTCAGCTGACAAAATATTTTTAAAACATGTTTCAGGTAACACAATGTGAAAGCCAACTGGGAAAAAGCCAGCTCGAGAGCACTGACGGCTTGGAAAATAAGTGCCTATAAAAGTTATCTAAGAAACGATGTTTTAAATAAAATAAAATAGGGTTTGTCCCTATAAATGTATTGTAATAAGAAACTTGGGTTTTGCCCATGAGTTGATTAATATCAAATATGGTGGTTTTACTCTGATAAACATTTCCTAACTACGGTCCTGATGTAAATTCCGCTCCAAGATTAAATAATCTGATACCACCACTACTGGGTTCGCGTCCGCCCGTTCCCGGGACAGATAAAGGATCGGGGGTTGCGACATCAGCACCATAAGTTTCCTTCTCTAATCTATGCATTGTTAATTCCACATGTTTATTTGATTCTTAATCAAAGATTCTGTTTCAGGTGTACTTTTTGCTGTTAGTTCCACGTGTTTTTTTTAGATTAATTGTTTTGATGAAAAGGGAAATCGTTCGAGATGTTTGATCCAAGAACCGAATAAAACATAGTGGATATTGCTGAAGGAGATAAAGATGATGTTGATTTGGCTGTTGAAGGTGCATGTTGATCCACAATAAGCACTGCCCAGCTAAGTTTCCTACAATGACAGTGGTTATAACAAGTTAATAAGGCAAAACACTGATCTGCCTAACAACTGTTGGATATAACGACGGTTGTACACAAAGACTGATGAACATCATCCACTGTTGAAGACCAAACCACTGATGAAGACCAAAGTCCTGTTGAAGACAAGCACTGATGAACCAAAGGCCTGATCAACCAAAGGTGAACCACTGTCCAACAACAACAGTGGTTCAGCATCAACATTAGTTATTCTACCTTTGTTTATGTTAACAGTGTTTATATGTAACAGTGTTTTTCACATCAGTGTTTTATAGTCTGTTAGGTTGTTAGATGTTATCACCTCAGTGTTTTATATGTAACAATTTTTATGACATCAGTGTTTATATGTAACAGTGTTTATCACAACAGTGTTTATATGTAACAGTATTTATCACATCACTTCAGTGGTTTGATCTGTACTATAAATTGAACAGTTGTTTCATCTTTATACTAATAAATAAAAATCAAGTACACTTGGATGATTATTAAGCTCCTCATTTGATTGTTTGGGTATAGTATTCTTGAAATTGGTCTTTTTTTGCAAACAGATGTTTATGGGCAAACATTTGTTTAAGCTCAAACATTTGTTTAAGGCCAAACATCTGTTTATGGCCAAACTTCTGTTTGTGGGCAAACATCTGTTTAAGGTCAAACTTTTGTTTAAGTCCAGACAACTGATATATAAGGCGAAACATCTGTTTAAGCCCCAACATCTGTTTAAAAGCCTGTTACAACCACTGTGTTGGTTCAAACATTTGATTGTTAAAAGTTATCCACTGCTGAAATACAACCTCTGTTTTTTTCAATCTTCGTGTTGACCACCGATTAACCAAACATCAGTGTTTCAAAAACTGTTGGGTATCCACCGATAGGAAAAAATAGCCACTGCTCACTTTTTTATTGTTGACATCCACTGATATTGACCATCAGCGGTTTCCCTAAAAAACATCAATGCTCACATTTTTATTATTGATGGTGTTAATTAGTGATAGATTGAAATTATCAAATGAAAACTAGAATTACAATGAAATTACCATTTTAACTAATCGTTACATTCCAATGAGATAAGAGTTTCTCCAACATTGTTTTCATGATAAAATTAAATTAAAAAAAAATTCTTGATGACTATTTGTTGCAAATCAAATCAGTAATTAATGCCAATTTCTTTAGCTTTGGACATTTAAATTATGCAAAATGTGAATTTCAAATTCACAGTTATTATCTCTTAATTAAAGTTAAAATAAAAATTAGAAAAGTCATCATGACAATTGCTTTCAAATCAAATCAGTAATTACTGATAATATCAGTAATTTTGAAATTCAAAATATGCAAAATGTTAATTTAAAATTGACGTTCTCTCTCTTTTTTTTTCCAACTTTGAATATCATTTCTAATATTTAATTACTTTAATAAAGCAGGATATAAGGATATACACTACTTACCTTTTAAATTACATTTGCCACTGCATTCAATTAAATTTTTGAATGGAGAATCGGTAAGTTTGAATTCCAACCTTGATATTTTTTTAAGAACATCCATGCTTATTGTATTATCATATTACGTTTAGCAATAGATATATTTTGCTTATTCCTTTTTATGTACAGTCTTCAAATGGAGGTTGCAAAGGTTAGCATACTTAATGATCTTAATACATTCTCAAACAACTATTCGATTAGAGTGAAGATTGTTAGCATGTCGAAGAAGATGATGAATGAAAACAAAAATGAAATATATCGTCTTGATATGATCTTCATGGATGAGATGGTACCGTATATATTTGTCTTATAATTTTTTTGGACATATGAATACCCAAATGTTATATAACACGTTTTTTATTTAATCGGATGTTTCATATTCTTAGGGAACTATGATACAAGCCAGCTGTCTGCATAAGATGCTAGGAAAATTCAAAGACTTCCTTCAGTTGGACGAATGTCTTCTTATCACCAAACCGTCTCTTGCTGCTAATAAGTCCTCTGCTAAGTATACCAAGAGAAATGACAAAATATCACTGTATTTCTATACTTCTGTTGAGAAATGCCTTGACTGGTCTGGACCGAAATACCGTTTTAATTTCGTTAACCTCAAGGATGTTGTTAAAAATAAAATTGAAGTTAATACAGTTATTGGTATGTAAATCACTACATGATATATATGTATTGTTTTGTCTTATTGTTTTTTTTTTCATGTTATCGCTTCTTAATGCTGTTTTCTTTTAACAATATATTTTTGTTTATAGATTGGATTGGTTATGCGAAAGTGATGTGCAGAATGCGGTCTATAAAAACTAACCTAATCTAGACACCCTAGTTTTAAATTTATAAACTAAGACTCTCTAAATGCTAGACCACTGACAGGCAAGTATACATATCATACGTAGTAAAGCCTAATGAAGTCCGAGTATCGAACCCACGAGACACTAGCGACGCTAAACTAGACTCCGACTCAACTAATACTTAACTGGTTTTAATTGTTTTGGATTTGAGGTTTTAACTAATTAAACTAATAATCTAATTAAATACTACGAGTAAACAAGAGAACAAAACAAGCAAACAAAATGGTGAAGTGACGGGAAGCAGACAATGATGAGAAAGAACTACCTAGGCTTCGAATCCCTATGACCAACCTATGACCTCTAGTCCTGACCAATGGCTAAAGCTCCGAATCTACCCATAAAACCTCCCGCTAAGGATGATCAACCAAAATAGAAGATGAAACAGAGTGATGAAGTGCTAAATTGGAAACGACTCGAGCTATCGATACCGAATCCCACGACTATCATATTAAAAACAACTATGGTGCTAAAATCCTCCGGTCATGAAACTAAACCTGCTAAGTAATTGAAAACCTAGGAAACCCTAAACGTGAATAAGTAGCCGGATCCGAGCTATCGGTCACCCAAACTACCAAACAACGCCTAGCTAATAACCTAGCAAACCTGACTCGTCCCTAGAGTTGCCAGAAAAGGATGCACACTATACTCAATTGATTTTAATTAATTTAGTTAAACTTGAATTATCTCTAATCTCAAGCTCTAGACCAAAAACCTAATAGATTAATGAACCTAGAATGATCTAAATAGTTTCAGACCAGACTAACAAGATCACCTAACCAAACAACCAAGACAAGCACACAAATTCATAAACAATCACAAAACAGGAATATGTAAATCATCTCAATTTAATCATTAGTCACAACCAAATAATCAAAACATTAAATCATAGTTCATCTAGGCCTAGGTAGCATAGCAAAAAAATCATAGTCGCTAAAAAGAAACAAGTCTCAAATAATAAATAAAACATAGTATCAAATTTGAAAACACAAAGTCTTAACAAAATTGAATACTAATAAATATCAAACCTGGACTTAAATCTTGATCGCGGCTGAAACCTTCGAACCAATAAACTTCTTTTTTTCTTTCTCTTCCGTCTGATCTCCTTGCTGCCGTCAACTCTTCTGTTCGTCTCCTCCCAAAGTTCATTAAAAGAAACAAATCTTTCTTTTTGTCTCTTGCGTCAAGTGATGCCCTCAATGTAGTGGGCTGGCCTTTGTGCCTTCTGTTCGATGAACTCCCCTCACAAAAATTATGTAGCAGCCCATGATTGCTTTTTCGTCACAGCACCTGCCTATGTTTTTTTCGAAAACAATATGGCCCTTCTAAAACCTATGGCCCATGATTATATGTGGGCTGCTTTATTATTTTTTTTTTCGATGATCAGAACTCCAAACAACAATAAATAATGTGGCAGCCAATTTACAACAATAATATATTATGTGGAGCTTTTTTTTTTCTTTTTTTAATTTTATAATATAGAGATAAGTGGTCTCGGCCCAATCCTAGAAAATAGCCGCGAATTTCCTTCGGTCACTGCCACCCCACTCTGCCCAACTGGCTGGTCATTTCCATATTACTTGTTTTTGCTCCATTTGCACCAGGACCTGGCCCAACACAAAGTAATCAAATATAATACTAAAACTAAATAAAACCAAATAAAAACTATACAAAAACTATACAATCTACACGGGACAAATATGTATATTTTACAACACATCAGGACGTGTGTTTCAATCTAGAGGATACATCAAAGAAGGATGCGAGCAAGGGCAAGAGACTTAATCTTAGAGTTGAAGACCTTGAGTGAGTTCTTTTTATTAAGTTGTTGCATTTTGACGTTTAAAGCATTACAAGGTTGCTTGATGTTATTATGTTAATATTTTAGAGGCCAAAAGTGTCCGGTTACTTTGTGGGATGATTTTGCTATTGACATGTTTGCTTACATGAATGATAAGAAACGAGAGAAATATGTTGTTATCCTTTGTCATTTTGATATGGTCAACCTTTACAAAGGTACAATTTAAACTTAATTAGTTTAATTTTTTTTATTTAGTAATTTATGTTTATATTTATATTTATTATATGTTTTAAATTTGACACTGTTTATATTGATCTACATTTGGTTTTATTTTTAAATTCAGGCAAGCGTGGAGTTGCAAACGGGTTTGAGCTTAACAGACTTTTTATCGACACTGACATTGAAGAGATATCCTCTTTTAGGAAGATGTATAGTTAGTAATATGCATATAAACATTAAACAGTATTATTTTGTACCTACATTTACTTTTTACGTTTTAATTTGATCACATGAATCTGTTTAGGTATGTAGAGAAAATTTCTGCTTCATCTTCATCAAATGAGGATGTTGGTTCAAACGTTATCTCAAGTGTTGAAGATGAGTTTCTTAATAACCCTGATTTTATGCTTATTGGTTTCCTTGGAACCATATCAACGATGTGTATTTTCTTATAAGTACTTTACATGCTGAGTTTTTTTATAGTCTTTTCTAAGTATTATTATTTTTGTTTGATATTGATAGACAAAGAAGGTTTTGGTTCTTGGCACAATCACAACTATATGCACCGATAAACTTTGGTATTACAATGGTTGTAACCACTGTAAGTCGAGTGTGGAGGAAAGATTTGTAACGAAAGAAAATGTGGATGGTTCATTTGATGCTGATCATGCAAAATCTTTGGTGTGTACAAATGATAAATGTGAAGGAGTCGACATCTATTCTATTCCGCCGTTTGAGATTACAGTTTTATTTCCTTATACTAAATACTAATATGAACCACACTTCTGTTATTAGTAATACTAATGTTTTCATTTGTTTTTAACTTTGATAGCTTCAAGATACCTATTAGGGTGCAAGACTCTTCCGGTACTATGTCTTTGACACTGTTTGATTTCGAAGCTTACAAGATTCTTAAGAAAACTGCCAAAGAGTTACTTGCAATCCAAGATCAGGTAACAAATACATGCATTCAGTTATTTGGCCATGTAGTAAATATAATTTAAAATTAATTTTTATAAAATTGTAGGTTCTCAATTATGGAATCATTGTCCTCATTGTAATTTATATTAATTTTTACAAAATCATAGGTTGTTAATTCTGGAGAGATACCGGACCCATATCCTGAGATTTTTGACACATTGATTGGAAAGAGGTATGCGTTCATCATAAATGTTAAAGACTATAACATTGAGCATCAGGTTGAAAACTATGGTATTTCAATGGCCACTAACGATGATGAGATCCTTGCCGCGCTCTGCACCAAATTCAATCTTAACCAGGTTTAAATCTTCATTATGTCATTCTTTTCATTTCATAGTCATATCGTTTTGAAATAGATTTATACCATTGTGTCTATTTTATGTTGCTGTGTATTATGTACTTAAAGCATGAGCAGTCCGAATCGTTGGATGTTCCAGATTCCTGCAGTTTGTCTACTTCTGTTGACCTTATGAAGGTAATATAAGAATTTGGTTATTTGTACTAAATTTTTTGAAACGTTAATACTTATTGTCTTTTTATATCAGGATGAGATGTCATGCATCGGTGACAATGTTACACCTGCATCCAAAGCACTCGTAGGCACTAAGAATCCCTCTTTTGATGAAACAAAATGTAATATTCGTGAAGTGTGTGACGTAGATGATGCATTAGGTTGCTCCTCGACAAAGCGCCGCATGAGTGATGAACTGTCTCAGGATGAAGATGCTTGTGTTTCGACGCTTTTGATTCCCAAGATTGAGAAATAGTTTTCTCTGTATTTTCAAATACATTTACGTGTTGATTTCATATGCTGTTGCCATGTTGAACTTATGGTTTTCGTTTTGTTGGTTTTGGGTGTTTGGTGTTGTTATGTTTTGGACTGATTGTGTGGTTTTGATTTCCTGAAAACTTATCTGCTTATTATACTGTTATGTTCTAATATTATAATGCGTATGGCCTTTCTTTGCATATTATAATGTATATGTTAAATAAATATTGAGATGTTCAATATTCAATATTTATGTTTAAAACTTATGTGTATGAATAGGAGCAACAATTTATAATATATATTGTATAAACCCAAATAACAACTTTTTTATCTACAAACATTTGTAATCTTTAAGCAAATTTAATCTTATTATCTTATCTCATAATTTATAAAGGATTATCAGTGGATGTGGTTGTTCTTTATTGGTTTTTAATGTTATCCTTGCCCACTAAGGTTTAATGAGTATCCGTCATATATTACAGTTTATAAAAAAATATTTAATTTGTGCATGTTTCTCCCATTAATTTATTTAAGTAATCTCATTCAATAGCTTATTTATATACTTCAAATTTTGTCTAAGTCATTCAAAGTAGGGTGTTTAGAAAAACCGTAACCAAGTAAGAAGCGTAAACGCAAACCCATTTTATTCGATTTTTTGTTCAGTTTATGGATCCACGTTTTATTTTATTTGTTTTGTTTGGTTTATTTGGATAACTGAATAAAAAACCGTTTAACTTAATTATTTATTAAATAAAGATAATAATATTTTATTTTAAAAATCATATACAAATAAACCATAAACCTAACCGATGAACACCCGATTTACATTCCACAAAGATTAAAAAAATTGTTGTTAAGTTTTTTTTATCAATGTAATAGATTGCTTGAAATAATTAATTCAATAATTTGAAACATTTCTATTTTGCTTTTCATGAAATGATTTTTAATTACAAAATGATAAAATGAAATATTATAATTTATTGAGGATATGTTAATCCCTAGGTATGACATATTTTAATTCAAAATTTAAAAACCACTGTTTGGTTCTATTTTTTTAAGAGTAAAATGCAATTTGCGTCCCTGTGGTATGTCCCAAACATCAACTTGAGCCCCTAAAAACAATTTTTTGCATTCTGAGCCCCTGTGGTATTCATTTCATAACAGTATGAGTCCTTCTGTCAAGCTGCCGTTTGTTTGACTGTTTGACTATTGTTAAATGTCCAATATGCCCTTATCCCCTAAATTATTATTATTATTATTATTATTATTATTATTATTATTATTATTATTATTATTATTATTATTATTATTATCAATGTGTGGGGCCCATTCGAAAATCCCAAAGAAACACAAAATAAACAAGGGAAGAAAATAGGTAAATGCAAGAAGCATGTGATCATCTCTGCTATTTATTGCAATTATTATTATTGCCTTCTTCAATCTGTAACAGAAAACACAAGAATAAGAAGAAGAAGAAGTACAACTACAATGGCGACACTTAAGCTACCATCAACCACCCCTTCTCCTTCAGAGGACTGTGAACAACTCCGTAAAGCTTTTGCAGGTCATTCATTATCTTCATTTTCCTGTCACATTACATTACATTCATTTCAGATTTTGCTTATTGTTCGATCGTTCCAGATCTATGTTGCTTTCATATTACATCTGTTCCTTCTCAATCCTTCTCAATTGTTTGAATTGGTGTTACCACCACCCACTTACCACCACCGTCACCACCACCAACCTGCAACCACCAACACCACCACCACCCACCTGCCTCCACAACCACTCGCTAGACTAAAACCCAACCAACAACACATACTACCAGACTCTGCTCTAATCACAACCCAATCACAAACTCACCACCACCGAGCACAATCAGATTTTGGCGATTCAGATGTCGATTCAGCGGATGTTAACACAGTTAGATCGGCGGAGGTTAATCATATAAGGAGTTTGTTGATTCATGGTGAGTTCTTGATGGGTTAGGGTTTCGTTCCGCCGCTGAAGGCGACGGCGGCAGTAGCGGTGGCTACTGTCATTAGTCAACAGGTAGTGGGATTCTGTTTAAATTTTGTGGGGGGGGGGGGGTTTGTTGGTTTATTATTTGGGGTAATTGCTGTTTTGCGATTGGCGGTGGTGGAGAATGGTGGTTTATTATTTGGGGTAATTGGTGTTTTGAGATTCAGATTTAGAGTTGAATTAGGATGCAGATTTAGAGTTTAGGTGATATGAAAGTGTTGTACATTGAGCATCATGAGATTGGTGGTGGTCAGTGGGAATTACGGTGGTGGTGGCCGGTGGGAATTGCGGTGGTGGCAGTGAAGTTAGAGAGAGAAAATGGTGTGAGGATCTGAGAAATGGGGAGGAATTGATGATGATGATGAAAAGATTTATTGAAATGAAATGAATGTGTGCATCATCTGCATCTTCAACCAATATAACATTCATTGCATTGGGCCCAGCTAAAGGAGGGGATTTTACATCTTCACCTATTTTAACATCTGCATCATCCGCATCTTCGACTAAATTCGTGAAAGAAGAAAAAATGAGGGAAGTGTAGTAGTCTGTAGAGGTAATTGATGAACCTTGATCTGATTAAAATGGGTGGTGGCAAAAGAGAAGATAGGAGAAATTGGGGTTTTTAGAAGGGAAGAGATGCAAAAAGACGGTCTTACCCCTGGGTCAAACAGTCAAACAGACGACAGCTTGACAGAAGGACTCAGAGTGTTATGAAATGAATACCATAGGGGCTCAGAATGCAAAAAATTGTTTTTAGGGGCTCAAGTTGATGTTTGGGACATACCACAGGGACGCAAATTGCATTTTACTCTTTTTTTAATGTTCCCGATCTTTTACTCTTTCTTCTTTTGAATCCTTCTCCTTCTCTCATGTATGCAATGTCAAAGAATTCACGTTCATCTTCTACAACTGCTAATTCATCTCAACGAAATTTACACAGTAAGTGAAATTATAACTTCTTAACTCATCATTTCCCAAATCAAAATCAGCTTTCAGATTGATATCATAATTCTACTTGGTTTTTTTTGTAGGTCCTCTTATGAGAACTCCTCTTTCAGATATCTCAAATAGATCTCCTCTTTCAGATATCACAAATGGTAATAGCTCTTGAATTTGATTATAAGTATATTTTTTTCCGTTTTATGTTTCCACGTGGACTGATTCTTGTGTTTCGTACATATTATACTTTCTCTATTATTTAGTTACTTCACCGAATGAAAGGCGTAAGCTTCGAAAATTAATACTTGATAATAAGAAATCAAAGAATTCATCGTCATCATCAACGAATGTTCGTAACATCTTTTTTGACAATGCAAATTTGCTGGAATGTTCTGATACTGGATCAACATATGTACTCCATTGCATGTCGAGCAGTTAGAAATGCTACTGTACACCAGGTTTGTATTTTGTTTCTTTATTATTTCTTTTGATAAATACATTACTAAACAACATATTGGTACTAACATGTATGTTTTAATATTGAATGTTCATATAACGGCATAAACATAGGTACACCTCTAGATAGCAACCGTCGATATTCCATTACTTCTAGCATCATTAGAAGTAACAATCAGCCGATATTGGGTAGTACCTCTATCCTTACATGGCTGTCTTCTGGTAAACGTAACCTCGAGCGCAAGAAACGTGATAATACTCCTGTACCTATGCTGACTTTGGATTCAGATGAAGACGATGTGTTTTTGTGCACTGATGAAGATCCTTATAAAGGGATATCTAAAGGTTTTAATCTATTTTACTGTTTTAGGACATTTGTTGTGTTCCACCTGTAATATAACTATCAATCATTTTTGAACAGATTATTTGGACCACGGTGACCAAGTGCTTACATATCAGGTTTGTAGTGCAAAGTTATGGACATCAGAAGGTGGAAAAGGTCGTTTAACTATAAATAAGCTATGTTATAGTATGTGTTGTGGGTATGGTAAAGTTCAGCTACCTCCTTTAAAGGATGCACATCCGTCTTATCAAAATTTGTTTTCTTCCTCAAATGCAAAAAGCAAGTTCTTCCTGAAGAACATAAGACGATACAACTCTATGTTCTCTTTTACATCTATGGGTGGAAAGGTTGATTCTAATATCAACAAGGGCAATGCTCCATTTATATATCGTATCAGTGGCAAAAAAATATCATTGCATGGGGAGTCTTAAACCTCCAGATGGAAATGAAGCTAAGTTTTGTCAGCTATACATACATGATACCGAAAATGAAATAACAAACAGGCAGGCATTATTCACGTACGAGTGATTTCTAAGTTCCATTTTTATTCTGTTAAAGAACAACTAGAAATTGAAGCATTTGTAGTTCACTATCAGTTGTTAAGTCCCATCACTTAATCCTTAATCACTGATTCTCTATCCACTGATTACTACAACTGCAGTTGTTAACCATTAGTAGTTCACTATCAGTTGTTAAGTACCATAAGTGTTTTAATCACTAGCAGTGCTTACAATGTTTCCATCAGCTGTTTGACTTAACAGTAGTTTGCTTTATTCATTCTAAATTCATCAGTGGTTGTAGGTAAACAGAAATGTTACTTTTTCTCAACATACTCTAAAAGTTTTGGGCTGGTATCATCAGTTGTTAACAACTGCTCTTCCTTAACAATTAATTATTAATCACTGATTCTCTATCCACTGCTTATTACAATAGCAGTTGTTAACCATATGTAGTTCACTATCAGTTGTTAAGGACCATCAGTGTTTTAATCACTAGCAGTGCTTACATGGTTTCCATCAGCTGTTTGACTTAGTACTAAATAGTAGTTTGATTTATTCAATCTAAACTCATCAGTGGTTGTAGGTAAACTGAAATCTTACTTTTTCTCAACATATTCTATAAGTTTTAATAAAACGAGATACTATTATAGTTATGTTATGTTAATGTTTTGTTGTTTTTTTTTCTTTTAACAGCAAAGGAACCAAACCTTCATCGCCTACTGATAAAGAACTTGATGTTGAAATGATAGAGTATTTGAGGGCTTTATTAGATTCACAAAATATGTTGGTTAAGACATATAGGATGGTCAGAGTGTGACAAATGCAATAAACCGGCAATCCCGTACAAACTAATCACTATTTTATTTACATAATCTCATGCATTTAGCGTAATTTAATTACGTAACAGTGTCGTTAATTGGATAACAAGGTTAGGACAAGGAAACAATGCTAAAACATATGTTGGTTTTCGCCACATTGCGAAATCAGGCAAACAATGTCCTAAAAGTGTTGGTAGAAAGTGTCACGTGCACTATTCACGGTTACACTATTCATGCCAGCAAACCGTGAAATCAGACCAAAACACTGAAAAACGACACTTGGTTAACATAACTGAGTCCATTTATATAAGAAAACCATTATTATGAAAACATGTCTTGCAAAGATATAAGACTTTCCGGAATAACGCCCCAATCTCAAAAGTGTCCGTTTCGGCCTAAAATATAGTATTTTTAACTCGTCCGAACCTATAACAAAGCATTTCCGGGACTTCGGAATAATGTCAAATGATGAAAAACACACTAAAACAATAAGATGATATCAACGGAATGTTCATAATCACAAGTTTCCGGCGTTATGTCGCTATGCACTAAACTAGTCCGTTAGCGACTCGACGAACTAGTAAGCGACAATTTCGTCACGAAACAACCAAACGAAGAGTCTAGTGAGCTAGTTAAGCTAAATTTGGGACTCGGAATCACTTCATACAACTTCCGGATGCATGAAAACAATTCGCGGAAATATTCGTCGGTGCGGCATAAAAGCGTGGTAAACACGCCGTCGACGAAACGAAAAGCATCCTAAGTATCAAAATGTGATTTTTACTAGTTTAGTGAACTAGTTAATAATAAATTTTGGTTCCGAATCACTAATTACCCCTTAACGATGTACTTAAAACCCTAATCACCCTACACCTCTTAATTACCAAAATATCTAGTTCTTTTAACAATTGTTATAAAATATTTTCATTTTACCCCCCCCCTATCATCATCATGACCGAAAATTTGGTGGACCCCACCCCTTGATTTTGCTTGGATATGGGAAGATTTAGAGTATGGTGTGAAGATTAGTTGTTGGAAAAATCTATACTTGAAGATTTATAAGATATGCATGCCATCATCATTTTCATCATTCAACAACTTTCAAAAAAAAAAAATCACAAAAACCTTCTCCTTTGTGCACCCCTTTTCGGTAGCCAAATTTAACACATCTTCAAGCTCTAGTAAACACCTCTTTTTCACTAAATAATAACCACAACAAGATCACTTATGCAAAGGTTATACATGGAGCTTTACTAGGAGTCTTCTTGGAGCTTATTTCTTCTTATATTCTTGTCTAAATTAGTGCTATATTGTAAGTCTTCAAACCACCATTTTAAAGCTTTAAATTACTAGTAGTTTATGGAAGTACAAGTTGTTGTTCTTGAAATTTAAGATAAAGATAATCAAAAACCCTAAACATAAACATAAAGATCACTAAATATAACTATTATTATGTGTTTACTTGTTATATTTATGTTGATTGTTCATGAAAATTATAATGATCATGTTGTCTATGCCAGAACAAGTTCATAGAAAAATGAAGACATGATGATCTTGAAGCTTGTAAGTTGTAGTAACTTACAAGCATGATAATATTAGTATGATGAACACAAAAATATGATTTAAAGACTACTATGTTTAAATCATGTAAGATCATCACCTTCATGTTCGTGAGTTATGTATATATTTCTTGAAAATGTTAAAAGAAACAAGGGTTTAAAAAGGTTTATAACTTGATTTTGAAGAATATATAAACTTGAATTTTTTTAGAAGAAGGTTTATCTAAAAAAGTGCATTATGAAAGTTCATGAAATGTGGAAGTATGTTAACATATAAACATGTTTAAAAGAAACTTGGTGAATAATGGTGATTTAGTAAATTGATCATTGATTTAAACGCGTTTTTGTAACGTGGGAAACGCCATAGTTTAGGGGAAACTATGGCGAATTTTTCTAAAAATCTAATCGCGATTAAAGAAGGGATTAAAGGGTGATTAACAAGGTTAAACGCGATTAGTGGTCTTAAACGTCAGTATGGAAACTTTGATGAGAATATTTAAGGTTTAAATATTCAAGAAGTTCTTATGAACTTAAACTTATATTTTTACAAAAATAAATAGGTAAAAATATAACAATGTGTAAATATGATTTTTGGTAAGAAAAATTATATATTTTTGGAAACTTGCTAAGTGCATGTGATGTGTGCTATATATGTGTATGTATTAGATACCTATAGGGTGATCAAAATAAATATACATACATGTTCCTACATGGTCCAAGAAATGCTAGTAAAATCAGACAATTAAATAGAATGGTCGAAACGGAAATACATAACACTTGATGATGACAAATTGGGCGTATCAACATCGTGAACAAGTTACTACAAAGTCGAGTCTAAAATAACATATTTTGGACGTTAAAACGAGCACATATATAAGTGACCAATAACAAGATTCCGGAAAGTCGAAAACTATAAAAATTACCAGGTATTTTTCATAGAAAAATGAACTTATTTAAAGTTTACTACTTGGTAACATCTTGGTAAAAATTGCAAGATTATGTTAATGGACTCATGAAGTTAGAATTGGGCCTATCAAAGTTGGTAATGGGCTAGGCCCAAATTCCTTAACACATGGGCTAGGGCCCAATGGCAATATAACATGGGCTCGGCCCAATAACATAGATAACATGGGCTCGGCCCAATGACATTGGCTCGGCCCAATAACATTAAAACATGGTTTAAATACGATAACATAGATGACATGGGCTCGGCCCAATGACATGGGCTCGGCCCAATAACATTAAAACATGGTTTAAATACGATAACATAGATGACATGGGCTCGGCCCAATGACATGAGCAAAGGCTCAATGACATGCGTGCACTGCACGAGGACATGTGAAGAACGAAGCCTGTTCACACATAAGTCAATACATATAAAATACATGAATACGCTTATGAATTCAATACGTATAGAATATATGTATATACATAACAATCGAGCGAGTAAACTATCAACGCTCTAAAATACAAAGTTGTTCCAAAGATGACAAACGAGAACCTAATAAAGAATTCAAGATGAACAACTTGTACGAGGTCCGAAAGACCTAGTGTCTAACGAGATTAGTACACATGTAGGTTATTAACACGTACGGACGCTCACTTCTATATCCTAATACACGGAACACAAACTTGTGAGTTCATGTCCCTCCTTTCACTGATTTAAATGTTTTGTTTTCAAAAACATCGAGGGGAAATACATGCTAAAACTATTGGTATCTTAGTTACGGAGTAGTAGATAACATGATCAATGTGCATATGTAGGATGATAACATTAGTAACCATTAATCACTTAGTGACCAAGGTGCAAAAGGTGTAGATCTATTGGGCTTGAGGCACGCCCCACTCCTAGTTGTTAACCATGGAGTGCTTTTGTGATCCCAAATGATAACAAATTGTTCTCGGTTTGGTTATTTACTTATGGTACATTATGTCAGGGGGCTCGCTACCCACTGATAGATCCTTAACAGACTCCATGGATGAATCAGAACATACCATGATTACAAGGTTTCATTTTCATGAATACTACGATTACAAGATCTCATTTTCATGAATACTACGATTACAGGATCTCATTTTCATGAATACTACGATTACAAGATTTCATTTTCATGAATTCTACGATTACAAGATTTCATTTTCATGAATACTACGATTACAAGATTTAATTTTCATGAATACTACGATTTCATATGATAACAAAAACTGCATGAACTCGCTCAACTTTTGTTGACTTTTTAAAACTACATGTGACAACCCTCACCAAACCGGGTATCCGTACAACTTAATTAATATATAATTACTGCTTAATTACTGTGCTTACTTGAACTTGTGGATAAACCGCTACTTGAATGCTGATACATGTACTTACTTGCATCATACTTTACTTGCTGTCACTCCATGTTTTGCTTACAGCACCTTTGTGACAACCTTGATGCACCCAAACGCACAGTAGCACAATGAACGGATAACCTATTAAACGTGCTGTCATAACTAGCACCAGGCAGGTACTGCCTCTAAGGCCTGTAAGAGCCAGAGATAGTTGCTACACTAGTAGAGAGTGTAGGGATATAAGGGTTGTAGAACTGCGTCACTAGGAATGAGATTACAGTGACCGGATGTGCCTAAAACGTACTTTAAGTACAAAATTCAGCACTTTAATTAAAATTTAGCATCTAGCTAACTAATAAAGTGCCAAAACATGAGAAAAATATTACTAGACACTTTCCAAAGTGTCGGGAATAAGTTGTGTCACTAAAAATAATAATAACGACACTTTAAAGCTTTGTTAAGCACTTTAACGGATCACTATCCAACCGAACAACCGGACTTTACCCGGAACATAAAAATATTGCCAATAACATTGTTCCTCTTTTTCTAAGCCAGTTAGGGTCCCCGAGTACCCTAACACCCGTTACAACTTACTACATGATAGTAACTAAGTTAACCTCCTAATTATCTAACTAATGTCTAACTATCTAGTTGAAATGGAACCATAGACCCTCCCCCCTCCAACGAAATCGGTCACCATATGGTGACACCCCTTGTCCTTGCAAGATTAAAATAATCTTGGTTGTCTAATATCAAGTGGACATAAAACCCTTTGGTTAAAATGGAAAGATTTATCTATAAGTAACAAGCATAGTCCATCATATTCACTAAACCACTTAACAAATCACAACTCTTCCCCTCTCTTGAACCCCATTCGGCCGAGAACCACCCACCCCCATCCATCATTTTTCGATTTCATTCAAGACATTCCAAGCACATACAAGGGTTAAGGATCGCGTATAAGGAACCTCGGTGCACTCGGATTGTGAAGGACCTCGTTACATTGCCTTTATCCACTCGATTTTCGACTAGTTTCTTCCCTAGCCTCGAGCTAGTAGTAAGTGACTCTAAACGCTTTCTTGATCTATTTTAAAGTGGTTAAAATAAGATATGACGGTTAAAACTCGTGAACTTGCAAGATGAAGTGTTAAAAGTCTACTAAAATGTTAAAAAGTTGGATAAAAGCAATAGAGTTGTGTAAAACTTGTAAGACTTGTTTTGTTGTGATTATTTAGTGTTGATCTATGATTGTAGTAGCTCGGATCATCATCTAACCCGGATTAGTCATGTTCATGAAACATGACATAGAATATGTTAAGAATGAAGAGGGTTAAATGATGAAACTCTACTACACACTAAACATGAACTTGTGTAAAATCGATTTTTCTTATGAAATAGTGTTCAAAACTAGTAGATCTACGGATCTACAAATGGTATTTTCAAAGGACCAAGTGTCAAAAGAAAACATACTTTTAAAACCGGATCTTACATGAACAAGAGTGATTTTTATAAACACACAAGTGTGTAAACACTTGTGTAACACAAAGTTTTGACAAAAGAACTATTTTTGTAAATGTTGACAAGAAGTTGTAAAGAAGTAACTTTTTTTAAAAAAACGAAACTTTCAAGTAAACGAAGTTGATTCATATAAAGATCCACTAAAGGTAATGGGATTTACTACATATTTTTGGGTAAACCACAAGTTCATGTAATTTTTGCGATTTATATATATTTTGACTAGTTGATGCTTTGGATATTGTTTTGGTTGAATGAGAAAATTGTTGATTTGAAATTTTAAAATAAAATGATACGCTTGTAAGCGTGGCCACCTCCAGTTACAGAGGAAACTCTGGCGAAATTTTTCCAAAAATCTAACACTTGTAAATATTTTTATCACAAGTGTTATGAATATATTTTTAACTTGTTTTCCCGAATAACTTTCGCCACGATTTTTATTACGAAACTTCCAAGTGTCGGAGGTGGGATTTTTATAAATAAAACTTGCTAAAATATATATTTAGAATATATATTTTCATAACAACACTTGTGTAAATTTTTGCGATTATTTTTGTGAACTACGTAAATATTATTTTTAGGGTAAAAATAATATTACTAAATGTTAACGGCTCCAAAATAATACGAACGCCTTCACAATAATTATTTAAGTTACAACGGTATTATTAATACCACCCGGACTTCACAACGTAACTTACGTATTTTCAGAAAATACTCCTAAGTGTGTATTTCGTTAGAAGTATTATTTTGGAAAATTATATGGAATAAAATATAGTATTTTTGGGAAGAATATTTATATTTTGGAAGTAAAGTATTTTTGGACAAATGAAATAAAATATATTTTAAGTGAGACTTAATAATATATTTCGAAGTTATACAAACGCACATGTATTAAATCCCCCATCCTTGGGAAGGAATATATTTATCAAATAATTACGAAGTGTAATTACGAAATAGTTGCCTAACTATTTCCCAAAGACATTAAACCTTAAGCTAAGGCACGGCCGTCCGTCTAATAGTAGTTAGTACGTGTAGGTCGACACGCAGCAGGTTATTTTGGGACGGACTATTGCGAGACGCACTTCTGTGAGTTCATGCTCCCCCTTTTTCTCTTAACTGTTTTCAGTTTTTAAACTGCGGGGGTGAAATACATGTTACATTTACTACAAACGTTTTATACACGGTATGATTAGCTAAGGAACTTACTACTAGATCACGTGAATGGATAGGCTATTATCGTAAGACCATTAATCCTTGTATAAGGACCGAGAGGCATGAGTGATAGATCTATCGGGTGTTGCGAGCCCCACACATGGGCCAGCGTGCGGCTGCATGTGGTGACTATGTCGTTCCGCCAGAAGGACCGGTATAAAATACGCGTTACAGGTTTGAGTGCTTCCTAGTCCATGTCACTTATTAATGTATTAGCTACACATTAATCGATCTCTTTTTCCTTAATTGCTACATACCAGGGATTTTCATACATACAGACTTGTTTACAAAGGTTTATACATACTCACTTACACATGAACTCGCTCAACATTATTGTTGATTTTTCAACTTACATGTATTTCAGGGAATTAAAGGATCTGGCGCGGTATGACACGTTTTCCCGCTGCATTAGTTTCGAGGTCATCCGAGTTTAAGGGATGTGACTTTTTCCTGGACGAGTCACAGTTCTTAAGCTGTGTTTATTTCTTGTTGGTGTTGTGTCTTTTGAACACTGTTTATGTTTGTTAGGATGTGATATCCGTTAAGACAATGTTGTGGTTCTTTACTCTTCAAACTTATTTTAATGGGTGATCTTGCATGGTTTTTATTTCATATAGCTTGTTATGGTTAAGCTATGGTATTAAGAAGTCACACCAAAATAACCACGCTTCCGCAAAGCCAGGGTGTGACACTACATGTATTTCAGGATACAAGTCTTGAGCCGGTGATACACGATTGGACGCAATGATTACCTTTCTTACATCACACGCAACACCCTTCCGCAACTAGCAGGGTGTGACAGATTGGTATCAGAGCTCCGAATGTAGTGATCCGGGGACAAACTTTTATAAAGTTTGGTCTACAATCACCGAAGGGCTCTCACATGAAAACAAAGTCAATAACATTACAAAAGTGATTTCAAAAGTATGACAAAAATGACAAAAGGTTTTCATTGTGTCACTATAACATGAGGATCTATCACACAGGCTCAATCATATGTAACGAATAAGAATCAATGCATGGGTAGTCTATAAGGAATAGACATGAAAACATTAGGAAGTACATGTGAAACACGATAACAAAAACAGCATGAGATTTAGTGATTATATATATAATGTATTTATATACGTGTTGTATGGAATATTTTGCCATGAACGAAAATACCTTTGACTATGAATCCTATTGTTACACTTGACTCACGTGGTGAGAATGATGACCTCACGTTAATTACGAAGCTTACGGCGGATGTGGTCCCTGCAAGAGACCCTAAAGCATTGATCCCGTGGGAGATGGTTGTTCTCCGTCGGATGGTATATGTCCGGCTTCGGTAGTGACGACGAGGCGGAGGTGGCGGCCTTGGACAACAACTCTACTAGTGGGACGAGGTCCCTAAGGCTCATACTAATCGTGATTGATGATACTCTCATCCAGACAAGGAAGATGAAGTACTCATCTGAAAGGTGCCCCTTCGGTTGCTATTATTACGAATTCCCTTATTTCTATTACGTCTAACGTTGTGCCCTTTCACGAATAATGACAATGGGCGTTAGCGCGTGGACCATCACGAAGTCCCTTCTATGTTAAGGGTATATAAACAATAGTGTCCTTTCTTCGATTGATCGTTTGTTTTGAACGAGAGAATGCTAGGGTGACCATGCAAGACAATTTATTATTACGGGGGCCCATGTAATAACAAATTGTAGTGCATGGGGAATCCTGGTGGGCTCTGCGGGTCAAGCTAACGATCACTATCCACTCGAAATTCTTAAGTTGTTCAAGTTTCTATCTAGTAGAATACTAACCGGGATGGTTACTATAGCACTCTATGATACAGGAGGACCACATGTATTATTCGCACCTAGCACTCGGTTTATAACACGAGTCGTTTGAGACTAGTCGTCGAAAGCAAACAAAACTTGTTGGCCGCTCATGGAGGATTTCCTCAACATTCTTAGATTTCTTGTACATGGGCTGGTTCTTTGGTGTCCATGACACCCTACCTTATCTTAGTTATCGGAAATGATTACATTAAACTCTGTCGTTTGACATTTGTCTTATTCTAAGGGATGATATGTCATGAGCCATGCTACAACCCCTTCCTTGCATTTTATCCGGCATCTATGGAAATCATAACAATTTTGTTGGAGCTCGTGGAGCTCAAAGGATATCAACGTATTCGTCACATGGATTAGTACGACGAAGTATTTTCCTACGTGGGACAGTCGAGGTCCACAAGGTGGGAAATACATACTGTAAGGATGGATATGACCGTTTGGTTTCTCCTCCTCACCGAATTACCTCTTTTCCCCCTTAGGAATTTGGCCAATACACACATGTGGTTCTACGCATTTTGGATTGCGGTTATTCATATTATCATGGTTTCAAACATTTATGAACAATGAGATCTTGAGGTTTCCATGACCAGTTATATTCTTAATTCTTAGGTGCATGGTAGGCTATACCTGTCCGAATACAAGTCTAGATCATTTGATACCATGTATAAAAAATAACATGGCGCCGAAAGGAAAATCTACGCCTAAAAAGGGGCAGTTAATCAACGCCCTGCTATTAAAGTCAAAACTAGAGTTTTTATGGAACGACATGAGGTCGCAGAAATTGCACAACATGAGGTTGCTGAGTCGACACTAGTGATGGTACTGATGGTACCAGTAGTTCAAGTGGTTCAAATTATGATGGGATGAGAACGAGTGGCAATGCCACACTTGGAGATGCAATCACACCAGGTTTTAATTCTAAGGCATCTCTAGATCACAAGCCGCGAGACCTCATCGATATTAGAGGTGCGGTAAGTTATGTCCTCTAAATAAAGACAATGAAGTCAGTTAGTCGTGCTAGTAAATGTACTCCTAAGTAAACGATTTGGTAAACGAATACCCTTCTGTTGAATGAGGTGTTAACTTGGTGGAATCTCCAAGTGCAAACTATAGGGAGTAATACAACAAAGAGGTTATTGTGGGAAGAACTCAAGAATCTTAAGCGAGAAGAGTATTGCTCGCTAGTGGAAAAATTCCAAGTTTGGGAACCGAGCTCTAGAACTCGATCATGATTAGAGCTAATGTTGTTAGTTACCCTGACGCCTCTACAATCTGTCAAGGATTGATTGCATATTGGATAAAACTCGAATCCAAACGCACTGAGCGCTACATTTGGGGTTTAGCCCTGGGTTCCGAATCATAATCACATCATGTCACCCTACCTAGATTTATTTTCAAGTAACTCTCTCAGTTAGTCTCACCAAGGATGTGGTGAGGATAGGGGACTGCCCAAGGAGGGTGTTAAGAGAAAGACAAATCCCGTGACAAGCAAAGCGAAGGCGATTACTGCCATAATCGATGCTCGCATTAAGAATTATGCTAATAACTTGTCAAAATTCGGAATGAGATAGGTGAAACTTTCATCATGAGGGCACTTGCAAAAGTACCAAGAGTAGTAGTGTGGGAAGACTGGGTACAAAACGGAAACTAATGAGTTAGTTATATTCAAGAAAGAACAAGGAGGTTTTAATTATGGCAAAGAAATCACTACGAGGATGGATGTCTGGGGACGAATCAAGCAAGTGAATGAGTGAGTGTATGGGTAGAACTAGGAATACTCCATAAAATCCCAATGTTGCCATGGGTATGGTCTACCCTACAACCAGCATGTATCAATTCTTTGGATACCAACGTCAGCTTAACTTAGTGTCTCTAGACATTAAGCCTATACATGAATTAGAGTCAAGTTAACTAATGGGGAATTAGCGGAGTCATGTGAAGTCATTAAGGGTCACCGATACGTTTCCTATCAACCGACCCGTTGCATCCATTTTGTTTGATGTGGGTGTCGGTATTAGTTTCATCCCCCTAGAATTCAAATATACTTGGCCTAGACTCAGATAAGCTAGACGCCTCCTCATCCCAAAGTATTGGCCAACGAAAAATTTGTTAAGTTAGGAGAAGACATTAACAGATGCACACTCGAACTTGGAGCACGAAATTTCAATATCGACCTTTCACTCATTCAATTGGGTTATTACGACATAGTATTTAGCATAGACTAGTTATCCGACAATCGAGTCAAAATCACATGGCACGAGAAGATCATTTGCATCCCCCTGGTCGATGTAGAACGTTTGTTGGTTCACAGGGAGAAACAGGACAGGCCCCTATGAATTATAAATTGCATGAAGGCTCGAAAGTGTCTGAGAAAAGGATGCATCGCCTTTCTTGCCCATGTGGTTGATCAAAAGGCCGAGGAGCGCAAGGTGGGAGACATACATGTAATGAAAGAATGTCCCAATGTATTTCCGGAAGACTTGCTGGAACTACCTCCACAACGACAAGCGGAATTCCATATCAAGCTAGTGCCAGGAATGGCACCGGTGGCAAAAGCTCCATATAGACTGGCGCCCTCGGAGATACAAGAATTATTCACTCAGTTGCAGGAACTGCTTAACAAGTGATTTATTAGGCCGAGTTTCTCGCCTTGGGGAGCTCCGGTGCTAATTGTCAAAAAGAAGGATGGAACCTTACGGATGTGCATCGATTACAGAGGACTAAACAAGTTAACAATAAAAAATCGGTATCCTTTACCGAAGATCGAAGACTTGTTCGATCAGTTACAAGGTTCTATTTTTTATTCCAATATTGATCTAAGATCTGGATATCATCAGCTGAGGATTCAGGAGGAAAGCATTCCTAAGACAGCGTTTAGGACTCGCTAGGGCATTACGAGTTCCTTGTTATGCCTTTCGGCTTAACCAACGCCCCCACCGTATTCATGGACTTGATGAACCGAGTATGCAAACCATACCTCAACAAGTTCGTGATCGTATTCATTGATGACATCTTAATATACTCACGATCAGAGGCGAAACACGAACAACACTTGAGAACTATTCTGGAGTTGCTTAAGAAAGAACAATTATACGCCAAGTTCTCTAAATGCGAATTTTTGATTCGTGAAGTACAATTTCTCGGTCACGTGGTGAACGAGAACGGAATACATGTTGACCCAGCTAAGATAGAGGCCATAAAGAACTGGAACACTCCAAAGACCCCAACAGAAGTAAGACAATTTCTGAGTTTAGCAGGATACTATCAAATATTCATTGAGAATTTTTCTAAAATTTCTCAACCGCTAACCTCACTCACTCAAAAGGATAAGAAGTTCGATTGGGGTGAAAAACAAGAAATGACATTCCAAATGCTCAAAGATAAACTATGCCAAATGCCAATCTTATCACTCCCTGACGGCACCGATGACCTTGTAGTGTATTGTGATGCATCGCACCAAGGCTTGGGTTGTGTATTAATGCAACGTGAAAACGTCATCGTGTACTCGTCACGGCAGTTGAAAGTTCATGAAAAGAACTATACCACTCACGACCTAGAATTGGGCGCAGTGGTGTTCGCGTTAAAGATTTGGCGTTACTATCTTTATGGTACTAAGTGTACCATATTCACAGACCATAAGAGTCTTCAACATATATTTAATCAAAAAGAATTAAACATGAGCCAACGACGATGGGTAGAATTGTTGAATGACTATGACTGTGAAATCAAGTACCACCCAGGCAAAGCAAATGTTGTGGCGGATGCTTTGAGCCGAAAAGAGCGGGTCAAAACTTTACGAGTACGAGCTTTAGAGCTAACCATTCAGACGAACTTCACTACTCGTGTGCACGATGCACAACTTGTGACAACCCTCACCAAACCAGGTATCCGTACGACTTAATTAATAATTAATTACTGCTTAATTACTGTGCTTGCTTGAACTTGTGAATAAACTGCTACTTGATTACTGATACATGTACTTACTTGCATCATACTTTACTTACCGTCACTACATTATTTACATGCTGAACCTTAGTGACAAACATGATGCACAAAAGCACAGTAGCACTATAACGGATAACCTATAGAACATGCTGATAAAGCCAGCATCAGGCAGACACTGCCTCTAAGACCTGTATGAGCCAGAAATATTTTACTACACTAGTGGTGAGTGTAGGGATACAAGGGTTGTAGAACTGCGTCTCTAGGAATAAGTTACAATGACTGGATGTGCCTAAAACGTACTCTAAGCACAAAAACTCAGCACTTTACATAATAATACAGCTTTTAGCTACCTAATAAAGTGCCAAAACATGAGAGAAATATTACTAGACACTTCCCAAAGTGTCAGAAATGAGCTGTGTCACTAAAAAGGGTATTAACGACACTTTAAAGCTTTGTTAACACTTTAACGGATTACTATCCAACCGAACAACCGGACTATACCCGGAACATGAAAATATTGTCATTAACATTACTTTTCTTTTTATGAGCCAGTTAGGGTCCCTGAATACCCTAACACCCGCTATAACGCACTACACACTAGTAACCGAGTTAACACTTAACTTAACTAACTAGTAATTGGTGTTTAGTTGAAATCGAACCAAGGACCCCCCCTCTAACCGAATTCGGTCCCCTTGGGGGACACCCTTGTACTTTTGTTGATTAGTTTAATTACTTGTGCTTAATATCTAGGAAGCATAGTGACCATTGAGTAATAATCTTGTGAGTTGTCTATAAGATCAAGGTTTAACACACTTAACATTTACACTTCACAAATCAACAACACAACACTCTCTCCTCTCTACATAGCTCTCGGCCGAACACCCCCTTGAGCATACATCCATCTTTCGATTTTTATCTTCACATTTCAAGCATCTACAAGTGTTAAGGATCACATATAAGAAGGCTTGGTGCATTCGGAAGGCGAAGGACCTCACTACATTGCTTTTATCCACCCTATTTGCGCTTAGATTCTTCCCTAGCCTCGAGCTAGTGGTATGTTACTTAAATCACCTTCTCGAACTATTTTAAAGTGGTTAATACGATTTGTAACGGTTAAAACTCGTGATCTTACAAGATGAAGCATAAAAGTCTACTTAAAACACTAAAAATGTTGGTTAAAAGCTCATATGTTGTGTAAATCATGTAGTAATTGATTTGTGTGATTATTTGGACCCGATCTTTGTTGTGGTAGCTCGGATCGTCACTTAACCCGAGTTGGTCATGATCATGGATCATGACATAAGATTGTTTTGGGAGTAACAAGGGTTAAAGGATGAAACTCTACCACACACGAATCATGAACTTGTGTAAAAGCGATTTTGTTTGTGAAATAGTGTTTAAAACTAGTAGATCTACGGATCTACAAGTGGTATTTTCAAAGGACCAAGTTTCAAGAGAAAACATACTTTTAAAGACGGATCTTACACTAACACGAAAGGTTTTTAGAACGCACAAGTGTGTAAATACTTGTGTAACACTAAGTTTCGACAAAGAACTAGTTTTGTCAAATTTTACAAGAAGTTATAAAGATGGAATTTCTTTAAAAACGAGGTTTTTACAAAATCGGATTGTTTTATATAAAGATCCACTAAAAGTAATGGGATTTACTTCATAGTTTGGATAAATCACAAGTTCATGAAATTTATGCGATTTATATACATATTTTGACTAGTTTGTGGTTTGAACATTGTTTTGATTGAATAAGAAGATTGTTGGTTTGATTTATAAAAGAAAATGATACGCTTGAAAGCGTGGCCACCTCCAGTTACAGAGGAAACTCTGGCGAAATTTTTCCAAAAACCTAACACTTAGAAATATTTTCACTAAAGGTGTTAGAAATACATTTTGACTTGTTTTCAAATTATAGATTTCGCCACGACTTATTTACAAAATACCGGAGGTGGGATTTCACAAAATAAAACGTGATACATAAATATATTTAGTATATATGTTTTTCACAACATCACTTGTATAAGTGTCTATGATTATTTTGTGAACTACGTAAATATTATTTTTAGGGTAAAAATAATATTACTAAGTATTATTTTGGGAAAATCACATGTATTAAAATATAATATTTTTGGGAAGAATATTTATATTTTGGAGTTAGAAATAAAATATATTAAGTGAGACTTAATAGTGTAATCCGAATTATACGAACGCACATGTATTAAATCCCCCATCCTTGGGAAGGAAAATAACTACCATGTATATACATAATGTAAACACGAAATAGTTTCCTAACTATTTCCCAAAACTTAAACCTTAAAGCTAAGGCACAGCCGTCCGTCTAATAGAATTAGTACGTGTAGGTCGTCACACAGCTGCTTGATTTGGAGGTATACTTGGTAGAGACGCACCACTGTGAGTTCATGTCCCCCTTTTCTCTTAACTGTTTTCAGTTTTCTAAACTGCGGGGGTGAAATACATGTTACTTTGATTACAAGTACTTTATACATGGTATGGTTAGCGTAAGGAGGTTTACTACTTAGATCATGTGAGTGGGTAGGGAGAAACTGGAGGCCATTAATCCTCATTGTAGGACCGAGGGACGTAAGCGGTAGATCTATCTGGGTGTAGCGAGCCCAACCCCAGGCCCAACAAGAACGGACCTTGGGGTGACTTTGTGCCCAAACGCGAAATCTGCTAGGTTTGAGTCTTCCTACTTGCACTTCACACATATCAATGGCCTTGCAAACCATTGGTGATCTCTTTTTCCTTATTTGCTACATACCAGGATTTTTATACATACAAAGGTTTACTTACTCACTTACACATGAACTCGCTCAACATTATTGTTGATTTTTCAACTTACATGTATTTCAGGGAATTAAAGATCTGGCGCGGTATGTTATGTTTTCCCGCTGCATATGGGTTCCGAGGTCATCCGGGTTTAGGAAATGTGACTTTTTCCTGGACGAGTCACAAATCTTAAACTGCGTTTTATTCATGATGATGTTTATGTCTTTCAAAACAATGTTTTATGTTATGAGGTTGTAAGTCTCTAAGACAATGTTATGTTACTTCAGTTTTTTTAAAACTTAAATCTATGGATGATCTTGCATGGTTTTATTTCATATAGCTTTGTTATGGTTAAGCTATGGTATTAAGAAGTCACACCAAAATAACCACGCTTCCGCAAAGCCAGGGTGTGACACAACTAGAAGCTCTAAAGCCGGAGAACATTCAAGCAGAATCCTTGCGAGGATTAGAGAAACAATTGGAAGAGAACAAAGATGGCACATGGTATTTCATGGGAAGAATCTGGATTCCTTACTTTGGCGGATTGCGAGACTTAGTGTTGGTTGAAGCACATAAGTCAAAATATTCAATACATCTAGGATCCGATAAGATGTATCAGGATGTAAAAGGAATATTATTGGTGGCCTAATCTCAAAGGAGATATTACGACCTACGTTGGGAATTGCCTAACTTGTGCAAAGGTCAAGGCCGAATATCAAAAGCCATCTGGGTTATTACAACAACCCGAGATTCCTGTTTGGAAATGGGAACATATATCAATGGATTTCATTACAGGACTCCCACGGAACTCTCGAGGTCATGACATGATTTGGGTTATCGTCGATCGATTAACCAAGTCAGCTCACTTCTTGCCAATTTGCGAAAAAGATAGTACTGCGAAGTTAGCCGAAATCTACCTCAACGAGATTGTGGCACGTCATGGAGTGCCTATTTCAACAATCTCGGATCGCGATGGTCGCTTTGTGTCAAGAATATGGTAATCATTTCAAGAATCGCTTGGATCTCGTTTGGATCTAAGCACAACATTCATCCGCAAACCGATGGACAAAGTGAGCGAACCATCCAAACGTTGGAAGACATGCTTCGCGCCTGTGTGATGGATTTGGGCGGAAACTGGGATACTCATTTACCTCTGGTAGAGTTTTCCTATAATAACAGTTATCACACAAGCATCAAAGCCGCCCCATACGAAGCACTATACGGACGGAAGTGCCGATCACCGCTGTGTTGGGCGGAAGTCGGAGACAAACAACTCATTGGCCCTGAACTAGTCCAAGAGACTACTGACAAGATAGCAAAGATACGAGACCGTATCAAAGCGGCTCGTGACAGACAAAAGAGCTACACGGACAGAAGACGCAAACCATTAGTCTTCGAGGTCGGAGACAATGTCTTACTAAAAGTCTCGCCTTGGAAAGGCGTAGCTAGATTCGAGAAACGCGGAAAACTAAACCCGAGATCAGTGTTGTAGAAGGCGCTAGGCGCTAGTCGGGCGGTGAGGTACCGCCTAGGGATTAATCGGATTGGGATTTTTATATGTATTTTTTCAAAATTATATATATATACCCAATAATATAAAAATAATACTTCAAAATTCACATAAATACTTCAAGTTTCAGATAGTATGGTTCGATTTTGACCGATTTTGACTGATTCTGACCAGATTTGACCGCCTAGGACCGCCTGGGACCGCCTGGGACCGATTTTGACCGATTTTAACCGATTAATATAGGCCGATTAATCCGATTTTTGACCGCCTAGGACCGCCTAGGACCGATTTTGACCGACTTTGACCGACTCCGATTAATTGGCCGACTAGCTCAAAATTAGTCAGTAACTAGCCGCCTAGTGCCTAGGCGCCGATTAATCGGCCACCTAGGCCGATTTTTGCAACACTGCCCGAGATACATTGGGCCATTTGAAATTCTAGAAAAGATCGGTATCGTCGCGTACAAGTTGAAACACATTTCATGTGTCGAATCTTAAGAAAAGTCCAACAAATGAAAACAGTTATCATCCTAGTGGATGGAATTCACGTAGACGACAAACTCCAGTTTACCGAAGAACCTGTTTAGGTTATGGACTGGAAAGTCCACAAGACAAGGAGAAGTCGTATTAAACTAGTAAAGGTCCGCTGGAACTCACGTCACGAACCCGAGAATACATGGGAACGTGGAGTTCAGATCAATACAATGTACCCCTCCACCTGGTCGAGAAGAGTCCTTTAAAGGATAACTCAACGTGAATTTCGGGACAAAATTCTTTTTATCAGGGGGAGAATGTGACAAATGGAAATAAACCGGCAATCCCGTACAAACTAATCACTATTTTATTTACATAATCTCATGCATTTAGCGTAATTTAATTACGTAACAGTGTCGCTAATTGGATAACAAGGTTAGGACAAGGAAACAATGCTAAAACATATGTTGGTTTTCGCCACATTGCGAAATCAGGCAAACAATGTCCTAAAAGTGTTGGTAGAAAGTGTCACGTGCACTATTCACGGTTACACTAATCATGCCAGCAAACCGTGAAATCAGACCAAAACACTGAAAAACGACACTTGGATAACATAACTGAGTCCATTTATATAAGAAAACCATTATTATGAAAACATGTCTTGCAAAGATATAAGACTTTCCGGAATAACGCCCCAATCTCAAAAGTGTCCGTTTCGGCCTAAAATATAGTATTTTTAACTCGTCCGAACCTATAACAAAGCATTTCCGGGACTTCGGAATAATGTCAAATGATGAAAAACACACTAAAACAATAAGATGATATCAACGGAATGTTCATAATCACAAGTTTCCGGCGTTATGTCGCTATGCACTAAACTAGTCCGTTAGCGACTCGACGAACTAGTAAGCGACAATTTCGTCACGAAACAACCAAACGAAGAGTCTAGTGAGCTAGTTAAGCTAAATTTGGGACTCGGAATCACTTCATACAACTTTCGGATGCATGAAAACAATTCGCGGAAATATTCGTCGGTGCGGCATAAAAGCGTGGTAAACACGCCGTCGACGAAACGAAAAGCATCCTAAGTATCAAAATGTGATTTTTACTAGTTTAGTGAACTAGTTAATAATAAATTTTGGTTCCGAATCACTAATTACCCCTTAACGATGTACTTAAAACCCTAATCACCCTACACCTCTTAATTACCAAAATATCTAGTTCTTTTAACAATTGTTATAAAATATTTTCATTTTACCCCCCCTATCATCATGACCGAAAATTTGGTGGACCCCACCCCTTGATTTTGCTTGGATATGGGAAGATTTAGAGTATGGTGTGAAGATTAGTTGTTGGAAAAATCTATACTTGAAGATTTATAAGATATGCATGCCATCATCATTTTCATCATTCAACAACTTTAAAAAAAAAATCACAAAAACCTTCTCCTTTGTGCACCCCTTTTCGGTAGCCAAATTTAACACATCTTCAAGCTCTAGTAAACACCTCTTTTTCACTAAATAATAACCACAACAAGATCACTTATGCAAAGGTTATACATGGAGCTTTACTAGGAGTCTTCTTGGAGCTTATTTCTTCTTATATTCTTGTCTAAATTAGTGCAATATTGTAAGTCTTCAAACCACCATTTTAAAGCTTTAAATTACTAGTAGTTTATGGAAGTACAAGTTGTTGTTCTTGAAATTTAAGATAAACATAATCAAAAACCCTAAACATAAACATAAAGATCACTAAATATAACTATTATTATGTGTTTACTTGTTATATTTATGTTGATTGTTCATGAAAATTATAATGATCATGTTGTCTATGCCAGAACAAGTTCATAGAAAAATGAAGACATGATGATCTTGAAGCTTGTAAGTTGTAGTAACTTACAAGCATGATAATATTAGTATGATGAACACAAAAATATGATTTAAAGATGTTTAAATCATGTAAGATCATCACCTTCATGTTCGTGAGTTATGTATATATTTCTTGAAAATGTTAAAAGAAACAAGGGTTTAGAAAGGTTTATAACATGATTTTGAAGAATATTTAAACTTGGATTTTTTTTAGAAGAAGGTTTATCTAAAAAGTGCATTATGAAAGTTCATGAAATGTGGAAGTATGTTAACATATAAACATGTTTAAAAGAAACTTGGTGAATAATGGTGATTTAGTAAATTGATCATTGATTTAAACGCGTTTTTGTAACGTGGGAAACGTCATAGTTTAGGGGAAACTATGGCGAATTTTTCTAAAAATCTAATCGCGATTAAAGAAGGGATTAAAGGGTGATTAACAAGGTTAAACGCGATTAGTGGTCTTAAACGTCAGTATGGAAACTTTGATGAGAATATTTAAGGTTTAAATATTCAAGAAGTTTTTATGAACTTAAACTTATATTTTTACAAAAATAAATAGGTAAAAATATAACAATGTGTAAATATGATTTTTGGTAAGAAAAATTATATATTTTTGGAAACTTGCTAAGTGCATGTGATGTGTGCTATATATGTGTATGTATTAGATACCTATAGGGTGATCAAAATAAATATACACACATGTTCCTACATGGTCCAAGAAATGCTAGTAAAATCGGACAATTAAATAGAATGGTCGAAACGTAAATACATAACACTTGATGATGACAAATTGGGCGTATCGACATCGTGAACAAGTTACTACAAAGTCGAGTCTAAAATAACATATTTTGGACGTTAAAACGAGCACATATATAAGTGACCAATAACAAGAATCCGGAAAGTCAAAAACTATAAAAATTACCAGGTATTTTTCATAGGAAAAATGAACTTATTTAAAGTTTACTACTTGGTAACATCTTGGTAAAAATTGCAAGATTATGTTAATGGACTCATGAAGTTAGAATTGGGCCTATCAAAGTTGGTAATGGGCTAGGCCCAAATTCCTTAATACATGGGCTAGGGCCCAATGGCAATATAACATGGGCTCGGCCCTATAACATAGATAACATGGGCTCGACCCAATGACATGGGCTCGGCCCAATAACATTAAAACATGGTTTAACTACGATAACATAGATGACATGGGCTCGGCCCAATGACAAGGGCTCGGCCCAATAACATTAAAACATGGGTTAAATACGATAACATAGATGACATGGGCTCGGCCCAATGACATGAGCAGAGGCTCAATGACATGCGTGCACTGCACGAGGACATGTGAAGAACGAAGCCCGTTCATACATAAGTCAATACACATAAAATACATGAATACGCTTATGAATTCAATACGTATAGAATATATGTATATACATAACAATCGAGCGAGTAAACTATCAACGCTCTAAAATACAAAGTTGTTCCAAAGATGACAAACGAGAACATAATAAAGAATTCAAGATGAACAACTTGTACGAGGTCCGAAAGACCTAGTGTCTAACGAGATTAGTACACATGTAGGTTATTGACACGTACGGACGCTCACTTCGATATCATAATACATGGAACGCAAACTTGTGAGTTCATGTCCCTCCTTTCACTGATTTAAATGTTTTGTTTTCAAAAACATCGAGGGGAAATACATGCTAAAACTATTGGTATGTTAGTTACGGAGTAGTAGATAACATGATCAATGTGCATAAGTAGGATGATAACATTAGTAACCATTAATCACTTAGTGACCAAGGTGCAAAAGGTGTAGATCTATTGGGCTTGAGGCACGCCCCACTCCTAGTTGTTAACTGTGGAGTGCTTTTGTGATCCCAAATGATAACAAAGTGTTCTCGGTTTGGTTATTTACTTATGGTACATTATGTCAGGGGGCTCGCTACCCACTGATAGATCCTTAACAGACTCCATGGATGAATCAGAACATACCATGATTACAAGGTTTCATTTTCATGAATACTACAATTACAAGATCTCATTTTCATGAATACTACGATTACAGGATCTCATTTTCATGAATACTACGATTACAGGATCTCATTTTCATGAATACTACGATTACAAGATTTCATTTTCATGAATACTACGATTACAAGATTTCATTTTCATGAATACTACGATTACAAGATTTAATTTTCATGAATACTACGATTTCATATGATAACAAAAACTGCATGAACTCGCTCAACTTTTGTTGACTTTTTAAAACTACATGTATTTCAGGAAACAAGTCTTGTGCCGGTGATACACGATTGGACGCAATGATTACCTTTCTTACGTCACACGCAACACGCTTCCACAACTAGCAGGGTGTGACACAGAGATCATTTTCACCAATCTCCAGAGGCCAACCTTAGTCTGCGACTTATTTATAGAAGAGAAAAGACGGCAGGTCATATAACTTACCCACCACATCTGAAGTTGCTGCTTTGGTTGTCGGAGACATAGATAAAGCTATAGACCATCGTGATATTGTTGTCGAGACTCAGTCGGGAATGCTGCAGCGTATTAGCGAATTACACGCATCGTATCTTGCTCTGTAATATCCGTTACTTTTCCCATATGGTGATGATGGTTATAGAGTTGATATTCCTCATAGAGATTTTATGTCCACACAAAAGAAAATAAAACTAAAGTGCACAATGAGAGAATTTTTTTTCATATGGGATCCAAGATAGAACTTATGGATTTTCCTTAATTTTAAATGGGCGAACGTTGTTACAACAGTTTTTGGTTTATGCGTACACAATGATTGAGAGCGAAAGACTAAAGTACATCCATAGGCAACAAGCGAACCTTCGCTCTGAAACATTTGAGAATCTTCAAAACTATAAATCTAAAGGCAAGGAAGTTTTAACAGATAGTGGAAAGCCTGTTATACTTCCTTCTTCATTTACTGGTGGTGCAAGATTCATGCAACAAAATTACCTCGATGCAATGGTCTTATGTAAGTGGTATGGGTAACCTGATTTCTTCAGAACTATAACATGTAATCCTAAGTGGCCTAAAGTAAAAATATTTCTAAAAGATCCAATCATCAAAGCCGAAGACAGGCCTGACATATTGTGTCGATTGTTTAAAATGAAGCTTGATTCCTTACTCAAAGATTTGAAGGATTCTAAGTATTTTGGTGAGATTAACGCTGGTATGTTATTTCATTTTCACATCTTATCCTCTGATATATATTTTGTAATCAAGGTTATCAACTACTAAATCTATTTATTTTTCCTTTTTATTTAGTTGTTTATACAGTAGAATTTCAAAAGCGTGGTCTTCCTCATGCACATATATGCTTATTCATGAAGGTCGATCACAAACTTCCAACCATAGATCACATAGATCCATTTATTTCTTCTGAGATTTTCGATAAAAAAGAAGATCCTGAACTTTATTCTCTTGTGAATGATTATATGATTCATGGTCCGTGTAGGAATGCTAATTTGAATTGTCCTTGCCTGGTTGATAAAAGATGTTCAAAAAACTTTTCGAAGAAATTCACACCACATACAACTATTGATTCAAGTGGTTTTCCTGTATACAGAAGAAGAGATTCAGGTCATACAGTTATAAAATCTGGTGTTAGATTAGACAACAGAAATGTTGTTCCTTATAACAAAAGGCTTTTGAAAAGATATCAAGCACACATTAATGTTGAATGGTGTAATCAAGCCGGTTCAGTGAAATATTTGTTCAAGTACATTAACAAAGGCCCTGATATGGCTACTGCGGTAGTTTCTGGGGATACAAATTCAACCATCAAGGAAAAGCCAAAAGACGAGATCAAGGAGTATTATGATTGTAGATATATTTCAGCGTGTGAGGCATCCTGGAGAATATTCTCTAATGAGGTTCATTATAGGTATCCTGCTGTTATGAGGCTTCCCTTTCATTTGTCGGGCCAACAGAATGTTATCTATGGGGCGGATGGCGATGTTGATAATGTTTTAAGCAAGCCTTCTGTTGCTTCTTCAATATTTGTGCAATGGATGAAGTTGAACGAGACAAATGAAGATGCTAGAAAGCTGACTTATGTTGAGTTTCCTTCCAAATTTGTTTGGATACTTAAAGATAGATGTTGGCAGGTATGTAAGTCATACCAGTGTCTTGGCCGGATTCATTTTGTATCTCCTGCATTGGGCGAACCTTATTTTTTGAGGATACTACTCAATAAAGTTAAAGGGCGTAGATCATTTGAGGAGATACGTACTGTTAAAGGTCAATTATTCCTGACTTTTAGAGATGCTTGCTATGCGATGGGACTCTTAGATGATGACAATGAATACATTGAGGCCATTAAAGAAGCAAGTTTTGAAGGACATGCTGGGTATCTTCGAGCGTTATTTGCTACCCTGCTTTTGTCAAATACTCTTTCACGGCCAGAATTTGTTTGGGAGAACACGTGGAAATACTTAGCTGATGATATTGTTTATAGATGTAAAAAAGAAACAAATATTTCAGGTTCTGATCTATCTTTTTTATTTCACATACTACATTTTGATTTTTTAATTAATAATGTTAATTTTTTGATTTGTTAGGTTTAGTGCTTCCTGAATATCAGATTAAGAACCTTACTTTGTTGAAAATTGAAAACTATTTAATTTCCAATGGTTCATCATTACGAAGGTTTGTCACTATGCCGTACCCTGATGATGATTCCTTACGTGATGCTTCTAATCGTTTGACCAATGAAGAGCTGTCACATGACATAGATGAAGTACAAGCTGAGTTTAACAGGTTGCATCAATCTCTTACAGATGAACAAGGAGCGGTTTTTGACGAAATAATGGAAGCAGTTGTAGGGCGTAAAGGAGGCCTTTTTTTGTCTATGGTTACGGTGGAACTGGAAAAACCTTTTTATGGAAAACTTTGGCTTCAACTGTTCGATGTAGAAATGGAATAGTTTTAAATGTGGCTTCAAGTGGTATTGCTTCGTTATTACTTTCCCGTGGAAGGACAGATCATTCTCGGTTCCATATCCCCATTAATCTAACAGAAGATTCAATGTGCAATATTAAGCCAAATAGTGATATTGACAGATTATTAAAGGAAACCCAATTAATCATATGGGACGAAGCACCGATGGTACACAAACATGCCTTTGAAGCTTTAGATAGGACGATGACCGACGTATTTTCGGAAGGTAGGAGTATCGTTCGGATATTCCTTTTGGAGGTAAAGTTATTGTATTTGGTGGTGACTTTAGACAAATTCTACCTTTTATTCCTAATGGTACTAGACAAGAAATTGTTAGTGAATCTTTAAGCTCTTCATACATATGGTCAAAATGCAGACTGTTACGGCTGACTAAAAACATGCGTCTAACTATTGGAGCTGAAAGTTCAAATATGGAGTCTATCAGACTATTTGCAAAATGGCTTATTGATATTGGTGAAGGAAACGTTGGAGATGATAATGATGGTGACGCCATTTTAGAGATACCAGATGATCTACTAATCACCGACATTTGTGACCCGAGAAAAAGTTTAATTGACTTTGTATATCCTTCAATTATTGAACAATTTAGGATTCCTGGATTTTTTTCGGAGCGAGCAATTCTAGCACCCAAAAATGAGGTAGTTCATGAAATTAATGATCGATTGCTTTCGTTATTTCCTGGTGATGCGAAAGAGTATCTGAGTTTTGATAGTATACGTCAAACTGAACAAATTCTTGATTCTTTTCAAGAAAGCTTATACTCAACAAAAAATTTGAATGCTCTTAAGATTTCTGGCTTGCCTAATCATAAATTAGTTCTTAAAGTTGGTGTTCCTGTGATGCTTCTTCGAAACATTGATCAACAGGAAGGGTTATATAACGGTGCAAGGCTTCAAATTACTTTTCTTGGTAAACGAGTTATAGAAGCTGAAGTAATATCTTGTGGTAACATTGGCACGAGAGTTTTTATTCCAAGGATTAATATGATCCCGTCTGACAAAAAAATACCTTTTCAATTTCAACGAAGACAATTTCCTTTATCAGTTTGTTTTGCCATGACAATTAACAAGAGTCAAGGACAATCGTTATCAAAGGTCGGTCTTTATTTGAAAGATCCCGTCTTCACGCATGGTCAGTTGTACGTTGCATTATCATGGGTCAAGACCAGAGAAGGCGTTAAAATACTAATATTCGACGCTGATGGAAAACCAATAAATAAGACTTCTAATGTTGTTTACAAAGAAGTTTTTACTAGCTTGTAATCATTGTTTTTTCTGAGTTTTAACTTCCACCGTTCTAAGTATTGTTGTATATATATTTTCTTAATTACTATTTTGTTTAATTTTTATTTGGTTTAAACTTTATAAACTCTATTGGGTTTTGCATCTCAGAACAATGTGTGATAAATTTATTCATAAGTAATTTACAACGCAGACATTTCTGAAGATCCCCGTGTTCACTATCAATATGGAAGAAAATTATACCGGATTTGGACTGCATAAGAGGCTACGAACTGATCAATTTCAAACCTACACCAGCCAAAAAACTGTTTCACCAAAGTCAAACCACTGTTTGACCAATGTCAAACAACTTTTTACAAAAATATGATTCTTAGTGGTTCGAAAGTCTGTTTTACCAAAGTTAAAACACTGTTTGAGCAATGTTAAAACGCTGTTTGACCAAAGTCTGTTTGACAAAAGTCTGTTTGACCAAAGTCAAACTACTTATGTTAAAAGCTAATTATAATAGATAAAACACTGTTTGAGCAATGTTAAAACGCTGTTTGACCAAAGTCCGTTTGACCAAAGTCAAACTACTTATGTTAAAAGCTACTTATAATAGATAAAACTAGATTTTCACCCGACATTGCTTCCCGAGCTCATGAAACTTACTTATGTTAAAAGCAAATTATGATTAATACATGATTTAAAGCATAGAAAAAATATGATATGTTAATGGCTTTGCTATAAGAAAAATTATTTTTCTTTGTTAATTTGAATACCAAATGAATTCAACTAATCATCCACTTTACTCTTGTATCTCAACGTAAATGTAAATAACAAATTCAATAAGGGGTGTATGTGTAAATATTTTTCATCAGTTGAAAATACGGGAAGACAAAAACACAACCGTCATTATTTCTTCATCATCATTACACATCAAACATCTATCATCTCTTCTTCCCAGTCATTTTATAGGGTTTCAGCTTTCTTATTCTCCGTCTTCTACACTTCAATCACTTGAGGTTTTATTGTTTTTTCTTCAGCAACTGGTATGTATATTCATATTGTAATGAACTTTATATTGTTTAACCGATCTTAATTCAAATCCTATCTTGCTAAAAATACAATTTTAAACGTTTATTGCTATACATTCAAGAAGGGTTTAGTTAGGTGTTTGAATCATTTGTTGAGAACATGTTAAAATAGTTATTATTTGTAGAAAAACTTTAACTCATACTCTGTTTCTATGATTAATTTCATTAAATACTCTGTTAATACAACAAGTTAATGTTCATCTTCGAAGCCAACTTTTTAATTACAATCTTTTAACATCTTTACTGATTCAGGTTTTATGATGTATACTACATTTGTTAAGTTTCTTGATAACCCAGAATCTTTGAAACTGGTATGACATGTTTTTACATACATAATTTATTTTTATTGAGATATATATTTAACAGTTCTTATGGTTTATATTTTCTTACACCACTTAAAAATTATATACAGGATGTACCTATAGCCTTTGCTAATCAAAAGTGGGGAGATTGTTGGCAAAAAAATAGGTTGCGAATCTATCATGAGTTTGGTAAAAAATGGGTTGTGAGGGTCAGAACAGAAAATTCAACGCCAATAATAACTGACGGTTGGGACAATGTTGTTAAAGATCTCAATCTGTCGAGGGATACTTTGTTGGTTTTCAAACCGTTAGGTAATTTTGGGCTTGATCTTTCATGTTTTGTTGATGGCATGTGTGGTGAATCTTATTTCACGTTTAATCGTTATGCAAGATTTGGTTTTACGGTATGAGTATTGATCTTAACTTGAATTCTTTTGCATCTTTAACGTGTCAACACTTATTCTCATAAGTTACATACTTCACGTATAGTATTCATTATTTTTAATTTTATGCAGGTAATCGAAGACTGCTTCATTAAATAATTTTACGTAAACAGCCCACCAAGTGGCAAATTTCAAATCTGTTATAAGAGTTCCTATTGGAATGTTGAGGCGTCTAAGGTTGATACTGTCACGGCCCCAGTCCCGGTTTTACCCGGTCCAGGAGCCGCAGGACAGGAACCCGTGGTTTTTGTTAATTGAGTTGACAGCGGAAGATTTAACAGGATCTTTTAAAACTTGAAATGCCCGATTATTTTATTTCATAATTCGGGATAAACCCCGTAGTTTACAATAGAGGAATTTTACAAGGAAATTCCCTGATTTACAAAACATGTTTATTTGTTTAACTGAGCCACTACTTCAAGCTTTGTTAGTGCTCCGTAGCACTTTTCCTTGGTTCACAGTAGTCACCTGAAACATGTTTTGAAAATATTTTATCAGCGGGGAAATACTGGCGAGTCATTCAAATTTGATAAAACGACACATAGTTATAAATTACAGCATAAGAGCGATTACAATGGCTTCTATCTTATTTTTATCTGGCGCCGTGTCACCTCCTGGTGACGATGGTCATACCACTAATTGGGTCCTTTCACCCAAGTAGTGATGATTATCACTGTTAGGATTTATTAGCCTAACTGTGAGAAATTAGTAATGTGCACAATATCCCACTAGCCAGTGATTCAAGATAACCATGACTTAATCCCTGTAATTATAACTTTTGAAAATGATAGGAGTATTGTAAAGCATTATTGATAAAAAGAAAATGACTCACATTGCAGATTTAAACGGGCAGGGTTTAGCCTACTGATTAGCCTTGTAACCTAATTTAAATAACAATGCACACGAACTAGGTCAGTAACTAATACAACATTTACGATAACTCACGAGAATAAAACCCTCACAATGAATGACAAAGTGCAACACTTAAACATCCATCGAATTCAGGACGAATGACAAAGTATAGCCCTAATTTGGGCAGCACTTAAACATCCATTGGATAGTTTCAATCGATCGGACATTGAATCGTAGCAGCGATCGAGTTAATACCCTGTATCGTAGCAACGCCTCACTACTGTGAATGTTATTTTCGACCTTGGAGCAGTATTCTTTGTGTTTTTATTAAAATTTCGACACCATTGAACTGCTCGGGATCAGATCTATTTATAGGTGAAAAATGGGTCTCACGCGGCCCGCGTGAACCCTTGCTCGACCCTTACGCGGCCCGCGTGGCCACCTAGTCTACGCGTAGGGTTGATGGGTCATCAGTAGACCTGCCACGTGGATCGGGAACGCTTATCCGGTCAACACCATATTGAAGCGGCCAGCGTCAACTTAAGCTTGACCTTTACGCGGCCCGCCTGAAGACCAGATTTCTTGTTTTCTTAGTTTTTCATGCACAGTAGGTTTTCAGGGGTCCGGGTTTTCACTTACGGGTCGTTTTAGGACATTTTTGAAGGTCCTTACATCCTCCCCACCTTATTTAAAATCTCATCCTCGAGATTTATTGAAATAAGTGAGGATACTTTCGCTTCATCTCTTATTCTAGCTCCCAAGTGTATTCGGGTCCTC
The DNA here is from genome assembly GCA_030545235.1 of Helianthus tuberosus. NCBI lineage: Eukaryota > Viridiplantae > Streptophyta > Magnoliopsida > Asterales > Asteraceae > Helianthus > Helianthus tuberosus. The sequence goes on along the minus strand of CM060409.1, from coordinate 148,868,176 downwards.
TTTTTGAATCCCACTTGACTTTGACTAGCACTAGTCGCTTATGCATGAGAAACTTGACGTTTCTATCTTCTATTTGTAGTGGTTTTTCAACAAACTTTAATTTTTCATTTACCTCTACATCTTGAAGAGGTACTACCAAGGATTCGTCAGATAGACATTTCTTGAGATTGGATACATGAAACACGTCATGTACTCCAGCTAATTCTTCTGGTAATTGTAAGCGATAGGCAACTGGTCCTATTCGTTGTATTACTGAGAATGGTCCTACGTACCTTGGACTTAGCTTTCTTTTCTTACCGAACCGAACTACTCCTTTCCAAGGAGAAACTTTCAAGAGTACCTTGTCTCCAACTTGAAACTCTAGTGGCTTACGTCGATTATCGGCATAACTCTTCTGGCGATCTCGAGCCGTTTTCAATCTTTCCTTGATTTGAGTGATCTTGTCAGTAGTTTCTTGCACGATTTCAGGACCTGATAACTGGTTTTCTCCTATTTCTGCCCAGCAAACTGGAGTTCTACATTTCGTCCATACAGTGCTTCAAATGGGGGCAACTTCAATGCTTGAATGGTAACTATTGTTATAGGAGAATTCAATTAAGGGTAGGTGGTCATCCCAGTTTCCACCAAAATCTATTACACATGCCCTAAGCATGTCCTCCAGGGTTTGGATCGTCCTTTCACTTTGTCCGTCTGTCTGAGGATGGTATGCAGTACTTAGATTTAGTCGGGTTCCCATGGCTTCTTGGAAACTTGTCCAGAAATAGGAAGTGAAACGACTATCTCTATCCGATACAATGGAGAGTGGGACTCCATGTAAGGATACTACTTCATCTACGTACAACTTTGCTAATCTTTCCATGCTAAAGGTTTCTTTCATGGGTAGAAAGTGAGCTGACTTGGTTAATCGATCCACAATTACCCAAATCGCATCATTACCTTTTCTGGTTTTGGGCAACTTAGTAACAAAATCCATTGTTATGAGTTCCCATTTCCAAGCAGGCATTTCTAATTGTTGGAGTAAACCTGAGGGTTTATGGTGTTCTGCCTTAACTTGTGAACAAGTAAGACATTTAGAAACATACCTAGCTATGTCCTTTTTCATTCCTATCCACCAGAAGTTATTTCTTAAATCTTGGTACATCTTGTTGTTACCAGGATGCATGGTATACCTAGATTTATGGGCTTCCTCTAGAATTTTATTTCTTAACTCTCCTTGCTTAGGTACCCAAATTCTTTTCTTGTGGAATCTCCAAATTCCATCACTTCCTTGCTCTAATTCCTTTATTCTTCCTTTCATTCCTTCAGCATTATCCTTGATTGCTGATTCCTGGACATTCTTTAGTTGTTCCATTAAATCTAATTGTAGATTTAATCTAAGAGCACGAACTCGCTTTTGCTTTTCATGATACTTACGACTTAAGGCATCTGCCACTACATTTGCCTTTCCTTCATGATATTGAATATCACAGCCGTAGTCACTTAGGATCTCCATCCATCTCCTTTGCCTTATGTTTAATTCTTTTTGCCCAAATATGTATCTTAAGCTTTTATGGTCTGTATAGACAGTAAACTTACTTCCATACAAGTAGTGTCTCCAAATTTTAAGGGCAAAAATTATAGCTCCTAATTCTAAGTCATGAGTCGTATAGTTTTCCTCGTGCTTTTTCAATTGTCTTGAGGCATACGCAATTACTTTCTTGTGTTGCATTAGCACACATCCTAATCCTAGTTTAGAAGCAACGCAGTAAACTTCAAAATCTTCCATTCCTTCTAGTAAGGAAAGAATTGGGGTGTTTGTTAGCTTTTGCTTCAAAATTCTAAAGGCTTCTTCTTGCCTAGGTCCCCATTCAAACTTAGCTGCTTTACATGTTAACTTAAGTTAATGGTACAGCTATTTTGGAAAAATCCTTAATAAACCGTCTATAGTATCCAGCTAACCCTAGAAAGCTTCTGATTTCCATAGCTGATTGCGGGACTTTCCATTTGGTGATTGCTTCTATCTTAGCAGGATCTACGTGAATACCTTCATGATTCACCATGTGACCTAAAAATTGTACCTCCTGTAGCCAAAATTCACATTTCGAGAATTTGGCGTAAAGCTTCTCTTTTCTTAACAAAGTTAAGAGTGCATGCAGGTGCTGACAGTGTTCATTCTGGCTTTTGGAATAAATAAGTATATCATCGATGAAGACAATTACAAATTTATCCAAATACGGTTTACAGATCCTGTTCATCATGTCCATAAATGCTGCAGGAGCATTTGTTAGTCCAAAGGGCATGACTGTAAACTCGTAATGACCATACCTAGTTCTGAAAGCAGTTTTAGGTATGTCTTCTTCCTGTACCTTCAATTGATGATATCCAGAGCGTAAGTCTATCTTAGAAAAGTATCTAGCTCCTTGCAATTGATCAAAAAAATCATCAATCCTAGGTAATGGATATCGATTCTTAATTGTAACCTTATTCAATTCCCTATAATCGATACACATTCTCATTGGCCCATCTTTCTTTTTCACAAACAACACTGGAGCTCCCCAAGGGGATGAACTAGGTTGTATGAATCCTTTACTGAGCAATTCATCTAATTGCTTTTTCAATTCTAGCATTTCGGTGGGTGCTAACCGATAAGGTGCCTTTGCTATCGGTGTAGTTCCAGGAATTAGATGAATTCTAAATTCGACTTCCCTATTGGGTGGTAATCCCGGTAGTTCTTCTGGGAATACATCTGGGTATTCTGCTACTACAGGAATTTCTCTAAGTTCTTTACCTTTCGTGTTAATGATTACTGAAATCATATATACCACTTATTGTTTTCTTGAATAACTGGCCAACTTCAATACTGAAATGAATTCCAGTGGCTTTCGTGACTTATCTCCTGTAATCATCACTAATTCTCCTGTAGGTGTATGTATTTCTATGGAATTCTTATCACAAAGAATTCGGGCATGGTTGGCTACTAACCAATCCATTCCTAATACCACATCAAATCCGGCTAAATTCATAGGTAACAGGTTTGCAGAAAATTTATGACCTAAAAGTTCTATCTTTTCTTCTCGCAAAACCTTATTTATGTTAACAGCATTCCCATCTGCCGTTTCGACTGTAAAAATCTGCCTAAGGATGGTTAAGGGTAGGTTAAGAGCTTGGCAGAATGAAGTATTTATAAAACTTTGGTTTGCACCAGAGTCAAATAATACTTTTGCATAAACGTCGTGAACTAGGAACGTACCAGCTATCACGTCAGGGATTAGTTCTGCTTCCTGAGTAGTCAACTGGAAGGCTCTTGCGTTTCTCTTGGTAGTTCCTTCTGCAGGCTTGGCTTTGTTATCAGCTGGTTTGACCAATTTTGGGCAGTCTGGCCTAAAATGTCCAGCATCCCCACAGTTGTAGCAGATTGTGGATTTCTTCTTCCTGCAATCCTCTTCTTGATGCCCTGGAATTTTGCAGAAATTGCAATACCCTTTGCATTTTCCAAAATGCTTTCTTTTGCAGACATTGCAAAATGGAATAGTGGAAGATTGCCCAATTCCCTTTTTCTTGAAATTGCTATGGTTACCCATACGGAATCCCTGGGTAATCTTTTGGGCTACTTCCTTCTTCCTATTTTCTTCTCGCGTACGCACTAGTCCGTCAGTCAAAGTGTTGGCAAATTCCACTGCATCGTCAATTGTGCGAGGTCTCACAACTTTAATGATATCACGGATTTCACCAATTAAACCCCAGATGTAGCGAGAAATAAGTACCGGATCTGGCGAAGCCAGGGTTGGTACTATTCTAGCATATTTGAAGAATGTCGAAGTATACCCTCGACAGTCAACGTCTATCATTCGGTGATTAAGGAATTTATTTGCCATTTGTTCTTTTTCGTATTCGGGATAGAATTTTATTTCCACCAGCCGCTTAAATTCTTCCCAACTCATGGCATAGGCCACATCGCTTCCTTTAGCTTGAAGTACCGTATTCCGCCATTCTAGCGCCCCTTCTTTAAAAAGATTTGATGCGTACATGACTTTGTCTTCCTCAACACATTTACTTATTTTAATCACCGCCTTGGTTTTCTCTAACCAACCCAGTGCAGCAGTCGCCCCTTCGTTGCCTGCAAATTCAATTGGTTTACAGGCAAGAAATTCTTTATAAGTGCAACCAGGCGTTGCAGCTTTCATTTTCTTAGGGGCCTGCATCACATCGTCGTTATTGTTAATGTTGCCGCCTCCATTTACGCTATTACTGAAGTTGTCCTCATGAGTACGTTTGCTAAGAATAATTTGTTGAGGTTCAACTGGATTCCGAGCAGCAGCAATGATTGCTGGAATAGCATTGGCTATTCCCTGGGCAACGATATTTTCGATATCTGGCCTATTCAGAAATTGATCCTCATTGTTTTGCTCGGATTGATTTCCCTCGTTAATTTGTTCATTACCAGCGTGTGCCATCTGGTAATTAATTTATATAAGTGATTAGCACAAATAATTAATAGCTAAACATAACAAAATAATCACACATAGTCATGTTAACGCGTATAGCCAAAATTGTCAATTTTTCGACTTCCATTTTTATATATTATAATATGCTTCCGTACACACCTGCTATCTTACAAAAGTTTTATTTTTATGTTATTTCACATAATTATATTTTTATTGCTATTATTATTTTGTTATTATACAACCACAACCACACCATCTGCTGGCATCTCAGAAGCGGCGTTCCCTCTCGTCGTATTTCCAGGAGATATGTTCTCCCACTTCCCGGATTCGATTCCCTACATCCACCAGCTCCTCGCCAAAATGGCGGAGTTCAGCCAAGTTCTCATTGCTCATTGGTGGGTTTGGTGCAGGCTCTAGGTCAAATTGAGGGAAAAAGGTATAAGGGTGATTTAAGAGATTCTGGAACTGCCATTCATTGGTCCACCACTCTTCCATTTCTCCTAAAGGTTGGGTGTTGACAAGGGGATCTGGGATAGCCGGTTCCAAATTCATGGGGAGTTGGGTTTCAGCATGATAAGTAAAAAGGTTTTCATTGACAGGTTTAAGGATTTCATAGTCTGCCAGTTTGCGGTCCAATTCTTCCCACAATGTCATTTCTTCGGCTTGCTTGGAGCTTTCTCCAATCTCTATTCCTTTCCTTTTATCCATTGGATCCTCCGTCTTTGCAACTTTCTGAGTTACTGGTTTCCTTCTGCGCACACGCCTCCAGCCCACAATTCTTCTTCTCTTCTTTGGCTTAGGTTTCTCCGGAGTCTGAGCTTGAAATTCCATAGGTTCCTCAATGTCGGCACAATAACCGGTAAAGTCTTTGGAAACTTCCACCTTAACAGAATAGAGATTGAGATTCTGAAGAGCTTCAGACAACTCATTCATGCTGTTTAGCAGATATGAAGAAACACACAAAAATTTCTAGGTTAAAATTTTGTAAATTGGATTTTCACATAATCACAGAAAAGTAATCAAAATTTAAGTATTAATTACAAATATCTAATATATTTATACAAACAGATTGATTAAAACAAAATATTGCGATTTTTATATTTATTACAAATTACAACTGAAAACTAAAATACACTAGGGATAATTTATTTTAGCCTATCTTTTCTTACTAAGTTGTTTATTGAATGGGTAAAGTTTCTGGCTTATAGATGATATGGGTGCTGGTACTAGTTTGGCGATTCAATTATAAGTTAGCATTTACTGCTGTAGTGGCTAACATATAGAGATCTGCCCATTTTTCATCTAATTCATCTTCCCATGGTGGGTTATTATCTGTTTCCTGGTTCTCCTTATTACTTATCACTCCTTTTGTTTGTGATTTCCACACTTTCTCTTGACTTTTTCTAATAATCCAATTTCTTTTATTAGGGGTAAGTGGTTTCTCAAACTGTGCCTTACGAACAAATATTCATTCCTCAGTATCTGCTGAGTATCTTGAGGAATTTGATTGGAATGAGGTTCCCTTATCTTTTGGCATACTATCTAGTTGACGATAGATGTCCGAAATTCTTTGCTTCCCATACTGTAATTAACAAGTAGTCAGTTAACAAAACACATAATCACAAGATGGTACTCAGGAAAATTAAGTATTTCTAAATACTTAATAGGCTTAAATCAGTGGCTCTGATACCACCTTTTCCTGTCAAGGCCCCAGTCCCGGTTTTACCCGGTCCAGGAGCCGCGGGACAGGAACCCGTGGCATTTGTTAATTGAGTTGACAGCGAAAGATTTAACAGGATCTTTTAAAACTTGAAATGCCCGATTATTTTATTTCATAATTCAGGATAAACCCCGTAGTTTACAATAGAGGAATTTTACAAGGAAATTCCCTGATTTACAAAACATGTTTATTTGTTTAACTGAGCCACTATTTCAAGCTTTGTTAGTGCTCCGTAGCACTTTTCCTTGGTTCACAGTAGTCACCTGAAACATGTTTTGAAAATATTTTATCAGCGGGGAAATACTGGCGAGTCATTCAAATTTGATAAAACGACACATAGTTATAAATTACAGCATAAGAGCGATTACAATGGCTTCTATCTTATTTTTATCTGGCGTCGTGTCACCTCCTGGTGACGATGGTCATACCACTATTGGGTCCTTTCACCCAAGTAGTGATGATTATCACTGTTAGGATTTATTAGCCTAACTGTGAGAAATTAGTAATGTGCACAATACCCCACTAGCCAGTGATTCAAGATAACCACGACTTAATCCCTGTAATTATAACTTTTGAAAATGATTGGAGTATTGTAAAGCATTATTGATAAAAAGAGAATGACTCACATTGCAGATTTAAATGGGCAGAGTTTAGCCTACTGATAAGCCTTGTAACCTAATTTAAATAACAATGCACACGAACTAGGTTAGTAACTAATACAGCATTTACGATAACTCACGAGATTAAAACCCTCACAACGAATGACAAAGTGCAACACTTAAACATCCATCGAATTCACGACGAATGACAAAGTATAGCCCTAATTTGGGCAGCACTTAAACATCCATTGGATAGTTTCAATCGATCGGACATTGAATCGTAGCAGCGATCGAGTTAATACCCTGTATCGTAGCAACGCCTCACTACTGTGAATGTTATTTTCGACCTTGGAGCAGTATTCTTAGTGTTTTTGATTAAAATATGGACACCATTGAACTGCTCGGGATCAGATCTATTTATACGTGAAAAATGGGTCTCACGCGGCCCGCGTGAACCCTTGCTCGACCCTTACGCGGCCCGCGTGGCCACCTAGTCTACGTGTAGGGTTGCTGGGTCATTAGTAGACCTGCCACGTGGATGCCACGTGGATCGGGAACGCTTATCCGGTCAACACCATATTGACGCGGCCCGCGTCAACTTAAGCTTGACCTTTACGCGGCCCGCCTGAAGACCGGATTTCTTGTTTTCTTAGTTTTTCATGCACAGTAGGTTTTCAGAGGTCCGGGTTTTCACTTACGGGTCGTTTTAGGACATTTTTGAAGGTCCTTACAGATACCAACTTTGTATTTGCTAGAGGATGGCCGAAAATGTGCAACGATGTTGGGATACTGGAGGATGATTTGCTTATGTTTAGCAGAATTGATGATATTGTTTTTGAGATAGTAGTTTGTCGCAACCCCCGCCCCCTATCTGTCCCGGGAACGGGTGGCCGCAAAACAAGTTTTGGTGGTATCATTATTTATCAATTTGGCAGCGGAAATTTCATCAGGACCGTAGTTAGGAAATGTTTATCAGAGTAAAACCACCATATTTTATATTAATAAACACATGGGTAAAACCCAAGTTTCTTATTACAACATGTTTATAGGGATAAACCCTATTTTATTGAATTTAAAACATCGTCTTTTAGGTAACTTTTATAGCCACATTTTTCCAAGCCGTCTATGCTCTCCAGCTGGCTTTCTTCTAATTGGCTTTTACATTTTGTTACCTGAAACGCGTTTTAAAAACATTTGTCAGTGGGAAATACTGGTGAGTGAATCCCAGTTTAATCAAGAAATATTTTATTCTTAACAGTATTGAGAGCAATCACATTGTTTATTTCTACACAATTACTCATTCAGTATTGTCAATCCTGACTGGTGGGTCATATTACACATTGGCTAACTCGTTGTCCAATGGTAACGTGTTCCACATTTTGTATACAAAACCCCAACGTACCGGCAGTAATTGAAGAACTACAAAGACTCAATCACTGCTTAATCACATTGTAAAACATTTAAGGTTTTGTAAAAACAATTTACAAAAAGGAGATTACTCACTTTACTGACTTAGGTTTTCTGTAAGGGTTTCCAGGTGATAATCTATAATTTACACAAATGCACACGTGTTAGTATAATAACCCTTTATATTTACATTAGTTATACCCTCCCCGAGAAGGCATTCCAACGACTACATCAGGCAGAACCCTGACAGCCGTTACGGAACCCTGGATCGATCGGGCAGCGCATCTAATACGTAACCGGGGTTATGATACTTTCATCGGGGCAGAACTTCGTTAATTAGGGGGATATAATACCCGAGAATTGCTTCTACTACTAAGAAATTCGTTGTGAAAGAAAAGAAATGAGCAAACTAACTGAAGGCCCGATGCCCTTCTTATATAGGGCTGATTTTCGAGTTCCTCGCGGCCTGCGTAGACCTAAGGGTCGTCTTACGCGACCCGCGTAGTAGGGGTAAGTAGGCCCTAGCTTGTCCGGGTCACGAGTGTAGGGTTGACACGTGTTTCCACGTGGTAGCACCGGGGCTCGCCTGATCTTGTATCTGTCGCGGCCCGCGTAGGCAGTAGCCAAAGGCTACGCGCCCCGCGAGGACCCCATTTTTCTTGTTTTTAATTTATTTTTAATGCTAGATCGTATTTTGGGCTCGGTTTTCACATACGGGGTGTATTTAGAGACATATAGGGGTATTTTATATATATTAGGGCGTCGAAAAATATTCAGGATGGTTGTTATATGTAACAACTCTCATCAAAAAGTACTATTTAGTATTTTAATTATCTGATTAGAAAACCCTAATTGAGAAACCCAAGTGATTCTGAGCAAACCCTAAAATTTTCAGAATAATCGGAATCAGGATCAGGGCCCCTAAAACTCAGGGGGGGGGGGGTAAACCCTACTCGGTAAAATCTAAACAGTTTGCTGTCAAAAACTTAAAATTACACGAAACCAACTCAGCCAAGCTACTGGGACACGAAGCAAACCTAGGGTAGACTAGGGCCTGTCGCGTCACGCGACAGGAACAGGAGGACCCCTCGCGTGGCGCGAGGGGGGTGATTTTCTAGCTATAAATAGTAGGCTGTGGGACTGGAACTTCTGCGTTGATTTGACGTTTAAATTCCTAATTCACTTCGAGTTATGATAGAAATAGTCTGAAAACACACACTGATCTCGAAATTCTGCCGCAAAACAGGGTATTAGCATGATCGCTGCTACGATTCATTTTCCGATCGATCAATGTACTCAACGGGTGTTTAAGTGCTGCCCACATTAGGGTGATGCTTTATCATTAGTCGTTAATTCGACAGATGTTAAGCATAGCACTTTGTCACTCGTTGTGATGGTTGATCTCGTGAGTTATCGTAAATGCTGTATTGATTACTAACCCAGTTTTGTGTGCATTGTTATCTAAATTAGGTTAACCAGGCTAATTCATAGACTAGACTCTGTCCGTATTAAATCAGCAATGTGAGTCATTCTCTTTTTATCAAATTACTTTCCAAATCATGTTATTTTTAAAGTTATAATTACGGGGATTAAGTCTTTGTAATCACCACGTTACAGCCGGTATGTGGGGTTTTGTATACATTACTTGATAATCGTCACCATTGGGGCAGCCAATCGGGGGATATGACCATAGTCACAGATTCGGTCGAGTGACAAATACCGTGGGTAGTTGGTTTGATATTAGAAACATTGTAATCGCTCTTAATACTGTAAATTATAACAAATGTGTCATTTTAGTAAATAGAATGATTCACTCAATATTTTCCGCTGACAAAACCTTTTTCAAACATGTTTCAGGTGATCTGTTGTAATTCAGGAAAAGTGCTGGGGAGCATTTCAAGCTTAAGATAGTGGCTTATTATAGAATAAAGAAATAAGTTTTGTAATATCACGATTTCGTAGTAAAAACATAATATTGTAAATTATCGGGGTTTTATCCCGAATTGTGAAATAAAATAAATCGGGAAAATTTTAGCTTTAAACGATCCTGATGATAAACTTCCGCTGTTAAACTCAATTAAATAAATACCACGGGATTTCTGTCCCGCGGCTCCGGAAACGGGTCAAACCGGGTCGGGGACCGTGACATTATATCCTCCCCACCTTGTTTTAGAGCTCGTCCTCGAGGTCTACTGGAACAGGTGTGGGTATTTCCTTTGCATTTCTGATTCAAGCTCCCATGTGTATTCTGGTCCTCTTTTGGAGTCCCACTTCACTTTGACTAGAACTAGTCTCTTATGCTTGAGGTTCTTAACTTTCCTGTCTTCAATTTGTAGAGGTCTTTCTACAAATTTTAACTGTTCATTTACCTCTATGTCCTTAAGAGGCACTACTAGCGATTCATCAGCTAAGCATTTCTTGAGATTAGATATATGAAATATATCATGTATTCTTGCCATTTCCTCTGGCAGTTGTAGCTGATAGGCTACAAGTCCTATTCTTTTAATAATCTCAAAAGGTCCAACATACCTGGGGATTAGCTTTCCCCTTTTGATAAATCTTACCACTCCTTTATAGGGAGAGACTTTCAATAACACTTTATCTCCTACTTGAAATTCCAGTGACTTTCGTTGGTTATCAGCATAACTCTTTTGTCGATCACGTGCTGCTTTCAGTCGTTCCTTGACTTGAATGATCTTGTCTGTTGTTTCTTGTACTATCTCAGGTCCAGATAGTTGCTTTTCTCCAATTTCTGGCCAACAGACTGGCATTCGGCACTTTCATCCGTAAAGTGCTTCGAATGGTGCAGCATTGATACTTGTGTGATAACTGTTATTGTAAGAAAATTCTATCAATGGTAAGTGATCGTCCCAATTACCTCTGAAATCAATTACACAAGCTCTAAGCATATCTTCCATTGTCTGAATTGTCCTTTCGCTTTGTCCATCTGTTTGAGGATGATAAGCGGTGCTTAGATTCAACTTGGTTCCCATTGCTTTTTGGAAACTTGCCCAAAAATGTGAGGTAAAATGACTATCTCTGTCAGAAACAATTGATAGAGGAATTCCATGTAATGAAACTTTTTCATTTACATATAATTTAGCTAACTGTTCCATACTGAACGTTTCTTTCATTGGTAGGAAATGAGCTGACTTGGTTAGTCTGTCTACAATCACCCAGATTGTATCATTACCTTTTCTTGTTTTGGGTAATTTAGTAACAAAATCCATTGTAATTAATTCCCATTTCCATATAGGCATTTCTAACTGTTGCAATAAACCGGAGGGTTTCTGATGTTCAGCTTTGACTTGTGAACAAGTTAAACACTTTGCGAAATATGTTGCTATATCCTTTTTCATTCCTATCCACTAGAAATTCTTTCTTAAGTCCTTATACATCTTATCATTTCCTGGATGCATCGTATACTTAGACTTATGGGCTTCTTCTAATATACGGTGGCGTAGGTTTCCTAATTTAGGTATCCACACTCTTTTCTTATGAAATCTCCAAATTCCATCTGTTCCTTGTTCTAATTCCTTAATCATTCCTTTCAATTTTTCAGTATCATCCTTGATTACTGATTCTTGTGCTTTTCTAATCTGATCATTTAAATCTACTTGTAGATTTAACTTAAGAGAACGTACTCTTTTTGGCTTTTCATGACACTTTCGACTTAAAGCATCAGCAACTACATTTGCCTTTCCTGCATGATACTGGATATCACAATCAAAATCACTAAGTATCTCCATCCAGCGTCTCTGTCTCATATTTAATTCCTTTTGCCCAAAAACATACCTTAAACTTTTATGGTCGGTGAATATGGTAAACTTACTACCGTATAGGTAATGTCTCCAAATTTTAAGGACAAAAATTATAGCTCCTAACTCTAGATCATGGGTTGAATAATTTTCTTCATGATTCTTAAGTTGTCTAGAGGCGTAAGCTATAACCTTTTGACGTTGCATTAATACACATCCATAACCTAACTTAGAAGCGTCACAATAGATTACAAAATCTTCAGTTCCTTCTGGTAACGCTAATATGGGTGTATGGGTTAATCTTTTCTTAAGAATTCTAAAGGTTTCTTCTTGTTTTGGTCCCCATTCAAACTTAATGGATTTACAGGTTAATTTAGTTAAGGGAAAGGCTATTCTAGAAAAATCTCGAATGAATCTTCTATAATAATCAGCTAATCCTAAGAAACTTCTAACCTCAGTTGGTGACTCAGGGGTTTTCCATTTGGTTATCGCTTCAATCTTGGTGGGATCTACATGAATTCCTTCATAATTGACTAAGTGTCCAAGAAATTGTACCTGTTCTAACCAAAACTCACACTTCGAAAACTTAGCATAAAGCTTTTCTTTTCTTAGTAAACTTAGAAGTGCATGCAGATGGGCTGCATGTTCCTCCTTGCTTTTAGAATAAATAAGAATATCATCTATAAAGACAATTATGAATTTATCCAAATATGGCTTACATATTCGGTTCATCATGTCCATAAAAGCAGCTGGGGCATTGGTTAAACCAATTGGCATGACAGTAAATTCATAATGGCCGTACCTTGTTCTGAATGTGGTTTTAGGAATGTCTTCTTCCTGTACCTTTAATTGATGATATCCTGACCTTAAATCGATTTTTGAGAAAAATCGTGCTCCTTGCAATTGATCAAACAGATCATCGATTCTTGGTAATGGATACCGATTCTTAATCGTGACTTTGTTTAATTCACGGTAGTCAATGCACATCGCATTGATCCGTCCTTCTTTTTAACGAATAATATCGGTGCTCCCCATGGCGATGAGCTTGGCTGTATGAATTCCTTCTCCAACAATTAACCTAATTGTTTCTTTAGTTCTTGCATTTCTGCGGGTGCTAATCGGTAAGGTGCTTTGGCAATTGGCGTGGTTCCTGGTATTAAATGGATTCTGAATTCAACTTCTCTATCTAGAGGTTGCCCTGGTAGCTCTTCTGGAAATACATCTGAAAACTGGGATACTACGGAAATATCCTTTAATTATTTTCCTTTAGTGTTAGTGATTATAGAAATCAAATACATTAATGATCCTTTCCTTATACAGCTTGCAGTTTTCATCACAGAGATGAATTTTGTGGATTTAGAGAGCTTATTTCCTTTAATTGTGATCTTTTCACCCTTGGTGAATTTACTTGAATTGACTTTTGATCACATAAAATACTGGCTTTATTGGCTATTAACCAATCCATTCCTAATACAACATCAAATCCTGCCAAATTCATGGGGTAAAGATTTGCAATAAATTTCTGATTTAAAATTTCTATTCTTGCTCCCTGCAAGATTTCAGAAATCTTAATGGTTTCCCCATTTGTTGTCTCTACTAGACATTCTTGTGGGAGTTTAGTTAATGATTGATTAAGAAGTTTGCAAAACGAAGTATTAATAAAACTTTGGTTTGCACCAGAGTCAAATAATACTTTAGCAAAAACATCATTAACTAAAAACGTACCAGTGATCACATCCGGGATCATCTTTGCTTCTTCTGCAGTTAGAACAAATGCTCTAGCATTTTTAGTATTCTTGGTATTCGCGGTTGGAGCTAACTTTGGATAGTTAGGCTTGATATGACCTTGTCCTCCGCAGTTGTAGCATATTCTGTTGCTAATCTTTTTCCTGCAGTTTTCCTTCTTGTGTCTAGATATTTTGCAAAAGTTACAGTATATGGAACATCTTCCTGAATGCTTCATTTTGCAATACTTACAGTAGGGTGCAGACGTAGAACCTACATTTCTCCCACGGTTAGAATTTCCAGAACGGAATTCTTGAGTAAGTTTCTGGGTTAGGTTCCTCCTTTGATCCTCTTATCGCGTACGGACTAATTCATCTGTCAAGGTGTTAGCTAGTTCTACAGCTTCTTCTATAGTTTGAGGTCTAGCTGCCTTGACTTCATGTCTAATTTCCCCAATTAATCCCCAGATGTATCGGGAGATTAAAACTGGTTTAGGTGAAGCAAGGGTTGGTACTATTCAGGCATATTCAAAGAATATTGTGGTATAACCCTTACTATCTACTCCAATCATCCTAAGGTTTAGGAATTTGTTTGCTATCTGTTCTTTCTCATTAGGAGGGCATAATTTCCTTTCTATCATGTTTTTAAACGCCTCCCATTCCATATTGTAAGTTCTATCACTTCCTCTAGACTGGAGGATAGTGTTCCACCATTCTAGTGCTGAATTTTTAAACAGGTTGGAAGCAAACATTATCTTATCCTCTTCAGCACATTTACTTATTCTTAAGACTGCCTCAGTCTTTTCTATCCAGCGTAGAGATACAACGGCCCCTTCATTGCCCGAGAATTCCATTGGTTTACAAGACCAGAATTCTTTATAAGAACAACCGTAAGACACAGTTCTCCTTCTTTTGGGAATGGGCATTTGAAGTACGTGTCCATTGTTCACGCTGTTTTCAGGTTCAGAGGGTCGCTTACTATCATGCTTACTTTTATTTTCGGCTTCTCTAAATGTTTTGATAATATATGGCATTGCATCTATTATCCCTTGTGCCACTATATGTTGCATGGCACTGTTATCCACTTGGTTTCCATTATTGTTGTTGTTCAGGTTCTCATTAACCAAGTTAATGTTACTCTGGTTATCGTTATTCTGGTTTTCCTGGTTTACTTCATCGTCCATCTGGATTTTAAACATTTACCAATTATTAATATTACAAAAATAATTAACAATTTGAGTAACAACCACACAACACACATATTAACCAAAAGCGTCGAGCATTGCGACTTTACTCTTTTCTATTATAGTATGCGTCAAATACACACTAATACTGGAATTAAAAATTACAATACTACTATGCATCGCTAACCACGGAGTGGTCTATACTACAACATTTATTATTATTATTACACATATATATTATATATTTTTTCCCTTATTTTATTATTATTATTATTATTATTATTATTATTATTATTACCAACTCCACTACCTCCTTTACTGGTCTGGGTTCATCCATTAATCCATATTGCGCTCGTCGTATTTCCAGACGAGTTGCTCTCCTACCTGCCTCATCCTTTCACTACTTTCCAAGATTTCTTCTCCGAAAGTTCGGAGTTCATGCACATTATCTGCACTCATTGGGGGTGCAGGTGCTGGTACTGGGTCCGGGTACTGGGGCATGGGATTCTCCTGAGGGTACGGATTCTCTAAGATCTCCCTAATGTATTCATCGTTATCGTAGTAGTAGGGATCTAGAGGGTCCAGACCTGGATAGGCTGCTAAGTTCGGCATGGGTTCGTCATTTAGGTGGTAGCGCGACACATAATCCCTATGATCATCGAACCATGGATCATAATCCGGGTCTAAGGGATTAGGGGCTGGTATCCTAGGTATCTCCTCAGGGTTGAAATCATGCATTTCTACTTGATTTTCAGGTTATCTTCTATCTCCATCGGCTGAGTAGGGAACAAAGGTAAGGGTTGTGGGGCTACTAGTTGTTCCAGGTTTGGGTCAGCAGCAGTTGTTGCTAGGATATGGAAATTGGCTAGGCTTCTATTAAGCATATCCTGTGTATGGGTATCTGACTCTCGCTTAGCGGCTGCTAGGACTCTCTGCTGTTGCAACTTTCTCATTCTTTTCCTACGCTCGAATGCTCCCTTACTGAACCATCCTCTCTTTTTCTGAGGGAATGGCTCTTCAGACTGAGCCTTAAAGACAAACATCCCTTCTTCATTATCAGCGGCATACCCAAAGAGGGCAGGCTATGAAGAGGTACCTTCACTCCTAGGTGAATCGGACAATTGACGATACGCTTCTGAGGGTCCTCGATCACTCATACTTTAAACTAACAAATAGTCAAATAACACACAACAATAAAATACAGATATGCACATATTTTCATAATAAATTTCCTAACAATTTAAATAATATATTGATGTCAGCAAAACACTTATGTGGCTGAATCAGTGGCTTAGCTCTGATACCACCTTCTGTCGCAACCCCCACCCCCTATCTGTCCCGGGAACGGGCAGCCGCGAGACCAGTTTTGGTGGTATCATTATTTATCAATTTGGCAGCGGAATTTCATCAGGACCGTAGTTAGGAAATGTTTATTAGAGTAAAACCACCATATTTTATATTAATAAACACATGGGTATAACCCAAGTTTCTTATTACAACATGTTTATAGGGATAAACCCTATTTTATTGAATTTAAAACATCGTCTTTTAGGTAACTTTTATAGCCACATTTTTCCAAGCTGTCAGTGCTCTCCAGCTGGCTTTCTTCTAATTGGCTTTTACATTTTGTTACCTGAAACGCGTTTTAAAAACATTTGTCAGTGGGAAATACTGGTGAGTGAATCCCAGTTTAATCAAGAAACATTTTATTCTTAACAGTATTGAGAGCAATCACATTGTTTATTTCTACACAATTACTCATTCAGTATTGTCAATCCTGACTGGTGGGTCATATTACACATTGGCTAATTCGTTGTCCAATGGTAACGTGTTCCACATTTTGTATACAAAACCCCAACATACCGGCAGTAATTGAAGAACTAAAAAGACTCAATCACTGCTTAATCACATTGTAAAACATTTAAGGTTTTGTAAAAACAATTTACAAAAAAAGAGATTACTCACATTGCTGACTTAGGTTTTCTGGAAGGGTTTCCTAGTGATAATCTATAATTTACACAAATGCACACGTGTTAGTATAATAACCCTTTATATTTACATTAGTTATACCCTCCCCGAGACGGCATTCCAACGACTACGTCGGGCAGAACCCTGACAGCCGTTACGGAACCCTGGATCGATCGGGCAGCGTATCTAATACGTAACCGGGGTTATGATACTTACATCGGGGCAGAACTTCGTTAATTAGGGGGATATAATACCTGAGAATTACTTCTACTACTTAGAAATTCGTTGTGAAAGAAAAGAAATGAGCGAACTGACTGAAGGCCAGATGCCCTTCTTATATAGGGCTGATTTTAGAGTTCCTCGCGGCCCGCGTAGACCTAAGGGTCGTCTTATGCGGCCCGTGTAGTAGGGGTAAGTAGGCCCTAGCTTGTCCGGGTCACGAGTGTAGGGTTGACACGTGTTGCCACGTTGCAGCACCGGGGCTCGCCTGATCTTGTATCTATCGCGGCCCACGTAGGTAGTAGCCAAAGGCTACGCGCCCCGCGAGGACCCCATTTTTTCTTGTTTTTAATTTATTTTTAATGCTAGATCGTATTTTGTGCTCGGTTTTCACATACAGGGTGTATTTAGAGACATATAGGGGTATTTTAAATATATTAGGGCGTCGAACAATATTCGGGAGGGTTGTTATATAGTTTATAGAGATGAGACTGAGATTTGCTTTTTGAAGAAACCTGAATCTGACGATGATAGTGTACTTGAGATATCGAAGGCTGGTTATGTTGAGAATGCATTCAAGGTACGTAAGTATTTAGCATTAGCAGTAAACGTTTTAATTTTTTAGCATTATATTAATTATTTCATTAATGTTGACCAGGACATGTATGAGGATGAAGAAGTTGTGTCTATAGGTGAAGGTAGAACCGTTACTCAGGTACTTACTAAATTATTAAAATTATTTATTTTTAATTTAACACATATAAGAATTTAATGTTTTTACAACTATTAGTAATGTTGTTTACTGATGTTATATTTATCCAATAATGTATTATTTAGAAGAAGTTATCAACCAATGCCGAATGCACGTCGAAGAGACGCATGTCTTCACGATTGAACAAAACCCAAGATGTAAGTTTACAATCTTAAAGATTGTTATATTACTATTGTTATTAAAGTTACTCTATGACAACATGTTAAGAAGAAAGGTAAAGTTACTTCTGAGAGAAAGGAGATGGTCAAGAATAGGACTAAGGGAAATGCTGCCTTACCTGTCGACACAAGTGATCATATTGGATGTTCTTCATCTGCTCATAAAGTTAAGGTATCTATACTTGCCAGTTAATTAGTATATGTTATATAATCTGTTTTTTTTTGTGTGCATATATTCAACATTCTTTTAATTCACATGTATATGTTTACTTTTTCATCAAGGGGAAGAAAGCCACCAACGTTCAGAAAAAGCTTAACCGTAGAAATAAGATTGCAAAGACTGCAAAAAAACATTCTGGACATCTTCTCGACCCTGAGTTCTTTCATTTTGATCGCAAATGAGACTATAGGCTGGTATACCATTTTTTATAACAAACTAATGGTTTATGTTTATTTGTCTGACTATTATTTTTTTCCACACAATACATGTAGCGTCTTCCTGCTGAAGTTGCCAGACGAGCAGGTCTTTCTCTTGATCTTCATCCTTTGAAAGTTCAAAACATGGTTGGAGTTGTGGAGGTTTATGACGTTAAGTCGGAGTTAAATGAATTGAACCCACGTTATGCGTTGGACGGTTGGCGAAAGTTTATGACTGACAATAACTTGAGGTTTGGTGATATGTTGCACTTCACATACGTGTCTTCGCAACAGAAGATCGTATTAAATCAAGTTACGTCAGTTTAACAAAGATATTTAACTATGTTGTGATATCAGATACTATAACTATGAATTTTTTGATGGTGAAGTTGTATGTTTTTTTAAATTATTAACTTGATGGTTTGTTGCTATGTATGGCTAACATGATAAAACACTGTTATTAACACTTTATGTTTTATATATAGATGATATGATGTTTCTTTTTGCTTATAGTAACTGCAATTAGTAGAAACTTGGTTTATTAATTGCAAATGTGACATTCTTCTGCATTTATGGGTTTATGAATTCAGAATAATGGATGGATATATATGAGAATGTATTTGGCATGATGATGTTGTGTTTCATGTTGTAAAAACCAGGGAATTGTGAGATAATAGATTGCTTTGCCCGATTAGATTATGTGTTAAATTATAGTTCTTTAAGTCATTGTTTCATTTTCTTGAATTCTATGTAATTTTGTAAAGAAGTACAATAACAAACAGTGGTTTGAACATCTGTTTGCCTTTTGGTCAATAGTTAATGGAAACCCATGTTAGGTTGAACAGTGTTTTGAAGAGGAAAACAGTGTGAGAAGACAGTAGATCTTATTAAGTTAAACATCTGTTCACGCTTAAACAGATGTTTGGCCTTTTATATCAGAGGTTTGGACTTAAACAGTTGTTTGACCTTAAACAGATGTTTGGCCATAAACAGATGATTGACCTTAAACAGATGTTTTGCCTTAAACAGATGTTTCGCCTTCTATATCAGATATTTGGACTTAAACAGATGTTTGGCCATAAACAGATGTTTGGCCTTAAACCAAACATCTGTTTAAGGTCAACATCTGTTTGACTATTGGTCAACATCTGATTGACTTTTGGTCAACATCTGTTTGAATTTTGGTTAACATCTTATTTTGTAAAGAAGTAAAAAAACAAACATTTTTACAAAATCCCAAATCACCCTATCATGTAAGTGCATTGAAGTAAAAGTGGAAATTATATTATTCATGTGGTCATGTTGTGCTTTTGTTTGACCTCTAATATGGGTTCATGATCTAATCCGGTGATTTGAAGACATTGTTGTTGAATCGAATGAGATGGTTGATGTAATGTGGTCGTATTAATAACAAATAGTAATTAATATAACTAAGTTTCCCGAACCCGGGAAGCAATCCCGGGTAAAAACCTAGTTTAACATAAGCGATGTAATAGCATAAAGTTCTATATTATATCTCTGGTGCTCGATGTAACAATGTCATTTTTAAATTCAAAGCCCATGCAATCTTCGTTCAATGAATTTTAATGTCCCATCTTTCTATCTAATTTAGTTCTCTTTTCGTTGCATTGATCACCAAAGTTCATCATTTCCGCTTGTTTTAGCTCTTTATCCTTTTAAACCTACAAAAATATAAAAATGATATAAAGTAGCATATTTTATAAGCAATCACTGCCTGTAAGAGTTATATAATATGCAATATAACATGTATATAAACTGCCTCAATAAAATTCTAACAAATCATACTTAATCTTGTCATCCAATGTCAATTTGAGTGCCTCTCTATTCCTCCCCTCGACAATACGAGTTTCCACGTGTTTTACATGTGTCGTCATCTGTCTCCTTTGCACATGCCTAAACCTTCTAAGGTATTTTAACCCTTAGCTCATCCATAATGTGTGTCACCCCCAATCTATCCAGATAAACTTCATTCCTTATTCGAACCAACCTTAGACCACCCGTAGTGGAGAAAAAATTGGGCGTTTTATGCCAAAACCACACTCATCCACGCCCCCAAACCACCCCCTTGGACGTTTTTTCCAAAAAAAGTCCAAGAAGCGTCCTTTTTTCCACGCCCCCGCTCTTTTCTTTAGCCAATGGCAGCTTTTCTTCTTTTTGATTGTCCAATACCCTTTTTTTATGTTTTATTTATTTATTTTTTTTACACCCTTTTTAACATAATGCCCCACAATACCCACTTTCTCACTACACCAATTTTAGAAAAACGCCCCATAATGCCTTATTGCTGACTGGACTGTCACATGGCGTAAAACGCCTAAGGGTGGGGTGTGTTCCACTACGCATGGTCTTATGTGCCTACACATCCACCTCAACAAGTCAACATCCTCCTCAATTTTACTCTCTCTAACATCGGCGTTTGTGTCTTATTGATGGCCAAACTATCACTAGTTCCGTATACCATAGGCGTGAACTAAAAAGTAAAAGGGGTGAAAGATGAAAATTACTAAAAGAAAGAAGGGCGTGTTTTGAAATTGAAAGTAACCTTGTTGCCAAAAGAAATTGGTGTTGAAACTAAGGACATATTTTTCTTTAAAGGGCCCATGCTTGATAGGTTCTAACTTTTAAGATTAGTTTTTGCCGTCCAGACAATGTCAACGGTTTATCAGTTCAAGTCTTCTTGGAGAATACTAATCGTCCCTTTTCTATACTTCAGTTCTGATCTTCATCAATATTCTTAATACTTGATTTGACTGCTGCTCAGAAGTCAGAATCTTCCGTGGTATGTAAAACTAAATCCTTTACATACTTTTGCGTTGATAAGTTTGATTATGAAAGTTGCGCTTATGGCAGATTTTGATACTTTGATAGCTATATATGTTTCTATTCTACAAAGAACACAATGATTTAGATAAAGATCCATAATTCAAGTCAATTTAAAAAAAATGGCCGATTTAATAAAAGCTTGCTTTTAGTCTTATTTGACAATGTCAATCATCTGTTTAGTTCGCTTTAGACCTCTAAAAAGGCAGAGCCGCAACGTATGGAAGGATGATCACATATGAGATATTGAGATGTTAATCATTTTAGAATCTCGCACATATTCAACACTCCCATATTCACTTGTTGTTTGGACTTGACTTAACTCAAAACGGCCCTCTGAAAGTAATTATTTTGTTTCCTTTCAGTTTAAAAAATGTCTCAAAAAGTCAAAGGAGCCGCGATTGGTATTGATCTTGGAACGACGTACTCGTGTGCCGCTGTCTGGTTTGATAGAAAAAACCGAGTAGAGGTCATACCTAATGAACAGGGAAACAATACCACCCCGTCTTGTGTAGCATTCAATGATACAGAGTTATTGGTAGGAGAGGGAGCAAAAAACCAGATTGCAAGGAACCCTACCAACACTGTGTTTGGTAAGTCCTACATTTTCTTTTGGTATAGAGTTGCACAAGTGGGCCTGCCCCAACACTGTGTTTGGAAACCTTTTATGTTCTAGTTTTAGGTGCACTTTGTAGACCCGTGCATTGTGAACTGTTTCATTTTTGTTGGTAATTAGTCACATTTGTTTGAATTACAGATGTTAAGCGGTTGATCGGGTGCAGATTCCATGATCCTCAAGTGCAAAGGGACATGGAGTTGTGGCCTTTCAAGATTGTTGAAGGGCGTGCAGAGAAGCCAAATGTTGTAGTTGAGTTGAAGGGTGAAAAGAAGAAATACACACCTGAAGAATTATCTGCAATGGTTCTCAAGGATATAAAAGAGTCTGCTGAAGCATTTATTGGAAGAGAGGTAACCGATGCTGTGATAACTGTTCCTGCTTATTTCAATAACAATCAAAGAGAGTCAACAAAGGAAGCAGGAGCCCTTGCAGGCCTTAATGTGCTGCAATTGATAAACGAGCCTACGGCAGCTGCAATTGCTTACGGTTTGGACCATATGGCTGACCAAACATGGCATAATGACAGAAATGTTTTGGTGTTTGATTTGGGTGGTGGAACCTTTGATGTATCTCTTTTGAAAATAAGTAAAAAAGGAGTGATTGATGTGAAAGCAGTTGGAGGTGACACTCATTTAGGCGGTGAGGATTTTGACATGGCACTGGTTAATTACTGCATAAAAGAATTCGAGAAAAAACACAAGGAAGGTATACGAAGAAATCCAAGGGCAATGGGGAGGTTGAAAGTTGCTTGTGAGAAAGCAAAGAGGGATTTGTCGTCAGCTATATCTGCTTCAATTGATATGGACTGCTTGTATGAGGGAAATGACTTTTCCATTAGAATAAGTCGAGCCAAATTTGCGGAACTAAATTCAAGTTATTTTGAGAAATGCATTGAACTAGTGGAAAAATGTTTGCTTGATGGGGAGATAAAGAAGAACAACGTGGACGAGGTGGTTATTGTTGGGGGGTCCACTAGGATTCCCAAAGTACAACGATTGGTGGAGGAGTTTTTCGATGGAAAGACACTTTGCAAGAGAATGAACGGCGATGAAGCTATTGCTTCCGGTGCTGCACTCTTGGCTGCAAGGTTAAGTGGAGGTAATGATAACGATAATGGGGTGTGGGATATTGTGTTACAGGACGTCACTCCTCTTTCGTTAGGTATAGCAACCGAGAAAAATGGAGTATATGGAAGCATGGCTGTAGTTATCCCCAGGAACACATCCATACCGACATGCAAGAAAGAAATATATTATTCACGTATCAACAAAACATCAGTAGTTATCTTTGTGTATCAAGGCGAGAACATCAAAGTCAAGGACAACGTATTACTTGGAAAGTTCCGCCTTGACAACCTTACGCTAGGTTCAAATGGGATGTCGCAGCTAGAGATTTGGTTCAATATAGATGCTAATGGGATCCTTATAGTGTCTGCACAGGAATTATCCACAGGCCAATCAAAATCAATTACAATTGCTAAGACCTGAAATTGGTCCAACGAATGTGATCACTTTTGTATGTTCTAACTAATATTTGTGTTGACGTCCAATCATTTCCTATTTTTATGTATATGTATTTCTAAAAACAAAAAATAAAAAATAATACTTGCTAATTTTTTTCTGGCATTTTAGGATATAAAAAAGGTCACAACACCAATATAAACATGGATGAAAATATTCGTTTACAAGATGGATATTTTGGGTTGCTAAATCAACCCAACAACATATCCTCATGAACCAATGATGCCATTGATTTCAATCCTGAAATACCTGTAAAACCTATAAGAATTAACAATAATAGTAATAAGAGAAAAGTGTCCGGATAGTTCTTGTGGTTTGCATATTTTTCACCTTTAGTCCCTAACTTTCTAAAATTACAGTTATAGTCCCTAACTTTTGCAATTTTGTTTCCAGATAGTCCCTGGCGTGGATGGGTGTTAGTTTTCTCAGTTAAGTTAGTATGAAATGACCTAAATACCCTTATTTGTTAAATCAATAACTAAAAAGTTAGAAAAATATAATTAATATCTAAATATTTATGTGGGTCCCATCACCTACCCTACCCACTTCATCTTCCCCAACACCACCGTCTCCACATTTCACCACCACCACCACCACCTTTCACCACCATATCACCACATAAACCAGGGGCTGAAACTGTGCAACCCAACACAACAATCAATGGTTCGCCTGTAATAGCACATCAAACAACATTGAGCGGCGGTAGTGCCCCGACAACGACGACGTTGCTGGTCGGAGATGGCGGTGGACAACGACAAGGATGGCAGTGGACAACTTTTCGAACTCTCTCTCTCTAGATTTTGCATACATCGTCCGATTTCCTCCCTGTGTTTTTCACCTCGTCCAGGTTTCCATGAGAATTTGAACCTAGATCCACACTCATCTTCTTATGCATCCAGGTTGATTCGTTGCTTGTTATGATATCACTAGAGTTTTGATTTGATTATTATGGGGTGGTGTTGTGAATTAAGGAATCTATGGTTTTAAAGTTTTGATTTGGTTGGTTTTGGATCAACAGGATCATGATTGTGGTTTTGTTTTGGGTTTGAAGCTTGATGTGGTTTGGTTGTTGATGATGGTGGAGGGTGGAGGGTGGTCGTTGATGGTGATGGAGGGTTGGGGTGATGATGAAAAGAATGGTGGGCCTCACTTGATTTAAATATATATCTTTTTACATTTAAGTTATTTTTTCATAAAAAAAACATTTTAGTAGTTTCACATACACTTAACACCAAAAACTAATCCTATCTGTGCTAGGGACTATCTGGGAACAAAATTGCAAAAGTTGAGGACTATAGCTGTAATTTTAGAAAGTTAGAGACTAAAGGTGAAAAATGGACAACCACTAAGACTATCCGAACATTTTTCTCTAGTAATAAATAACTAGTAATAAAATGTACCCTTTTAAAAATAACATCAAAATAACAATTGAGTTGTTATAGCAAAAGAAAATACACGCACATAATATGTAGACAGATATATTTATTTATAATAAATTAAATTTTAGATATAGATTTTTTTTGAGTAAAATGCAATTTGCGTCCTTGAAGAAAGAGCCCGCTATCAACTTGAGTCGCCAAAATGAAAATTTCCCTGTTTGAGTCCTTATCTTTTAAAAGAGATTTTTACATATTTCCCTCTACTAAACTAGCTTATTACGTATTTTCCCAAACCAAAAAAACAATTACATATTTCCTTTTTTTTAAGAAATTACCCAATTACCTTGTAAAAACCTTCAAGTTTGTTTCATATTCCCACTCATATATTCACAACGCTTAATCCTGTTAAACCCTACACATGACGGTGATCCTTTCTTCTTCTTCCTCTGGTTCGCTGCTACTTCTGGTCTTCCTCCACTGCCGGTGCTTTTGCCGACCTTCTTTTATTTGTGAGTTATCATTCTATTATTATTATTTAATCATTACTTTAATTTAATTTGCTTTTGAATTTACAGAAAATCGATTTTATTTGTTGGAATATGAGCATTATTTAATTGTTTTAGATTACCATGCTGAGTTTCTTTAGTTTACTTCTATTAAAAATTACAACCAGCTTTATTTTATTTTCACAGTTTATTGGTGATGCAATCTATTTAGGATTTAGGATATGTATCAGCCTTAATATAATATTGGTTAATGCTACAATCTATTTAAGAAACTTTATGTTTTTTGAACGGAATTGATTATGAACAAATAAGGATTGTATTTTAATGAAAGTTTGTGTTTTTTTATTTTGAGTATTATGGTTTTGTTTGTAATTTTTGACAAGAATAACAAGTAGAAGAATTGGGGGTGGTAGTACATGAATTGGGTAAATATGTAATTGATTGATGATATTAAAATAGAGAAATATGTAAATATTTAGAGTAAATTGCCATTTTGGTCCCTGTGGTTTGGCCAGTTTTGACACTTTAGTCTAAATCTCAAACTTTTTACATCTGGGTCCCTGTGGTTTCACTTTTGTTGCCATTTTAGTCCAAAAAGAAAATCAGCTGCTATTTCTCAAAAAAAAAACTTGGTTTTTTGTCCTTTTCTACAGGGGCAATTTAGTCATTACAAGTATTATTATAACACACTATTAATTAAAATAATTAAATTAAATAATCCCCATACAGTTCATCTTCCCCCAAACCACTAATCATCTTCTCCAATCACTCCACAAAACAAGATTTAACAAACAAAATTGATGTATAAAATCAAGCTACAACTGTCGTTTACAAGCAGAAGATCAGCAACTGATCTATAATCTATGATCATCCAAACAAGTGGAAGTTATACAATGATACAAAAACAGATATGCGGATCAAATCAAGGGGGTATAACCTCCACCTTTTTCGACGAAAACTTCAAAACAACAATGTACAAAGCAAAACTGACTGAATAATCAAACAATAAACATATCTCCATACATATTCCTGCTGAGATCCAACCGAGAAAGCATCAACAAGAAACAAAGAAAATTACCCACATTTAACCCACCTACCACAACCAAGAATCACCAAACTACAATACCCAGAAATGTATTCAACAACAATGCTCAAATCTCTCATCTGCACCTCCGACATCATCTTCATCGGTGGAGGAGCTTCTGGAGGTGGTAACGGCGGCGGCGGCGGTGGTGGAGGAATGATGATAGAAGTCTGCAAAATCCAACCACCACCGACGCTCTGATTAACCACCACCGCTGCAAAATCCAACAAACAAACAACCCCTACCACCATCTCAGATATGCACCATCTGTCTCTACCTTTCTTTCAGATCAGTGGTGGTAGGTTTTGTCACACCCCCAAAATCCACTTGCGGAATACCACCGCTTGGAGGCGTGACTGACCAGGATCCAGCCACCAATCATATTGAACAAGCATGTAAGTGATTATAAAATCCAACCAATACAATTGGTGTCCAAACAAAACATAGTTTAAGTTGTAAGCGGAAGCATAACGTTTAAAACCAAAACATAAGTTTAATTGTTTCAAAGTTTAACATGGCACACAGCTGTCCATGTCCCACAACGACTCTCTTCCATGCAAGCTCCAGCTAAGTACCTATTGACCTGCAAAGCATGTAGTAACGCGTCAACAATAATGTTGAGCGAGTTCACAGTTGGGTGTTCGTTTTAGTTGTTTCGAAAACAGTTTCCTTTATCTGGCATCCTGCCGTGGGGGTTACCCCGTAGTTGAAAACGTGATTTGTTTGACCCAATGCTCTGGCAATCCAGCCGTGGGGGCTACCCCTTGTTTAATTATCTGGCTCTACGGCCATGGGGGCTACCCCGTGTATGTTACTAGACTCGTTACCATATCGACTGCTGACTGTAGTCATGTTTATGTGCCCTGAACTGTCAATGTCTATCATCATTGACGTGCCCAGATCCATTAGTTCACGCCCGTCCTCTGCGGCACGGTGTGAGGTTTGTCAAACCTAAATAGCGCTATCTAACTAATGACCCGCTCGCCATTGGCCCGGCGATTAAGTCGATATAAAAAGGAGGGACTTCGTGATAGAGTTTTGGTCTAGTGAAAGTTATCTGTCCAAGAGGACGAGGAATTATATTCCTGAACCAGCACTGTCCTACCCAATAAAGGACGAGGAATCCATGTTCCTTAACCCCATTCCCAACCCCTGGGAATCCCATGCTTTGTAGAGGGTGTGAACTCACCTTGGTTTGCTCGGCAGTTTAATTTACTTGGTTAAGTATGCTGGTCACCGCGTCCTAATATGGTTACCAGTATAGGTCAGGTTGGGTGTAAGGAAGTCACGTATACCCTACACGTATCTAACACATAGCATACATTTCATACGATTATTCTTTTAAGATATTGGGCCTGTTCTAATTCTTAATCAGCACGTAGCATAGCAGCACAGATACAAGCCCAAAACACATTGTCACACTTGGTGGCCCAATAACCTAGTCAAACAGCCCAATCGAGACTAGGGGGTCTCGACTCGAGAATATGCAGTCTCGAGTCGCAACCAGGATGGTCTCGAGTCATGGGCGTCTGGTCTCGAGTAGTGTAGGCATGAGTCGCAACCTTAAAGGTCTCGAGTCCAGTCTCGAGTCGAGGTCATGAGGTCTCGAGTTGTCATGGGTTGGTCTCGAGTCGCAACCCCATAGGTCTCGAGTTACTTAAGATGTGCAGGTTGGTCTCGAGTTCCCATTTTGATGGTCTCGAGTCGAAACCAGAGGTTTCGACTCGTTTGTCTGCTGATTCTGGTGCACTTCCAAGACTTGTACGAACCAATAGAATTCTAATTTCATGATTTGGTGTCCTATCCAATGAGGGTTCACAAACATGTTTTGTTGTCTAACATCCTAATCAAATGGATCAAACATAGCAAATTTTGAATATTCATATCTTATTCAATGAGTTCTTCATCTAGGGTTTTCATCATTTATGCAAACATGATCATTCAGATCTTAAGTCTAGCATGCGTTTTACTCAAAACAGGAATATGTATTCATACAATCTATATGTTATGAGAACTTTGCATATTATTATCCAAAACAACATTTGTCCTATAACTTCTAACATAAATCGAATGATCATAAGCATCCCATACACTCACCATTCAAATATCTTAGCCACTCATCATCATACAAGAGTTATCATATGTCATCCATCATTTAATCATTCCAAGCAAGTAACACCATCATTCACATAAACACTTAGTGAGCATCAAAAACATTAACCGGTTGCTACATACTTATGACTTATCATTCATTTTAACCAAACAACTACAAGGTACTAACCGGTTAGATGTTGAGGGTGTGAAGAATCAATGAACCAACTTCCGGGTGACGATCTCGAGCTTGATCCGAGAGTCTTGGTGCCTCCGGTTGAATCCGAGAGAGAGATGAGAGGAGGTTTGTGATGGTGTTCTAGGGTTTTAGAGAGAGAGAGAGAGAGTGTGTAGGAGAGTGAGTGTAGGTTTTGGGTTTTATACAAGGTGGTGCACTCTAAGTGGATTCCGAGTGGCCTTAGGGGTGCACGGCCCAACCGGCCCAGCTGTTCACTCGAGACCGAGCGGTCTCGAGTCGGGTCCTTGTGTCTCGGGTCACATAATCACACGCATACACATAAGCACATCACATATTCACTTATATCATTAATTAAACCGACATGTCAACTAGTTACATAACGTTCAAGCATGTTACATCGAGATACAATGACGGGTTCTAAATTACGAGTTGTCACATTATCCCCAAGTTGGAAGAAATTTCGTCTCGAAATTTGGTAAGTACTCACTGAGGAAGCTAGTTAAGTTGTATGGTTTTCCTGGGGTGTCACATCCTCCCCCCGTTGATCTGGAATTTCGTCCCAAAATTCCGTAGCTTCAGCCTCAGTAGTGGTTGTACTGTTTGCGAATAGTTGGGGATACTTTTGTTTCATCTGATCTTCGCGTTCCCAGGTGAACTCTGGGCCGCGACGTGAGTTCCAACGAACTCGGACGAGAGGTATTCTAGTGTTCTTGAGGACCTTAACATCCTGGTCCGTGATTTCAACTGGTTCCTCGACGAATCGTAACTGCTCGTCGATGGTGAGCTCCTTCAAAGGAACTACGAGGGTCTCATCTGACAGGCACTTCTTCAGATTCGACACATGGAAAACGTTGTGAACTGCACTGAGTTCTGCTGGTAAGTTCAGTCTGTAGGCCACCTTGCCTATTTTCTCGATGATTTCAAAAGGTCCGACGTATCGTGGGTTAAGTTTGCCTCGTTTGCCAAAACGAACCACACCCTTCCAGGGTGAAACTTTGAGTAGTACACGCTCCCCAACCTGGAGCTCAAGTGGTTTCCTGTCCTTATCGGCGTAGCTTTTCTGACGGTCACGAGCTGCCGCCATGCATTGTCGTATTTGAGCAATTCGTTCGGTTGTGTCTACCACAAGTTCTGGACCAGTGATCTGACTATCCCCCACCTCTGCCCAACAAAGAGGTGACCGGCATTTACGCCCGTACAATGCCTCAAACGGAGCAGCTCTAATGCTGGTGTGGTAGCTGTTATTGTACGAGAATTCCACAAGTGGCAGATGCTTTTCCCAGCTGTTGCCAAAGTCGATTACACATGCACGAAGCATGTCTTCTAAGGTTTGAATAGTGCGCTCAGACTGCCCGTCCGTCTGAGGGTGATACGCTGTGCTCATGTCTAATCGTGAGCCAAAGGATTTGTGCATTGCTTGCCACAGCTCTGAAGTAAAACGTGCATCACGATCCGAGATAATAGAGGTGGGCACCCCGTGCCTCGAGACAACTTCCTTAAGGTATACGTCTGCTAGGGTGGAGAACTTATCCGTTTCCTTGATAGCTAAGAAGTGTGCAGACTTTGTGAGTCGATCCACGATCACCCAGATAGTGTCATTTCCGCGCTGAGATCTAGGCAGGCCGGTAACGAAATCCATGGAAATCTGCTCCCATTTCCATTGTGGTATTTCTGGCTGTTGGAGTAGGCCTGAGGGTTTCTGGTATTCCGTCTTGACTCTCGCACAAGTCAAACACTTGCTGACGTAAGTTGCTATGTGGGCCTTCATGCTAGGCCACTAATACGTAGTTTTGATATCGTGGTACATCTTATCCGAGCCAGGATGTACCGAGTAACGAGATTTGTGTGCTTCATCCATCATAAGGTCTCGTAAGTTGCCATAGAGTGGGACCCAAATGCGTCCCGTTACGTAGTGTGCGCCGTCTTCCTTTTGTTCTAATCGTTGCCTTGAGCCGCGTAGGGCTTCAGCCCTGACGTTTTCTGGTTTCAATGCTTCTATCTGAGCAGCTCGTATATGGGAAGGAAGACTAGATTGGATAGTGAGTTGCAATGCTCGCACGCGCTTAGGCGTAGTGTCCTTTCGACTAAGGGCATCAGCCACAACATTGGCTTTGCCAGGATGGTACTTGATTGCATATTCGTAATCGTTCAGTAGTTCGACCCATCGTCGTTGTCGCATATTCAGTTCCTTCTGTTTGAAGATATGCTCGAGGCTCCTGTGGTCAGTGTAGATGGCGCACTTGGTACCGTACAAGTAATGTCTCCATATCTTAAGTGCAAAAACAACAGCTCCCAGCTCTAAATTGTGTGTAGTGTAG
Organism: Helianthus tuberosus; assembly: GCA_030545235.1. Taxonomy (NCBI): domain Eukaryota; kingdom Viridiplantae; phylum Streptophyta; class Magnoliopsida; order Asterales; family Asteraceae; genus Helianthus; species Helianthus tuberosus. The sequence continues at coordinate 148,837,269 of CM060409.1, read as the reverse complement.
TTCCTTTCATGAACTTTAAGTTGGCGTGAGGCGTAGGCTATAACTTTATCTCGTTGCATCAATACACAACCAAGACCCTGAATTGATGCGTCGCAGTAAACCACAAAATCATCTGTGCCCTCTGGCAATGAAAGGATAGGTGCGCTGCAAAGTCTATCCTTTAAATGCTGAAATGCTAATTCCTGTGCATTTCCCCATCGATAAACAACCCCTTTCTGCGTTAGTGAGGTGAGAGGCTGTGCAATCTTGGAAAAATCCTTAATGAACCTCCTGTAGTAACCTGCCAAACCCAAGAATTGGCGAATTTCCATTGGTGTACGAGGTGCAGGCCCGTTCTTAATTGAGTCTACCTTGGATGGATCAACGTGAATCCCATCCTTGTTCACCACATGGCCTAAGAAATGGACTTCACGAAGCCAGAATTCGCATTTCGAGAACTTTGCATAAAGCTGCTCTGTTCGAAGGAGTTCCAGAATAAGTCGTAGATGCTGCTCGTGTTCCTCCTGACTCTTAGAATAGATTAGGATGTCGTCGATGAAGACTATAACGAACTAGTCCAGGTAAGGGTTGCACACTCGATTCATCAAGTCCATGAAAATCACAGGTGCGTTTGTCAGCCCAAAAGGCATGACCAAAAACTCATAGTGTCCATAACGAGTTCTAAAAGCTGTTTTGGAGACGTCCTATTCTCGGACTCTCAGCTGGTGATATCCCGACCTCAAATCAATCTTTGAATAGTAGCTCGACCCTTGCAGCTGGTCGAACAAGTCGTCAATACGTGGTAGAGGATAACGATTCTTCATGGTCACCTTGTTGAGTTCCCGGTAGTCGATGCACATTCTGAAGGTACCGTCTTTCTTCTTCACAAATAGCACTGGAGCTCCCCAGGGCGATGAGCTAGGACGAATAAAACCCTTATCCAAGAGTTCTTGTAGTTGCGTAAAGAGTTCTTCCAACTCTGATGGAGCTAAATGATAAGGTGCACGAGCTATAGGCGTAGCTCCAGGAGCTAGTTCAATCTGAAACTCGACCTGGCGATGAGGCGGAAGGCCAGGTAATTCCTCAGGAAATACCTCAGGATAGTCGCGTACAATTGGAAAATCTTCTATCTTCTTCTCTTTCTCCGAGGTGTCAGTAACGAGAGCCAAAATGGCAGTGTGGCCCTTTCGCAAGCACTTCTGGGCCTTAAGGAAAGAGATGATGCTCTCGACAGCACCCCTCTTGTCGCCACGAATCATGAGAGGTTCATCGCCTGAACCGGGAATACGAACAATCTTCTCGTTGCAAAGAATCTCTACTCGGTGTTGGGATAACCAATCCATCCCAATGACAACGTCGAAACTACCCAAGACGATAGGAATGAGGTCGATAGAGAAGGTCTGGTTAGCAAGAATAAGTTTACAACCCTTGGCTACGTGTGCGGCCTCTAAACTCTTACCATTTGCTAGCTCTACAGTGTGCTTGTTATTCAAAGGTGTTGGAATACGCTTAAGCATTCGACTAACTTCTAGTGACACGTAGCTAGTATCGGCACCCGAATCAAATAAAACTGTAACATAAAAGTCGTCGAGAAGGAACTTACCTGTCACAACATTGGGGTCATTCCTTGCTTCACCTTGACCAAGCACGAACACCCGCCCCTGGCTCCATTGTTGTTGTTGTTCCCATTGTTACCATTCCCCTGATTATTGTTGTTGTTGTTGTTCTGGTTCCTGTTCAGTTGGGGGCAATCTTTCTTGAAATGGCCTTCAGCTCCACACTGAAAGCACCCTTTGTTGTTACCTTGCTGCTGCTGCTGCTATCGCTGGTTCTGAGGGGCTTGTTGTTGACGATTCTGGTTTGCGGGGTACAAGCTTCTGCAGTCCTTGGTGGCGTGACCTGGCTTGTTGCACTGATGACAGTTACCCCTGGTGCATGGCCCGCTGTGGTGTAGGTTGCAGCGATTGCATTTGGGGTGATTCCCCTTGTACCCACCATGACTTTGACCACCAGATGATTGCTGACTGGGGCTCTTGTAGTCATCAGTCTTTCTCTGCTGAGACTGAGATTGCACAGAAGTTGAACCTTTGCTTGAAGCTCCATCCCATTTTCTCTTGTTGTCACTAGGAGCATCCGAAGTAGCTATAGCGCTTATACGCTTTGGTAACCTGTTCTGCTCCACCGCCTGATCAGTGAGAGGGTGAGCCAACTGAACAACCTGCTGGATGGTGGCGAGGTTTGCTGAAGTCACATGACTTTGGATTTCTGGCACTAAGCCCTTGAGAAAGAGTTCAATACGCTTAATTGGAGGGTCCACCATAGTAGGACACAATAATGCAAGCTCATTCGATCTCTTAGTATACGCCTCAATTTCTGACCCCGTCATCTTGAGGTTGTAGAACTCTACCTCCAACTTGTGAATGTCATCACGACTGCAGTATTCCTCCTTGATCATTTCTTTAAAATTGTTCCATGGGGTGGCGTTAGCAGCAACCAACCCCAGCATTTGGACCTGAGCATTCCACCATGTGAGAGCTAAACCCTCGAGAGTACCGGTAGCATACTTCACCCTGCGCGCCTCAGGGCATTCACACATTTCGAAAACTGACTCGAGCTTCTCAAACCAGTGGAGGAGACCTACAGCTCCTTCAGTGCCGCTAAAAGTAGTGGGTCGGCAGTCCATAAAAGTTTTAAAGATGCACACAGGTGGCTGAGCATGTTGACCTGTTGTGGGTGAAAGAAAGGACAGAGTTTAACACAAAGGTTGGTTCACGAGAGTAGGATCTAAAGATCCTAGAATGAGTTTGGACTGCAGGATATACCTCCTGCGTGTGCAGCTGCAAGTGCCGCAGCAACTTGTTCGTTAATCAGAGCCGTCAACTGGGCTTGAGTCATGTTAACGCGTCCACTCATGATCTTCATATAAGAGGGAAACATGAGTGAGAGAGGTTCGTGAAAGTGCGATGACGGAAGAGAGTAAGCACACATGTGTTCTCATACTATAGTTGCTACGTTTATCTAAGCACACCATGAGCATAGTTCTATGAAATCTAACAAGTAGGTAACAGAACATAAACCATATCACCTAGAATGTCGAGCCTTGCATGTGGAGTGAAGCGTCGTTGTGGACCGTTAAGCACTGTACAGGTTATAGTCTGGTTTTAACAAAAACGTTTTTCCTTTATTAAAACCAAGTTCTCTATAACCAATGGCTCTGATACCAATCTGTCACACCCCCAAAATCCACTTGCGGAATACCACCGCTTGGAGGCGTGACTGACCAGGATCCAGCCACCAATCATATTGAACAAGCATGTAAGTGATTATAAAATCCAACCAATACAATTGGTGTCCAAACAAAACATAGTTTAAGTTGTAAGCGGAAGCATAACGTTTAAAACCAAAACATAAGTTTAATTGTTTCAAAGTTTAACATGGCACACAGCTGTCCATGTCCCACAACGACTCTCTTCCATGCAAGCTCCAGCTAAGTACCTATTGACCTGCAAAGCATGTAGTAACGCGTCAACAATAATGTTGAGCGAGTTCACAGTTGGGTGTTCGTTTTAGTTGTTTCGAAAACAGTTTCCTTTATCTGGCATCCTGCCGTGGGGGTTACCCCGTAGTTGAAAACGTGATTTGTTTGACCCAATGCTCTGGCAATCCAGCCGTGGGGGCTACCCCTTATTTAATTATCTGGCTCTACGGCCGTGGGGGCTACCCCGTGTATGTTACTAGACTCGTTACCATATCGACTGCTGACTGTAGTCATGTTTATGTGCCCTGAACTGTCAATGTCTATCATCATTGACGTGCCCAGATCCATTAGTTCACGCCCGTCCTCTGCGGCACGGTGTGAGGTTTGTCAAACCTAAATAGCGCTATCTAACTAATGACCCGCTCGCCATTGGCCCGGCGATTAAGTCGATATAAAAAGGAGGGACTTCGTGATAGAGTTTTGGTCTAGTGAAAGTTATCTGTCCAAGAGGACGAGGAATTATATTCCTGAACCAGCACTGTCCTACCCAATAAAGGACGAGGAATCCATGTTCCTTAACCCCATTCCCAACCCCTGGGAATCCCATGCTTTGTAGAGGGTGTGAACTCACCTTGGTTTGCTCGGCAGTTTAATTTACTTGGTTAAGTATGCTGGTCACCGCGTCCTAATATGGTTACCAGTATAGGTCAGGTTGGGTGTAAGGAAGTCACGTATACCCTACACGTATCTAACACATAGCATACATGTCATACGATTATTCTTTTAAGATATTGGGCCTGTTCTAATTCTTAATCAGCACGTAGCATAGCAGCACAGATACAAGCCCAAAACACATTGTCACACTTGGTGGCCCAATAACCTAGTCAAACAGCCCAATCGAGACTAGGGGGTCTCGACTCGAGAACATGCAGTCTCGAGTCGCAACCAGGATGGTCTCGAGTCATGGGCGTCTGGTCTCGAGTAGTGTAGGCATGAGTCGCAACCTCAAAGGTCTCGAGTCCAGTCTCGAGTCGAGGTCATGAGGTCTCGAGTTGTCATGGGTTGGTCTCGAGTCGCAACCCCATAGGTCTCGAGTTACTTAAGATGTGCAGGTTGGTCTCGAGTCGAAACCAGAGGTCTCGACTCGTTTGTCTGCTGATTCTGATGCACTTCCAAGACTTGTACGAACCAATAGAATTCTAATTTCATGATTTGGTGTCCTATCCAATGAGGGTTCACAAACATGTTTTGTTGTCTAACATCCTAATCAAATGGATCAAACATAGCAAATTTTGAATATTCATATCTTATTCAATGAGTTCTTCATCTAGGGTTTTCATCATTTATGCAAACATGATCATTCAGATCTTAAGTCTAGCATGCGTTTTACTCAAAACAGGAATATGTATTCATACAATCTATATGTTATGAGAACTTTGCATATTATTATCCAAAACAACATTTGTCCTATAACTTCTAACATAAATCGAATGATCATAAGCATCCCATACACTCACCATTCAAAAATCTTAGCCACTCATCATCATACAAGAGTTATCATATGTCATCCATCATTTAATCATTCCAAGCAAGTAACACCATCATTCACATAAACACTTAGTGAGCATAAAAAACATTAACCGGTTGCTACATACTTATGACTTATCATTCATTTTAACCAAACAACTACAAGGTACTAACCGGTTAGATGTTGAGGGTGTGAAGAATCAATGAACCAACTTCCGGGTGATGATCTCGAGCTTGATCCGAGAGTCTTGGTGCCTCCGGTTGAATCCGAGAGAGAGATGAGAGGAGGTTTGTGATGGTGTTCTAGGGTTTTAGAGAGAGAGAGAGAGTGTGTAGGAGAGTGTGTGTGAGAGTGAGTGTAGGTTTTGGGTTTTATACAAGGTGGTGCACTCTAAGTGGATTCCGAGTGGCCTTAGGGGTGCACGGCCCAACCGGCCCAGCTGTTCACTCGAGACCGAGCGGTCTCGAGTCGGGTCCTTGTGTCTCGGGTCACATAATCACACGCATACACATAAGCACATCACATATTCACATAATATTCACTTATATCATTAATTAAACCGACATGTCAACTAGTTACATAACGTTCAAGCATGTTACATCGAGATACAATGACGGGTTCTAAATTACGAGTTGTCACAGGTTTAGGGTTTTCGAGTGGCGACGGTGGTGGCATTTAATGGGTACAGTGACGGTTGTGGTTGTTGACGGTGACAGTGGTGGGTGTGACTGACGGGGGTGATGATGGTGGTTGTTGATGATGTTGCGGTGATTATAGAGGAGATTCATGGTGGTTTGTGGATGTCACGACTTAGGTTTAGAGATATGAGAGAGAGAGAGAGAGAGAGAGAGAGAGAGAGAGAGCGAGAGAGCTGATAGATCAGAGGTGGTGTAGATTAGGATTCTTCAAGTTTGAAGAACGCAGAGGAAGATGAACTGTATGAGGAAGATTAGGGGTTCTTCAAGTTTGAGCTGGTATTTATTTATGTAATTGTGAAATGACCATTTTGCCCCTAAACAAAAAGACAAAATAGACAGGTTGCAACAATAAAAAAGGGGGGTTTTGAATTTTGGACTAAAATGGCAACAAAAGTGAAACCACAGGGACCCAGATGTAAAAAGTTTGAGATTTGGACTAAAGTGGCAAAACTGGCCAAACCACAGGGACCAAAATGGCAGTTTACTCAAATATTTATTTAGTAGTTCATTAAGGGTAAAATAGTCATAAATAAGAGTCATTTTAATCAAAAGGGGAAATATGTAATATATATAAGCTAGGGAGGGGAAATATGTAATTGTTTTTTTGGTTTGGGGAAATATGTAATAAACCAGCTTAGCAGGGGGGAATATGTAAAAAAACCCATTTTAAAAAGTGCTACATGTTGAGTCCATCCGTTAAGAATTCGTTAGTTTGACCATTAACTCAAAGGGCATTCTTGTAATCTCACATATTAAAATTGAAAAGAAAAAACAAATTCACGGGGTGTTTGGCTAAGCTTTTAAACACCTTCTTATAACTTATTGACTTTTACAAAAAGCTAATAAGGAGAAAAAGTGTTTGGCATTTTGAAAACGACTTTTTGTATAGAGAGGAAAAGTTAGTTTTGAAAAGTTAGTAAGGAGTGACTTTTTAAAGTTGCTTATGACTTATTGGTTTTTCCCACCATTTTTAGTCATTTTACATGAATAGGCTAAGCCAAACACTTTTTAAAAAATAACTTATTGACTTATTGGCTTTTCACACCAATAAGCTAATGAATCCAAACACTTTTTTAAAAACTCATTTTCAAAAACTTATAAATCAATAAGTCTTTTTAACAAAAAAAAAAAAAAATTCTTTTTTGAGTTAAATAAACAAGCCCTCAATAATAACTTCCAAAATGTGGATCTTCAATTATTTTCCAGACCTTCAAGTATCCACACCTTCAATTATTTTCCAGATCTTCAGTTAAATAACTTGGCACATTATCATCATCATCATCATAAAACAAGGACAAAGAACCCAGATCTACCTATCTTCATCAAAATGTTTCACCAAGAACACACGAAGAACAAAACCTCATCATCATCATCACTTCATCAACATCATCATCATCATCATCATCATGACAATTGAAGGTTAGATTCATCTCCATCACTCTCTGAAAATTGAAGGTTTTATGATCAAGTTGCAGGTAAATCGGAGATTCAGCTCGATTCAATTGTTCGAATCGTTATCCTGGATCTTAAAACTTTTTCAACTTCTGAAATAAACCCTTTACATTATGCATCCACTTTCACAAATCCCATAAAGCTTTTTTTTATTTAGTTCATGGAATTGGAGATATTTGAGGGTTTTAAGGGATTGGGCTTCGAATTGGGGTTTGTTTTTTGAGTTAATAGCCAAAATGGTCCCTGAGGTTTGCTCACTTTTGCCACTTTAGTCCAAAATCCAAAATTTTTAAATCTGGGTCCCTGAGGTTTGCATTTTGTTGCCATTTTAGTTCAAATTTCAAAAACCCCATTTTTTGACTGTTGCAACCAGCCTATTTTGTCCTTTTGTGCAGGGGTATTTTGGTCATTTTATGAGTTATTATAACAAACCCAGATCAAGAACCTAGATCATCTCTCTCAAAGCAGATCAAGAACCTAGATCGACTCTCTTTCTTCTCTCTCTCTATATCACCCTCTCTTTCTCTCTCTAAACCTCGCGCGGAGGCGATGATGATACAACAACTCTCTGCACCTCCTCTCTCTCTCTAAACACACCTGACTCTCTCTTCTCTCTCTCTATAGCTTTTACCCTCTCTTTCTCTCTCTAAACCTCGTCGGAGGCGATGATGATACAACAGCAACGATCAGAGGGTTTTGACTTGATATGAGGTACAACAGCAACGATCAGAGGCGATGATGATTTTTTCGTTGTCTGAGTGAATCGAGTGAAGCTTGAGACGTACCGTATCTTGGCGGGGTAATATCCGGCTGTTGAAGCAGCCGCGATGTTTGCAGCCATGGCGGTTGGTTCCTCTTTGTTTTGATTATTATTAACAGATCTGAGCCTCTTCTAATTCTTCTTTTTAATATTTTCGTTTTTTATTTTTATCAAGGGTTTTGACTTGATATTTTCTTGAATGGATGTAGAAGGGGTGTTGATGGGTGGTTGTTGATGATGGTGGTGGTGAGAAGGGGGATGAGGTGGCGGTGGTGGTGGTGCTTGTGGCGGCAGAGAGGAGAGAGGGAGAGAGAAAGGGGTTAATTAGTGTTGTTGATTCGTCATAGTTTCAGGTGTTGATGTTTAGTTGTTTGAGAAGATGATAATGATTCAGTTGTTTGATGATCTGCTTTAAGAGAGATGATCTGGGTTCTTGATCTGGGTTTGTAATTAGTTGTTTGTTATAATAACTCATAAAGAGGCGATGATGATTTTTTCATTGTCTGAGTGAATCAAGTGAAGCTTGAGACTTACCTTATCTTGGCGGGGTAATATCTGGCTGTTGAAGCAGCCGCGATGTTTGCAGCCATGGCGGTTGGTTCCTCTTTGTTTTGATTATTATTAACAGATCTGAGCCTCTTCTAATTCTTCTTTTTCATATTTTCGTTTTTATTTTTATCAAGGGTTTTGACTTGATATTTTCGGGGTTAATTAGTGTTGTTGATTCGTCATAGTTGCAGGTGTTGATGTTCAGCTATTTGAGAAGATGATGATGATTCAGTTGTTTGATGATCTGCTTTGAGAGAGATGATCTGGGTTCTTGATCTGGGTTTGTTATAATAACTCATAAAAATGACCAAAATACCCCTGCACAAAAGGACAAAATAGGCTGGTTGCAACAGTAAAAAAAGGGGTTTTTGAAATTTGAACTAAAATGGCAACAAAATGCAAACCTCAGGGACCCAGATTTAAAAAATTTGGATTTTGGACTAAAGTGGCAAAAAGTGAGCAAACCTCAGGGACCATTTTGGCTATTAACTCTTGTTTTTTTAATAAAAGAAAATGGGTTTTGATAGTTTAATGATTAACGTACACACAAGAGTCGATGTTGAGAGAGAATGGGGAATATTAGGGTGTACGGGGCGGAAGCGGCAAGCCCTTTGCTGCAAGGGGAACACCGCCGCCACCATTTTATGCCGCGCGGCAAGCTTCTAAATCGAGGACTGTATGCAGCATGCGGGGAAGGGAGATTGTGAACGTTGGGCATGAACGTTGGGATTATAACGGCTATATGACCTTTTTTACTTTAAAAAAACAATTAAATTCCTTTATAAATACCATTTTAAACATTCTATTTTTTCACCCAATTTACAAATTCTCAAGCATATGGATAGACAAAACAAGGGCGATGGCAAGAAAAAAGTTTCGGGTTATGGTTCGAATGCGAGAGGCATGGCTCGCAAAGTAGACGAGGCGAATCGAGTGTGTACCAACCTAATTTTCCATCACGATTTTTTCCACAAATGGGTTTTTACAACACCCAACCCCAACCCAACTATCCACCACAATTTTTTTCATTACAACATGTTATGAAACAAGCGTTAAAAGATTATAAAAAACAACATTCAGGTGGTTTTCCTCATATTGAGGCGTGGGAGGTGGTTATAAAGCATGAGAAATGGGCCCCGGTACCATTGGTGGGTGAGGATAGTAGTAGTTCGGGGCAAAAAAGAAAGTCATCGGATTCGGGTAACTACCCTAGTGATATACCCGACATAAACGTAGACCCCTATCCAACAAGACAAAAAAGGAAAGAGAAAAAAGATAAAGGACCTGCAACGTAGAGCGAAAGGTCAATTGGTATGTTTGACAATCTCCAAGAATACAAATTTATGAAACAAGAGTTGGTGGAAATTAAAAAGAAACGAGAGGAAAAATATATCGAGTTGGCGGATGAACATCGAGAGACGTTGAGATCGATTAGGTTTGATAAGGATCTTGAGACGTTTAATAGGCCACACGACAATGTTCCACCGGAGATGTTGGAAATCAAACTAGCCCGAAAACGCGAGATCGCAAAAAAATATGGATGGCCATGTAGTTTCTAAATTTTTTATGGTTTTATTTTTTAGTAGGTTTAATTTTATGTAGTTTTTTTTTTTAAATTTAGTTAATGTAATTTTAGTTAGTTTATTTTAATGTAATGTTTTTTTAATTTAATATACTTTTATTTTGTTAAAATTATGTTTCATATATTAATTAGGTAGTTTAAAAAAAAGAAAAAAAATTGGTTTACCCCCATGGCATGAGAGAAAACCACCCGTTATGATTTTTAGGCAAGAGAGGAGAATGAGAGAGGATATGACATGACACATTATGATTGGGTGGGTGGAAATTTCCCACCATCTCATGAGGGGTGCATCCCTTACACCCTTAAGGCTGTTTTGTATCCTAAATTCATGTGATTATCGTGTGCTCTCTTATTCTATAAGACCTTGTGTAATGGTTAATGCCCATGGGCATTTTTTTTGTCATATCAACATCATAACGTCTTTTCAGAAAATGTGTAACGGTTAATGCCTTTTAATGCCCATTCCATTCAATACTTTCCATTTTTTTTCTCTTTTTGGGCTTTATTCTAGAAATGTCCCTCCCTTTCCATGCCTCTATAACGCCCAGGGATGGTGTTGGGGGCGTTACCAAACCCTTTATGCCCTATAATGCTCATTACGCATGGCCTTAGCTCTTTACAAAATGTGTGGTTATTTGATTTGGTATAAAAATATTGGTTCTTGAATTCATAATAACAATAATGGATCTTGAATTTTGGGGAAAATTGAATATGGAATATGGATCTGTGAGTTTATTTAGGGAAATATGGAATATGGATCTTGAATTATGGTGTATGTTGTGAGGTTATTTGAAGATGATGATGATGGATCTGTGAGGTTATTTGAAGATGATGATGATAATTTGATTTTATAAATAATATTAATAATAATAATAATAAACAAAAAAATTAAGCTTGGGGACGCAAAGAAAAATGGATTATAATTCATAGGGACGTAAACGGATAGGATATAAGGGTAATATAATCATTTTAGTGACAAAAAGTAACGGAGTACGCTCCAGGGACTCAAAGTGTAGCGCTTTTACATGGCTGTGGACACAACAAGCCAAATTTTCATTTAGGGGACTCAAGTTGATAGTAGGCTCTTTCCTCATGGACGCAAATTGCAGTTTACTCTTGATTTTGTGATTTGTTTTAAATCTTAAGTTTAGGAGTTTAGAAATCATGTTGCATTTGAATATGTATTTGTATTTGTATTTCTATGTTATTATCCGTTGTTGTGCTATTTTTATCCTTTGGTTTCTTTCTTTTTAACAGGTTTTCAGGGGTAAAGTGTGTAAAGACTAGAGAGTTAATAAATAACTTAGCAATGTATTTAAATTAATAGTAATTCTGTAAACACTTTAAAATGTTTATGAAATTATATTCTTGATTTGACTATGTAAAGATGACACGTCGACCCTAGCTTGGTTAGAGTGTTACAAATTCATTCACTTTCATTATGAACTCTAGCTATAAATGATCTCACAATTTCATCGAAACTAATGATAAATGTTGATTAATACCACATTATATATACTTCTAATTTGCAACAACTTTGAGTATCAGGTGTTTGTACCTACTGCTTAATTGATGTTTTCTGCTTATGGTAGTAGTACCCCTGTTGTACCATGGGTATACCTAACCAAGGCCACCTTGCTCATCCTAGCACAATCACCCCCAAACCCTAGAAAAACTTAAAATCAGACCTTAAAGATAAAATCCTGATTAATGAAGGGCGGCCATGTGCTGATTTCCTCTATGGCGGTGATGGTGGTTTGGATTCGATCTGATACGACATCCAACAGATTAGCGGCGTCTACAGACGGTCAATGGTGGCGACTCAGTGATCTCTGATGAAGAAATACGGCTTCCAGCAAAATCTGATCGGTTCCGATGAGTAGGTGATGGTTTTGCTCAGAATCAGGTCACTATAGAACTTGAGTTAGTGATAAAGAGGGCATCGCAAACGTCCGTCGCCAGTAACAACACGGCAACACCCCCTCTCTGTTTATCTCTGTACAAAGCGAGACAATCGTACGTCCAGCTGCAGCTTAAGCTACTAGAACTAAAAAACACATGGAACCAAGGGGATTAAAAAATAGGTGCAGATCACCCAGTAGGACATCCACACACTCAACCACACTATAGAACTCAGAACGTCGGGTAAGGTAAATCTGACCGTTTCAAGCTTTGTTCTTTTAAGCTGTATAATTATACAGATATATGTGTATGTAGTTAGATCGATATGTGGTTTCAAAGGTAACTCTCCACTGCAGAAGACTTGTATAGTGACCAAAAGAGTTATACCGACACGCGTTTTATCTTGATTGAAAAATATAAAAACAAATACCGGTACCAGTTCGATGCTTGAATTGGTTCGGTTTCTCATGACACTGGACGGTATTGCTTTGGTTCGTAACGGTAAAGAACTAAATAATCAACTTTTATATTATTAAAATAACGAGAAGGGTAAACGACATCACTTTATATAGAAAAACTAAACCGTGAGTAAATTTTAAAATCAGTGATTGCTTCAATCAAATTATGCAGAAGCTAAAATAATCATCTAGATTAGGAAGAGTGCTCCGGTTTTCCCCTAAATTGCTTTGATTATGTTGAAGATGACGGATTGACGGTTGTTTGTAATTGGTTACTTTCTCCAGGATTACATGTTCAAATATGATAGTGTTCATGGCCAATATAAGTGTAACACCCCGTGTTTCGAAAGTCAAAGTCAAGATTGAAGTCGAAGGGAGACAAGATTGCTAATTGCGATCTATCACTCCTTGCTCAATTCATGTTTTGATTTCTTTAACTTGTAGATAGTCTTTTTATGCTTTTACGTTAGTTGTATTATGTGGAATATTTATTAATAATCGAGGTTTAATCGCTATTTATCAATGTTTATCGCATGTTTTATCGCTTTATCGCTTATCTCAATCGCACTCGCAACTCGAATTACGCGTCTAGTTATTGTTCTTACGTGTGTGTGTGCCTTATGTGTTACTAGTGCATGTTTATTTATGTTGTTGTTGTGGTGACTAATCGAAACGCAATCGCAATCGAATCGCAAACGCTAAACGAACGCTAAATTAGGATGATTGTATGTTGATATAGTAGTTGGGATTAAAAGTAATTTGATGAGTAAAACTATCGCATCGCCCTCTCGAATCGCATCGAACAGATTACCGTCCAATCCACTGACACATTGCTCCGTTTTACGCGTCGCTTATCATTATTGCTATCGTTCTGATCAGGCTAATTCCGCTCTAAGCGCTCCCTTCAATCCATCATCGCTGTGAGTATACTCGAACCCTTTTTGCTTTACGCACTTTTGGGTGTTACATACGTTACTTATACTAAATCACATCGAACACACTACGCAATACTTTAACGCTAACCGTTACTGCATGTTATACGTGACTTAATGAATGCTTGTTTGTTATGTTTACATATGGAATGCTGTCTATCTGCCTTAGCAACGATAGTACTATAGTTTGGACTCAGCACCTGTTCACTCAGGGGTTGTTAAGGACAATTAATTACATGGCTCACAGTGGTGAGTGTGTATTACGAACTGCCTTGGGCAGTCAACCCGCAGTCATTGGTATCGATAGGTTCATGACGATAACTAACGTGCTTCATTTCACATTGTGTACGTGCTGGTTATGCGTAAACGATTTCGAACTCTATTATATCTATCAAACTTGTATGCTCACCTTTACACTATGTGTATTGACTTTTACTTTAACGTATGTGGCAGGTGCTTAAGATGTTTATATGCTTGGCTTGCTGTGAAATCGAGGCTAGGAAAGGTCTAGAAACAAATAAACGAATTGTCTGTATTTGAAATCTGAGTTGTCGGAACAGAACAATTTGACTAGATCTTGTCTGTAATAATTATGTTACTTTTTATGTCATGGTATGGGACGTGATGCTTTAAATAATTGGTAATTATAGTTGTTATGGAAACTTCTGGAGAATCTGTTTCGCTCAGTGCCACGCCTCGATGTTTCCGCCATCGGTTGGGGTGTGACAATAAGAAGGATGAAATCAAAGTTAAGGATTCCAAGACTCTTCTCTTCGGCGATAAACCTGTTACTGTTTTTGGTTGCAGGTAAGTTCGGTTTGATTTGATTCAATTCTCCATCCTTGTAGCTCACCAAACATGGAACTGACTTAACCGAATCATGTTAATAATCTTGAACTAATGTGCAGAAACCCGCAGGAAATCGCGTGGGGTGAAGTAGGAGCTGAGTATGTTGTGGAATCAACTGGAGTTTTCACAGATAAGGACAAAGCTGCTGCTAATTTGAAGGTTATTAATCTTAATTTATCACAGGTTTGATGCAAATGAATACATGTTTGTTGAGAGTTAGTTTCATTGTTGATTAGGGAGGTGCGAAGAAGGTTGTGATCTCAGCTCCAAGTGCGAACGCTCCCATGTTTGTCATGGGTGTAAATGAAAAAGAGTATAAATCTGATATCACTATTGTGTCTAATGCTAGCTGCACCACTAACTGTCTTGCTCCATTGGCAAAGGTTGGTTTCGTAACTTTCGTTACTTGCAGCATGCTTGTGAAGTTCTGATGATAAGTGTTTGACGTTTAACGTTCTTGGTTTTATAATACAGGTTATACATGACAAATTTGGCATTGTTGAAGGCCTTATGACCACTGTTCACTCCATCACAACAACTCAGAAAACTGTGGACGGTCCATCAATAAAGGATTGGAGAGGTGGAAGAGCCGCTTCTTTCAATATTATTCCCAGCAGTACGGGTGCTGCTAAGGTACCGTGTGTAGTTTCAAATATTTATTCTCAACTGTATAATAACTTTTTCCATGAGTAATCGGTTTTTTCTTTTTGAAGGCTGTTGGAAAAGTCCTTCCTGCCCTTAATGGGAAACTTACAAGGATGTCATTCCGTGTCCCTACGGTTGACGTATCTGTGGTTGACCTTACAGCTAGGCTCGAGAAGCCTGCCTTATGATGACATTAAGGCTGCTATTACGTAAGATTCTGATAATTATATAAATAATGTTTTTAAAGTTTTTGTTTAATTCATTTGTTGTCAGGATTAATATTATGTTGTGCAGGGCTGAGGCAGAGGGGAGTATGAAGGGAATCCTAGGATACACAGAGGATGATGTGGTGTCTACAGACTTTGTGGGTGACTGTAGGTCTAGCATATTCGATGCGAAGGCGGGTATTGCTCTGAAAAACAACTTTGTGAAACTTGTCTTGTGGTTTGACAACGAATGGGGATACAGGTACAGTTTTCTTGATTTTGGGCTTGTGTTTGTGGCATAAGTTGTTTATTGAAGTGTTTGGGTTGTTATGTGTTGCAGTAACCGTGTTGTTGACTTGATCCATCATATGGCCAAGTCTTGAGCTGTTGATGATGTTCGAGTTACGATTGCATGCAGATCAATTCAGCTTCATGGTTATGGAGTTATTTGGAATAAGTAGAGCTGAATAGTTTGGTTTTTACACTTTGAAACACTGTTGTTCACAATTTTGATTAAACGCGATGGTTTACTTATTACTTTGATCAATAACAAGAAACTCCGATAGCGAATCAAGGGATGTCTTTCAGAATTACAAGTGTGTTAAAAATATACTTCTAAACACTCATGTAGCAGAAGAAAAATGAGAAAGTTGTGATACATGCAATATAATATAATCTCAAACATCTATCAAAATATGATCCAAATGCTAAAAGATGGCTACCTCAAGAATGGACGTATTGAAAAAATGAATTAGGAAATGTTAGCTAAATCTAGCGTATAATATAGTATACAAGATTTTGAGAATGGGTTTTAGTGTTAAACTAGAAAAGTGCCCCGCGCGCTTTGCGCCGCGGGCAAAGAAATTGACCACATCTAGGCATAAACTCTTGGTTGCAGCTCATGTATCTAACTTGATGGACATATAAATCTAGCCCCCGCCACATTACGGCGGGTTACTTTTCTAGTTATATCCATAATGGACGTTGCACACTGCCCCCACTTGACGTGAGTGGGCGTGGAGCTTATGGCGTGGCCACAGCCATAGAGAAAGGGGAAAGTTATTTCAAATTCTTTTTGTTTTAATTTTATTTAACCGATCAAAATACACCACTTTAACTCACTTTGTTCCCATACTCACAATACATCGTTACACCCCTTTCATGGGGTGATTTCTTGCCGTTTTAAAACTTAAATTCAAAATTTCTTACGTTTGCTCTTTGCCACTTCCACACACTAAATGTCACTAAATCAGTTTTAAGAGGTAACAGGTTATTTTCTAGAATGCTCTATGTTATTTCAAACAACTTTAAAGACTTGGAAACAAAATATAACAAAGTGTAAAGAAAAGGGTGAAAGATAAAAATCCTAAGAAAGAAGATAAAGAAGGCCGTGTTTGAAGTTGATAAAAATCCTTAATTCAAATTTCAAATCAAAACCTTAAGAAATCAAGGACAGAGGTTAGTGTGAGAAATCAGGGGAGGGGTTCCACATCGATCAACCTTCGTTTTCTTTACAGGAGGTAAAAATATTCTTAATTACTCCCACTTTTGTTTCTTTATTGAAACTCATAACACAACAAACTATTACAGAATAAAACGCATTCGTAAGTAATTAACTTGTAATTGCTTGCTTATACGTACGTATTGTGTATTATGTATTAATTTTGATCTTTACAGAATCACCTCTCAAAAGAAATTGATGGTGGGTTTTAGACAAACCAGAGTTTTTGCTTTCATTCCATACTTATCAACTAAACACCTATGTAAGTAATATGTACAAACTTATTGTTTAGTAGTTACACATACATGCATATGCCAACTCATTTATTGGAACTCAGTGAACCAGTTTTTATTATGGTTTAGTGATCTACAACTTAAGTGGATGGATCTTCATGTAGTGAATGAATCAATGCTAAGTTCATCAAGTGTGATTTTTAAAATGTAACACATACATGCACTACATACATTAAATGTTATGTATATTGTTGAAATACATATTTAGTAAATATCATTCTTTCCTTTCAATTCAATATATGATTTGTGATTTATTTAACCATTTCCTTTTTCTCTTTCATATGACCGTTGCTGTTATGCTGGACCTTTTGGGCTGCTGCATTGGGCCAATTCATGTAGGGCAAAAGCCCTTAGCTTATAAATACTTCGGTGGTCTGGCTTTGGAGATAACAACAGAGCTAAATCATTACATCGACAAATATTGGTCAACTCCCATTCCTCGCTGCAATCTTTCTGGTTCGTCATCCGGCTGAAGTGTAGGGTTTCATCCCTGTTTGTTCGAGAGCTGAGAGACTGTTCCCTTATTCTTGTTTACAGCAGAATTTTTTATACTTCTGCATATTCTGAACCTTGTAACCATATCGGCGATCTGTGCCGTTTTTGATTATTTATCACGGCAATCTGTGCCGACTGAAGTCTTATAACATCAATAATATTGTGATATCGTGTTCTTGACATGGTATCAGAGCACTAGGTGCTCTTGGTGATTCTGTTCTCCGCTGCGTTTGAAGGCTTCGTCTCAGATCCAGTTAGATCTAGGCCGTTTCTGTTGGTGTTGAGAGTCGTGGCAGTACCAGTTGGTTCTACCGATTCCACATCCGGTGTCTTGGAGTTCGTGCGGCTGCTTTGTTTCCGGCTGTTGAGTTTCCGGTGGGAGTGTGTGTGGCTGCTCTATTTCATACCCTAAGTTCTAGGCTTTTCTGATCGTGTTGAAGAAGGTTCTCGTTGGTCTCTTTATAGAGCAAACCAACAGAACCTGTTTGGTCTTCTGATCCGCTGGAGTTATTCGCACCCGCTGTGAGAGTATTCTGAACCTTTTTTTTGGTTTTATTTTCTGTTGCTCTCTTGTTGATTATTTGCTTTCCGTGTTCTTTGATTATCTGTGTTGATTGGTTTTTCTTGTTTGCCTGCTGTCATGTCTGATAAGGATAGTGGCACTCTTGTTAGTAAAATTGATGCTGGTGACCCGCTTTATCTTCACCCTAGTGACTCAGCTAATCTAACCATTGTTAATATAAAACTGAAAGGCACTGATAATTACAATGTTTGGGCTAATGCTATGAACCTGGCTCTACAAGTTAAAAATAAATTAGGGTTTATTGATGGTTCTTGTGCTAGATCTACTACTGATGAAGTGTTAGGAAAACAGTGGGATCGTTGTAATTCTATTGTTCTTACATGGATTTTAAATTCAGTGTCTGAGGAATTATATTTAGGTCATGTTTATTCTAAACTTGCCTCTACTGTGTGGAAAGAACTGAAGGAAACGTATGATAAAGTTGATGGGTCAGTGGTTTTTAATCTGTATCAAAAGATTAATTCTTTTTCTCAAAATGGCATGCCTGTCTCTGAGTATTATCATAAACTTAATTGCATGTGGAAACAATTAGATCAAATTCTATCTCTTCCTACGTGTACTTGTGATGCTTCCAAACAATTTAATGATTTCAACCACTTGATTAAATTGATGCAGTTCTTAATGGGTCTTGACAGTACTTATCAGTCTGTTAGAACTTCTTTATTAACTAGGGAAGTTCTTCCTTCTGTGAAGGAAGCCTTCTCTGTTGTTTCTAGAGAAGAATCTCACAGAAACTCAAACAATTTTTCTGAAAAAATATCTAGTAATCCAGTCGGCTTTGCTGTTAAAACTAGTCAAACTTTTGATTCAAAAAGGAAAAATATTAGACCGCCTAACCCAAATCTAAAATGCTCACATTGTAACAAGACTGGACATACTGTTGAGAGATGTTATGAACTGGTTGGCTACCCTTCTTGGATGAAATCTAAAACCAGTGGTAATAAGGGAGGCAGGGTTAGTAATAATGTGGTTGTTGATGCTTCTGAAACTGCTTCACCGTCTACTGTGAATGGTTTAACAAATGAACAGATTGCATAATTGCTTAGCTTGTTGAATAATAAGTCCAGAGGTGAAACTCAAGGCAGTAACTTTGCTGGTAGGTCTAATTATGTTTGCTTTAATAGTTATACTGATGGTGTTAAACCTACATGTGACTTTAAACCTGCTTATTGTTTTTCCAACTTTGGAAATAATGGGAAAAAGGCGGGGTGGATAATTGATTCAGGGGCAAATCAACACATGATCACGGATGACAGTAATCTTATAAACCAAATGGATGTTACAGAATATAACATCAAAGTCAAACACCCCAATGGGACAAGTGCTTTGGTAACTAAGATTGGTGATGTTAAACTTAGTGATAAGGTCATCTTATATGATGTGTTTGTTATTCCCGATTATTGTGTCAATCTTGTTTCTGTTCATAAACTTGCCAAAGACTGCAATCTGACTGTTTCTTTTGATGAACATAATTGTTATATTCAGGACTCTCAAACAAAGAAAGTCCTGGTGACTGGTAGTCAGCTTGATGGTCTGTACTTTTGTGGTAGTTCTACTATGTCTAACAAGGTGTGTAATGCTAGTCTTGATGCAAATTTGTGGCATGCTAGATTAGGACACCCTGCTGAACCTGTATTGCATGTTTTAAAAGACAAGCTAGATATTAAGGACACTAAAATTGAACCTTGTGAAACATGTCATAGGGCAAAACAACATAGGGAACCGTTCCCTTTAAGTGATCATAAGACTAAGTCTTTAGGAGATCTTGTTCATCTTGATGTATGGGGTCCCTATAGGGTTCAAAGTAGGGATGGCTCTAGATATTTCCTAACAGTGGTTGATGATTACACACGAGCTGTTTGGGTCTACCTTATGAAAAATAAAGATGAAGTGCTTTACAATATAAAAGGATTCTTCAACATGCTTAAAACTCAATTCAGTAAACACATTAAAATGTTTAGAAGTGATAATGGTACTGAGTTTATAAACAAACAAATGAAAGAATTTTGTTACAATAATGGTATTATTCATCAAACCTCGTGTGTTCATACTCCACAACAAAATGGGATTGTTGAAAGGAAACATAGGCACCTTTTAAATGTGGCTAGAGCGTTATTGTTTCAAGCTGGTTTTCCTCTTAAATTCTGGTCTGAGTGTATCCTAACTGCTACCTATTTGATTAACAGGACTCCGTCGTCTGTCTTAAATGGTAGGTCTCCTTATGAACTTGTGTTTGGTTTTGCTCCTATGATGAGTCAGCTAAGGATTGTTGGGTGTCTTTGTTTTAGCACTGTTTTAAACAATTCTGACAAGTTTAATAGTCATGCTGAAAAATGTGTTCTAGTTGGATATTCTAATGAGAAAAAGGGGTATAAACTATGGAGTCTAGACCAAAGAGTTATGTTCTATTCTAGGGATGTCAGATTTTATGAATCTGTCTTTCCGTTCAAAGAAAAGAAAACCTCTCCTGATCTGGATTCTGAAGTTAATACTTTGAATTTTTTTGACTTATTTGATCAAAATGACACCCAAAACTCCAAATCTGACTCCACTCCCAATGATGATAACACAAGCATAAATCCTACAGTCTTAAATCATTCTCAGCAACCTGTTAATGACTCTAACAATACTTTAGGATCGGCTGATGTACAGCAACCAAGTAATGTTGAGTTAGAAACTGGTAGGGTTGAGTCGGATTTAGACGTTGAGGAAAACATTAGCAATTCTGAGGGAGAGAATATAGGGCAACCTAGCAGTGTTTTAAGGAAATCTTCTAGAAATGTAAAATTTCCATCTAAGCTTAATGACTTTGTCGTTGATGGTAAAGTCAAATATGGTCTTGAAAAAGTATTGAATTATGCTAATCTTGACTCTGAAAGTATGTGTTTCGCTTCTATGCTTAATAAGAGTTGTGAACCTAAAAACTATTTTGAAGCTAAAACGGATAACAATTGGGTTACTGCCATGAATGATGAGTTAGAAGCCTTACACAGAAATGATACTTGGGAAATTGTCGATTTGCCTCCTAATAGGAAAGCCATAGGTTGTAAATGGATTTATAAAATCAAATATAAAGCTTCAGGCGAAATAGAAAGGTACAAGGCTAGGCTTGTAGCTAAAGGGTTTAGTCAAAAGGAAGGAATAGACTTCTTTGAAACCTTTTCACCTGTTGTGAAAATGGTTACCGTCAGATGCGTCCTAACTATTGCTATTAATAATGGTTGGGATGTTCATCAACTTGACGTAAATAACGCTTTTCTATATGGTAATTTAAATGAAGAAGTCTATATGACCCTTCCCGATGGTTATAATTCCAGCCATATTAATAAAGTTTGTAAGCTTAAAAAGTCTCTCTATGGTCTTAAACAAGCTCCTCGAATGTGGAATGAGAAGCTTGTTGATGTTTTACTTGATCTTGGTTTTGAACAAAGTAAGTGTGACCACTCCATGTTTGTCAAAACAAGTAAATCTGTGTTTATTGTGTTACTTGTTTATGTGGATGATATAGTCATAACTGGTAGTTGCTCCACTGAGATTTCTAAAATTAAATCCCTTCTTAAATCTAAGTTTTTGATTAAGGATTTGGGAATGTTAAAATATTTCCTAGGAATTGAGGTTTTAAAAACCAAAGATGGCTTATGTTTATCTCAAAGGAAATATTGTCTTGACTTACTTGCTGAATTTGGTTTAACTGGGTGTAAACCAGTTAACAGTCCCATTGAACCTAATCATATTTTAACCCATTTATGTGAAAAAGATAATCAAACTTTACCGGATATTTCTGTTTATCAAAAATTAGTGGGAAAATTAATATACCTCTCTCATACTAGACCGGATATTGCCTATTCGGTTCAATATCTAAGTCAATATATGCACAGTCCCACTAATGCTCATTTTAAAATCGCTTTAAGACTTTTAAGATATCTTAAGGGTTCTCCTGGGAAAGGTATATTATTTAAAAAAGGGGATTCCTTAGAGCTTAAAGCCTTCGCTGACTCTGACTGGGGCAAATGTGTTAACTCTAGAAAATCTATCACTGGCTTCTGTGTTTTCTTAGGAAACTCTCTTATTTCATGGAAAAGCAAAAAACAGTTTACCATTTCTAGATCTTCTGCTGAGGCAGAATATCGTGCTATGTGTGCTGCGACAAGTGAAATCATTTGGCTTCTTAACATTTTAAATGAACTTAAAATTGAAGCCAAACTTCCTGTTTCTCTTTTCTGTGACAATACAGCTGCTATTTCAATAGCTGCTAATCCTGTTTTTCACGATCGTACAAAACATTTTGAAATTGATCTCTTCTTTTTAAGAGAGAAAATTTCAAAAGGTGTTATTAAAACTGTTGGTGTCGCGTCAGAAGATCAAACGGCAGACGTTTTTACAAAAGGCTTGCTGGTTCAAGCTCATGACAAGGTTTGTAAAAAACTTGGCTTGTTTGACTGTTTTGCATATTGAATTGAGGGGGGGTGTTGAAATACATATTTAGTAAATATCATTCTTTCCTTTCAATTCAATATATGATTTGTGATTTATTTAACCATTTCCTTTTTCTCTTTCATATGACCGTTGCTGTTATGCTGGACCTTTTGGGCTGCTGCATTGGGCCAATTCATGTAGGGCAAAAGCCCTTATCTTATAAATACTTCGGTGGTCTGGCTTTGGAGATAACAACAGAGCTAAATCATTACATCGACAAATATTGGTCAACTCCCATTCCTCGCTGCAATCTTTCTGGTTCGTCATCCGGCTGAAGTGTAGGGTTTCATCCCTGTTTGTTCGAGAGCTGAGAGACTGTTCCCTTATTCTTGTTTACAGCAGAATTTTTTATACTTCTGCATATTCTGAACCTTGTAACCATATCGGCGATCTGTGCCGTTTTTGATTATTTATCACGGCAATCTGTGCCGACTGAAGTCTTATAACATCAATAATATTGTGATATCGTGTTCTTGACATATATATCCAGTGGGATATTAATGGCAGATATTCTGTTTCCTTTCAGGTTAAAAAATGTCTCAAAAAGTTAAAGGAGCCGCGATCGGTATTGATCTTGGAACAACGTACTCATGTGCTGCTGTCTGGTTTGATAGGAAAAAGCGAGTGGAGATCATACCTAATGAACAGGGAAACAATACCACCCCGTCTTTTGTAGCTTTCAGTGATTCAGAGTTATTGGTAGGAGAGGGAGCAAAAGACCAGATTGCAAGGAACCCTACCAACACTGTGTTTGGCAAGTCCTTTTACTTCTTATTCAACATTTTTCTTTGGCCTTGCCCCAATGCTAATACCAGTTCATGGCTCAATAGAAAGCTTGATTCAGCCTGAAGTTAGATAAGATTTGTCGTTAGGCACTGCCCCTTAAAAGGCCAAGCCAGGTCTTTTCTTAAAAAAAAATATCATTAAAAAAGTTGGTTTATATTTTGAAAGTTTGTTTGAGGTATTTATATAAGAATCTTTGAGTTATTCTTAATGGTTTGTATTATTATTAAGTTTAATTTATCGTGGACATAGTTTATATTAATGTAGTATATTACAAATTTTTTTTGAAAAAGGACCCGCCTCTCATAAACTTTTTTTTTCTGTATAAGGACCATAAATTATAGAACAAGGCTGTTAAGAACAGGGTTTGTACGCCCGTGCAACTGTCCGGACGATTTTTTTTTATGCTAATCAATCTTGTTTACATTACAGATGTTAAGCGTTTGATAGGGAGCAGATTCCATGATCCTCAAGTGCAAAAGGACATGAAGTCATGGCCTTTCAAGATCGTTGAAGGGCCTGCAGAGAATCCAACGGTTGTAGTCGAGTTGAAGGGTGAAGAGAAGAAATATGCACCTGAAGAATTATCTGCCATGGTTCTCAGGAAGTTGAAAGAGTCTGCTGAAGCATTTGTTGGAAGAGAGGTAACAGATGCTGTTATCACCGTTCCTGCTTATTTTAATAACAATCAAAGAGAGGCAACAAAGGAAGCAGGAACCCTTGCAGGCCTTAATGTGTTGCAATTGATAAATGAGCCTACTGCAGCTGCAATTGCTTACGGTTTGGACCATATCGTTGATGAAAGATGGCATAATGATAAAAATGTTTTGGTGTTTGATTTGGGCGGTGGAACCTTTGATGTATCTCTTTTGAAAATTAGAAAAGCGGGGTTGATTGATGTAAAAGCAGTTGGGGGTGACACTCATTTAGGAGGTGAAGATTTTGATACGACACTGGTTAATTACTGCGTACATGAATTTAAGAAAAAACACAAGGAGGATCTAAGAAGAAATCCAAGAGCAATGGGGAGGTTGAAGGTTGCTTGTGAGAAAGCGAAGAGGGATTTGTCGTCATCTATTTTTGCTCCAATTGAAATTGATTGCTTGTATCAGGGGATTGACTTTTCCATTAAAGTCAGTCGAGCCAAATTCGAGGAACTAAATGCAAGTTATTTTGAGAAATGCATTGAACTGGTGGAAAAATGTTTGTTTGATGGGGAGATAAAGAAGAAGGATGTGGATGAGGTGGTGGTTGTTGGCGGGTCCACTAGGATTCCAAAGGTACAACGACTGGTGGAGGAGTTTTTTGATGGGAAGACACTTTGCAAGAACATGAATGGTGATGAGGCTGTTGCATTCGGTGCTGCAATCTTGGCTTCAAGGTTAAGTGGAAATAATGATAATGATAATGTGGTCTGCGATATTGTGTTACAGGATGTCACTCCTCTTTCGTTAGGAGTAGAAATCGCGATAAAAGGAG
The DNA here is from genome assembly GCA_030545235.1 of Helianthus tuberosus. Lineage (NCBI taxonomy): Eukaryota > Viridiplantae > Streptophyta > Magnoliopsida > Asterales > Asteraceae > Helianthus > Helianthus tuberosus. The sequence continues at coordinate 148,812,641 of CM060409.1, read as the reverse complement.
TGCATGGTAACATGTCCGTAGTTATTCCCAGGAATACATCCATACCCACATGCAAGAAAGGAATATATCATTCACTGATCTATGAAACACATGCATGTATCTCGGTGTATCAAGGTGAGAGCAACAAAGTTAAGGAAAACATATTACTTGGCAGGTTCGAACTTTGTGACCTTACGCTAGGTTCCAATGGGATGTCAAAACTAGAAGTTTGCTTCAACATTGACGTCGATGGAATCCTTCTAGTCTCTGCAGAGGAAACATCCACAGGTCAAAGAAAATCAATTACAATTGCTAAGACCTGAAATTTGGGGTTTTGAAAGTTAAAGGTTCCACTCACTTGGGGGGTTTTGCTTTTGATATGAAATGCTACATCCATATATGTAAAGCGAACTGCTTATTTCGCATGTTCTAACAATTATGTGTTTATTGATGTGTCGTTTTGTAATAGCTTTACGTATAAAGAGTAAACTACAGATTTACTCCTTGTTTACCACAAGTTCTGCGCCGAAGCCGATAAGATCTATTTCAAGGCAATTGCAGCATGCATCAGTGGTGGTGATCTAGAAACTTGGTATGCCTACCAAGTACAAACTTGTGCAGAATGCCCATATGAAACATGAAAAGGAGAGCAAAACATGCACTGTGGTTCCTTTTAAGCCTATTGATGTCCAATGGTTCCTTATGGGTTAGGTTTGAGGGTGTAAACAAGCCGAGCCAAGCCAAGCCAAGCTAGAGCTCGGCTAATTTAACTTAAGAGAGTTAGAGCATGGTTTATTTAGAGCTCTATTTCTAAACCTCTGGCTTGGCTCATTCTCAACTCTTTTATCATTCAATTATTTTATTTATCTATACTTATATATGTACTATTAATTATAATTAATATATAACATAACATATATTATCTAATTATTTTTAATAATGTGAAATCTGACATCAGTTATTGTGTAATTATATATTAAAAGAGTAAATAAAATAGGTTCATTTAGGCTTGTGAGTCATTAAGCTTGAGCCTAAATTTATTTATTAAAAGAGCCCACTATATGCTCGAGCTCGGATGATAGCTTCAAAATAGAGAATGAATATAGAAAGAGTGAGTTGTCCCAAATCAAAGCTTAACTGCTGTGGTTAGCTCTCAACTGTATTATAACAACAATTCAAATTCTTTTACAACAGTTGACACTCCTAACCCTCAACTATATGAGTCGTATAAGGGTTATACAACTCGAAATAGTTCTTTTGCCTCTAAGTTTAATCTTTTGTTTTGATCAATCTACGTAATTCGACACGATGATTAACAAGTTTTAAACACAAGTTATGCTATTACAATCATGTTTAGCGTGTTGTTTATTATGTCAAGGTGTTTCCAAAAGAAAGTGTTGGCTCTCCACGCCATTGTACACTGACCAAAGTTGAGAATTTAACCGGTTCATAATGACACAAACCTTTTTCTATGTGATTTTATCTAGGTTTTATGCAGATAACCAGTTATTAATAACTGAAAGTAAAGATAATTACGGTTGTTAATAAATATGATTAATATGAGCGTTAGTAGGAAATTTATTTTCACGCTTTTTATCCGACAAGTTTAGTTGCAGTTTGTCATAGTAATAGTTGTATGACTCAATCCTAGTAATAGTTGTATGACCACATACGTGTGCACATGCGCTCATTAGAGTGAGGTCTCCATTGGTTACTATATCGTGATGCTCCATTCACTTGTTCAACGTACCTCTCAACTTCTCTAACACCCACATGAGGGTATCGTCCCGTTAGTTGGTTATAAACACATAGGCAATATAAAACGAGAGGTATGTTGATGTGACGCCAATAATCTAAACGAGGGGCATTTTATACCAGTGCGTTATGTACATGGCGTCTATTAGCAACACATGCGAGAAGGCACCCCCACAACTTGTGCAATGGTGGTGGATAAAGGAAACATCATGTACCTTGTCGTCGGTTTCATTTAACCGGTTGTAGCAAATATATCCTTTCAAGCTCAACAAGTTGAAAAGAAACCGCATTAGAGTGTCGCCGACTTTCTCTAATCGACCTAGTTTCGCTCACACATTGTATATGGTATTTCTGGTGGACACGTTGTCAAGGTTCTACTCCTCAATAGTTGGAAGTTTGTCTCGTGGGGTCATGTTCATCTGGGTCAGCTCATCAAGGACGGATGACCCTCGAGATACAACAAAAGTTAATGGTTATGCTTAGCGTGTCTCACCTCTAACATCCAAACATTTATCCTCTTTTTGAATAACCCCACCAATTGGAACTTGCACCGGGTTTTTTTTTGTTCCACCACGTCTAACCGTGGTTGTTTGCTTGTGTTTACCGCCACAACGTTCAGTGAATTATTTGATGGGAAATTCATTTTTGTGCGTTCATCTAATAAATGAACAAACACGAACAAGAAATTTTGTTCGATAAGTTAAACAAACGAACATGAACAGAAGTTGCATTCGTTCGTTTGTGTTCGTGAACGTTCGGTAATGTGTTCACTTGTTCGCTCATTTATATTCGTTTGTGTTCGTTCATTTAATGATTTTTATGTTATAGTTTTATTTTTATTGGTTTTCGTTTTTAAAATTTGAAACCGTAGTCATACTATACGCCTCCGCCAACATCCCCCTTTTGATCATTTCAATTTCAATTTTGTTGGTTCAGTTCTGTTTATACATGAGGGAAAACATTAAAACATACCTGTTACAGCAGACAGTGCGTTGGAGAATCCAGTAATGGAGTTCGACATGCTTGTCATCTTGATATGGTTCCTCCTTAGGGTGCTGACTGATGATGGGGACTTAGAAAACCGAAAAGGGTATCGGCTTAGGAGAGGAGGTCGATGATGATGTTATGACTAATGGGGTGTGTCTAATTGTGTAACTGAGTAACCCTTTAACCTCCACATAATTCTCCTTATATAAGCACCCAGGAGGAAACCTAATTAGTTAATAAGGGTAATATGGTCCATCAACAATTACCAACTAATTATTTAATAGGTTATTATATATTTTGATCTATATTATGTAAATGATTATAATGGCTATAGATTAAATATTAATACATAATATATTTAATCTTACATTTTCCCACTTAGCCGAGTAATCATTTACTATGAGTATTAGATAAGCCTGATCAGGAGTTAACACTCATTTTAGCCTTAAACAAGTACTATAGCAGAGAAATACAGCCATTGAATCATTATGCGACTCAGGACCCCCATTAATCATACTATAGCCTTAATTTAAAACCTAATCGTTATGATCAAAATACGCATAAGCCCTTTGTTTGATTTGTAACTTTATTTGTCTATATGCCATTACACCGGTTGAACATATTCTAAGAGACATACAAAATCAAACTGAGGAAATTTCATTAACATAAAACATAAGCTAGTACAATATGCTCAAATAAGGTCTTTACTAAATCCCATATTCCGAACATGTTCTTCATAAACCTTAGGAGGGAGACCTTTAGTCATCGGATCCGCAAGCATATCTTTAGTACTAATATACTCAATACAAAGATTATTTTCCTCAACTCGTTCACGTACGAACATATATTTTGTATCGAGATATAAACCAGCTCCAGTCGAACTGTTACTGTTCGAGAAACTAACGGCAGCTGAATTATCACAGTAAAGCTTCAATGGTCTAGAAATGGAATTAACAATTTTGAGTCCAGTGATCAGATTTCTAAGCAATATTCCATGACAGGTTGCGTTATAAACAACAATGTACTCTGCCATCATTGTGGAAGTTGTGGTCAACTGTTGTTTATGACTCTTCCATGAGATAGGGCCGCCTGCTAACATAAAGATATAGCCCGAAGTGGATTTCTTGTCATCTTTGCACTTTGCAAAGTCAGAATCAGAATAGCCCACCACTTCTAAATGATCACTTCTTCTATAAGTCAGTTTATAGTCTTTCGTCCCTTGCAGATATCGAAGTACCTTCTTAGCTGCTTTCCAGTGATCTAGGCCAGGATTAGTCTGATAGCGGCCTAGCATTCCAGCAATATAAGCGATATCTGGGCGAGTACAGACTTGAGCATACATCAGGCTCCCGACTACTGACGCATAAGGTATCTGGCTCATTTTCTCCTTCTCAACCTCTGTTGTCGGACACTGGTGTAACACCCCGTGTTTTCACGAGTGAAAGTCAAAGTCAAGGTCAAAGTCAACGACCGATTTCGCGCGACGTGACTCGTAGAATTGTTTGTATGATATTTAGATTATGTGGAGTAAATGTCGTACATTGCAATAATCGAATCATGCTAACCGTATTTCAATCGGCCTACGACTGTGAACGATAGGAAGTAGCAATGCGATAAAGTTAATCAAGCTATGCTAATCAAATCGACCTCAAATCGTAACTCGAGCGGTGTATTTTTACTCGTCATTACATGTGTGTGTGTGCCTTACGTGTTACTTGTGCATGTTTATTTTATGTTATTTTATGCTGGGATAATCAAGCGAACTCAATCGAACTCGAAGTCTAACTCGAATATAAACGAACCCGAACCCAAATCCCGAGTCGAACCATATAAGAAGTAGTTGGGACTGAAAGAAATTTGATTAGGAAACCCTATCGAATCGCTCGCAAATCAGAACCGAATCAACATCGCACCGAGCTCACCCAAGGAGGTGGCATCCGCACGGATGGCCAATCCGCACGGATTGCCAGTCCGCACGGATGACCAATCCGCGCGGATAGCCTACCCGGGTGTGTGCCATGCGCACGGCTCACCCTTTCCCTTTTTGGCATCCTATAAATACACGGGTCACTCTCCACTTTTTCCACTTTTGGCAAGTGACGTCCGAACCACACGTATTCTTCACCTTTTTTTCAGATTTCTCTCAATCCAGGTAAGATCTTGCACTAATTCTTGTACATCTTTGATCACTACACAATTCTACACACTTCTATCTTTCGAATCTTCGATTTTAACCATGAAATCAACCGGGTTTGAGGTATTCTCGGGTGACGTCATCATGAAGTTTATAAGAACTTCAAGCTTGATCTCATTCCACCAAGAATATCTCAGGTCTAAACGATTTCTACAAGTTTTTACAATAATCCCACCTAGATCTGAACTTTTCTATGAGTAAAAGAGTTGAAAGAAATAAATCTAAGTTCTTTCCTTCTTTTTCCCTTAAAACCGGTACGAACCCGATCAGTTCTAGTGTTCTACTTGTCAATAGTGATGCACTCGTTCTAGATCTGGAATCCTACCCACAGACAACTGATTCCGGGGTTAACCGGGATGACCGTTCTGAGTCGCCAACAGGCCGAGTTAGGGTGGTTCCTGACCGGTCCAGTCACGCGGGTGAGAACACAACTCCAAGTGGTTGCCACGTAATCAGAACGTCTCGATAAACGACAACAGAAACCAAGTGTAGACGAACGGAAGCAACCAGGCCAGCTGTCCGCACGGACAAGCCGTCCGCACGGACTAGCCGTCCGCACGGACTAGCCGTCCGCACGGACTAGCCGTCCGCACGGACTAGCCGTCCGCACGGACTAGCCGTGCGCACGTACAGGTCATACGCACGGGTTGTCATCCGCACGGACTACCCTTGGGACCCACTTTCCAAACCAGGTTTGAGTATCGACGAACGAGCAATCCGGACGGACGACCTCTGAATGGATTACTCTTCGGATCATGAGATACTAAGGCCTTAAAATGAAAATCAAACAATCTCCATCCGCACGGCCAAGCCGTACGCACGGACAGGCTATCCGGACGGATTGTCTCTGCCGCGCGCACAGGCTGCCCGCACGGACTACCATACGCACGGACTGCCGTCCGCGCGACCGGCTTGAAGGGTAGAAACACTTTGGTGTTTTCTAAATGCTACAACGAAAACTCCAAAGCACAAGCCATCATACACAAACACATCTTAGGAAGAAACAATCCACTTGAACATTTATCCACACAAGCAATCTATCCGTACGGATAAGTCGTCCGCACGTACAACTAGTCCGCACGGGTTGCCACCCGCACGGACAGTCACACGCACGGATAACCTATCCAGATGGAACACCATCCGCACGCATCACCATCCGCACGGATAGGTCATGCGCACGGATGACTTCTACTCACGGATAACTAATCCGCACGATCAGTCATCTTACCCACTCTCACTTGTACTGTTTTACGCGTCACTTATCGTTACGTTATCGAATCTATTCAGGCTAACCGTACTCGCTGTAAAAGCGCTCCCTTCAATCCATATCGCTGTGAGTATACTCGAACCCTTTTTGCTTTAGCACTTTTGGGTGTTACATACGTTACAACTATTCAAACTACAACAATCACACTACTCAAGCTATTTTAACGCTAAACCATTAATGCATGTTATACGTGGCTTATGAATGCTTGTTTGTTATGTTTACACATGGAATGCTGTCTACCTGCCTTAGCAACGATAGTACTATAGTTTGGACTCAGCACCCGTTCACACGGGGGTTGTTAAGGATCCCTTACTTGCATGGATTACAGTGGTAATCGTGTATTGCGAACTGCCTCGGGCAGTCAACCCGCAGTCATTGGTATCGATGGATCTATGTCGATGACTAACGTGCTTCATTTCACTATGTGTACGTGCTGGTTATGCGTAAACGAATTCGAACTCTATATGCTATTATCAAACTTGTATGCTCACCTTTACATTTTATATATTGACTTTATTTTAACGTATGTGACAGGTGCTTAGGTTGCATGTTTGCCCTTTGTGCTGTGATGAAATCGAAGCTAGGAACTGGAGTCCTAGAAACCAACGAATAAATTAGTTATGTTTAAATCTGAGTTGTCGGAACAGAATATTTGTTTTGATGTTGTCTGTAATAACTTGTTTGACTATTTATGATACGGTATGGGACGTATCGCTTTAAATTAAATGGTGATGATAGTTGTTATGGAAACTTCTGGACAATCTGTTTCGCTCAGTGCCATGCCCCGATGATTCCGCCATCGGTTGGGGTGTGACAGATTGGTATCAGAGCCATAACTATAGGGAATTAGGCAAGACTCGACCTAGTCCGGGTCGAAGTCTTAGAGACCTAGACTATAGTTAAGAACCAACAGACCAACTCACGCGTATGCGTAAACTCGTCACTATCACTCACTCTTTTCTATCATTGCACTCGAATTTTCAAGCGGTAAACAGGTAATGAGGCTGAGAATAGGTGTGAAAACCGCAAACTCTCGACTAAAGTTGCCTGATCAGCTTGCGTTTTAGCTACAAACGGGCAGAATTATACCAAATCAGGAGTGAAATCCATATTTTGATGAATAAGCTCCTCAAATTTTTATCAAAAACAAGGACGAAAGTTGCAAGATAGGGGTGAAACCCTAACCTTGGCGACTCGTCCCGCTTTTATACGAAACTCCACCAAAGTTCGATGGACTCCAACGGTCTAAAGACACAACCTAACCAAAGGGAATTGCGCCAACGCCCGAGAATCGAGGCAAGGGCATAGTCCTGGAGGTCGTTATGCAGGATCCTTGCGAATAGTCGAGCTACTTTGGTTAGTCGAAGTCTATTAGCCACAGACAATCTACCTTCGATTTATCGATCTTTATGAAAATTTTATGCATTTTCGGTTATTTGTTAATGTTTTGAGATATTATTGGTTTCGACCCAACACTATTGCTTCTGCTAAAACACAAAACCCACACATCTCCTCGCTAGCAAATCAACAATAGGAGCAATTAGGATACTTTGTACGCTCGTAGGTGCTTTTAGTGACTAAGTATATGTGTTTTTAGCCGTTGTGCTTATGTGGTTAGGAATGTTGTGATTATGTGCTCTACATGATTATGTGATTTTGTGCAACACTGTGATTCTGTGATTATATGCGTTTACATGGTACGTGTTACTGAGCTTTAGTAGTAGTAGACGTGTGAGGTGAGATTCGAATACATGTGTTGAGTTCCATGGCGATATCTATTGCAGACAATGTCGTCCGGATCCCGTCATCAACTCTCTCGTCAGGAAAAGAGGGACAGACGCCTTGCTTCCATCGTCGCGAAAGCTGTAGCAAAGGCTGTGAGCGGTGTCTGTGAGAATGCCAGCAAATCATCCGAGGAATCGAGGACTGAGGGTCCTAGAGCTGCCGCGAGACCTTTCAGTTTCAAACAATTCAAGTCATGTGGGCCGAAAGAATTCACAGGCGAAGGAGGTCCTACTGCTCTATTCCACTGGTTTGACTCTATCGAGGTTACTCTGCGACAAAGTGGTTGCCCTGATGACCTTCGAACTCTGAACGCTACCGGCGTCTTTCAGTCCCGTGCCTTGGACTGGTGGACGGCCGAGAGGAACAAGAGAGGGAATGATGCAGCTTACGGTTTTTAGTGGGATGAGCTCAAGGAGGTCATGCTGGAGGAATTCTGCCATCCTCACGAGCGTCAAAAGCTTGAAGATGAATTCTGGCACATACATCAAAAGGATGGAGACAATGCTGGTCTTACTGCTCGCTTCAAACAGCTCAGCATTATCTGTCCTGACCAAGTCAAGACCCCTGAGATGACCATCAAGAAGTACATCCGAGCCCTGCCCGACTGCGTCGCTGATTTCGTGCAAGCGGCCAAGACTGCCATGATCGAAGAAACCTATCTGCTGGCCGCTGAGATCAATGACAAGAGGGTCAAGGCTGGGATGTGGGATAAGACCTCCAAGCATCTGCATCAAGCTACCGCTACTGCACCAACTGCTGAACCCACGTCATCAAGCAACAAGAGAAAGAACAACTCCACCAACAAGAACTGTGCGATTTCTGCTGCACCGATCCAAGCTGTACCTGCTCAACCGCGTCAAGTAGTGGCTCCTGTGGCCAATGCACCGACTGCAAAGCGTGCATATACTAGACCACACCCACTCTGCCCTACTTGCACCTATCATCATCCGACTGCTATACAATGCCGCTTCTGTGCTCATTGCAACGTCTACGGCCACTTTACTGCCAACTGCCGTATTCGTCAAGCTCCTGTCAATCAAGCTCTACTCACTGCCCCACAGGGTCAACAAGCTCCTCCGGCACCCGCCGTCAAAGCCAGAGCATGCTTCACATGTGGCGACCCGAACCACTTCGCCAACATGTGCCCGAACAGGGTGGTGAAACAAGAACCCCAGCAGCAACAGCAGCAACCACAGCAACAACAACAGCAGCAGCAACAGGCCGCACGAGCCAGAACTTTCAACCTTAATGTGCGTCAAGCCCAGGCCGACAACAACGTGGTGAATGGTACGTTCCTTGTGAATGGTATTTATGCTTCATGTTTGTTTGATACTGGAGCCGATAATTGCTTTGTGTCACTCGAATTTGAGAAACTCCTTAGTCGTAAGCGTTCTCGACTCTCCTCTGCATTCGAAGTTGAAGTCGCTACCGGAAGAACCGTCGCTGTAAACTCTGTTATTCGTGATTGCACTCTCGAACTCAACAATCACATCTTCTCAATCGATCTCATTCCGATACAACTAGGAAGCTTCGATGTCATAATAGGCATGGACTTTCTTCGCGAAAACCATGCCGAAGTCGTGTGCTTCGATAAAATGATTCGTTTTTCGCTCGCCAACGGTGATTCATTGTGCGTTTATGGTGATACTACTTCGAAGGGTCTCAAGCTTATGTCATGCCTACAAGCTAGCAAGTATCTCCGTAAGGAATACAGGGCTTTCTTGGCTCATGTCGTGGCAGCGGAGAAGGAAAAGAAAGAGAAAAAGAAAGTAAAGGACGTTCCAGTGGTTCGAGAATTTCCTCAAGTTTTTCTAGAGGATCTTCCCGGACTACCTCCGAAGCGTGATATCGATTTCCGCATTGATCTTATTCCTGGAGCTAATCCTATCGCCAGAGCTCCTTATCGACTCACGCCGTCCGAAATGCGCGAACTCTCAACCCAACTCCAGGAATTGCTTGAAAAAGGCTTTATTCGCCCGAGCACCTCTCCTTGGGGCGCACCAGTCCTTTTCGTCAAAAAGAAGGACGGGTCGTTCCGGATGTGCATCGACTACCGGGAATTGAATAAGTTGACTATCAAAAACCGCTATCCTCTGCCACGAATCGACGATTTGTTTGATCAGCTACAAGGCGCTACGTGTTTCTCGAAGATCGATCTACGTTCAGGATACCATCAGCTGCGCATACAAGAGGAAGATATACCCAAAACCGCGTTTCGCACTCGATACGGCCATTACGAATTCATTGTCATGCCTTTTGGCCTAACCAATGCACCAGCAGTTTTCATGGATCTGATGAATCGAGTGTGTAAACCGTATCTTGACCGTTTCATCATCGTGTTCATCGACGATGTCTTGATCTATTCCAAAACGAGAGCCGAACACGCGCAACATCTACGTTTGGTCCTCGAGTTACTCCAGGGGAACCAACTGTAACACCCGAAAATTTTAAAACAAAAATGGAAACAACCCTTATGATTTATAGTCCAATAGGAAACCCTAATTGAAACACCCAAGTGATCATTGTTAAAATTGAATGGAGTTAATACACTAATGCAAGTTCCGTTGTAGCTAGAAATTAGAACTCGTAACCAAGGAGGTCCTAAAATAGAATATTAAGCAATTAAGTAAAATTATTAGCTAAGTAAGATTAATTAACGGCTAAGTAAGATTAATTAAGCTAAGCAAGATTAATTAAGTTAAGCAAGATTAATTAAGCTAAGCAAGATTAATTAAGTTAAGCAAGATTAATTAAGCTAATCAAGATTAATTAAGTCAAGCAGGTAGGTAGGCATGTCAAGCAGGTAGGCTAGCATGTCAAGCAGGTAGGCTAGCATGTCAAGCAGGTAGGCTAGCATGTCAAGCATGTAGGCTAGCATGTCAAGCAGGTAGGCTAGCATGTCAAGCAGGTAGGCTAGCATGTCAAGCATGTAGGCTAGCATGTCAAGCAGGTAGGCTAGCATGTCAAGCAGGTAGGCTAGCATGTCAAGCAGGTAGGCTAGCATGTCCAAATTACAGCTATAAATACAGAACATTGGCACTTGAATTCTGGCACAAAAACGACGAAGAAATTCCAATTCTACACGGAGTTATCGTCTGTTTACCACAATTAACACACACGAAACACTAATTAAGTATAGCGGGGTGCTGCAGAACAGGGTAATAACTCGATCGCTATTACGATTCATTGTCCGATCGATCAATATATCCAATGGATGTTTAAGTGCTGCCCACATTAGGGTTATACTTTGTCGTTCGTCATTAATTTGGCGGATCATCGTTAATTCGATGGATAAAGTATTGTACTTTGTCGTTCGTCATTAATTTGACGGATCATCGTTAATTCGATGGATGAAGTATCGCACTTTGTCGTTCGTTGTGAGAATTTGATCTCGTGAGTTATCGTAAAAGCTGTATTAGTTAATTACCTAGTTTGTGTGCAAATTAGGTTAAGAGAATAATCAGTAAGCTAAACTCTGTCCGTATGAATCTACAATTGGAAACAAGGTAGCATCATTTGGAAAATTTTAAGGTACGGATAGATTCATTTCTTTTGATTTATGTCATATGGATACAAGTATATCATTTCTGATTTTAAGTTCCGTATTAAGATTAAGTAAATTATAAAATCCTTACGGATAGATTCCTTCCTTTCGATTTCTGTCAATTCTGATTTTAAATTCCGTATTAAGATTTAAGGTATAAGTTATAAGTTCTGTACGGATAGGTTCCTTTCTGTCGATTTATGTCGTTTTTATAAGAACCCTTTCTGTCGATTTATGTCCGTTGGGTACGGATAGAATCCCTTTCTTTTGATTGATGTCGTTCCTGAATTGTTCAGTACGGGTAGATTCCTTTCTTTCGATTTACGTCGTTTGGACATTTCTGATTTTAAATTCCGTATTAAGATTAAGTCATGATTCTAAGTTTCGTATTAAGATTAAGTTATGAATTCCGTACGAGTAGAATCCTTTCTTTCGATTTAGGTACGTTATTCCTAATTTTAAGTTCCGTATTAAGATTAAGTTATAAGTTCCGTACGAATAGAATTTCTTTCTTTTGATTTATGTCATTTTGATATAAGTATCTCATTTCTGATTTTAGGTTCCGTATTAAGATTAAGTTATAAGTTTCATACGAATAGATCCGTATTAAGATTAAGTTAGGAAATAAGTTATAAGTTCCGTACAGATAGAATTTCTTTCGATTTATGTCAGTTAGGTACGTATAGAATCCTTTCTCTCGATTTATGTCCGTTGGGTACGGATAGAATTCCGTATTAAGATTAAGATAAGTTATAAGTTCAGTACGGATAGAATTCCTTTCTTTAGATTTATGTCCGTTGAGTACGGATAGAATCCTTTCTTTTGATTTATGTCAATTGAATACAAGTTCCGTATTAAGATTAAGTTAGGAAATAAGTGTTGGAAGTTCCAAACATTTTGAAAAGGTTTTGTTTTACTTTATACGAGTTTCATTTCCTACTCTAGTGGTTCCTTATTAACGAGTCAAGGTTTTATCTTGTTCGTTTAATAAACCACAATTTTGGGGACGAAATTGTCAAGATAGGAGTGATATCCATACCTTGGTGACTGGTTCCACTCTTTGATTATAAAACTCCCCACATCTTTGATTATAGATTCCTTTAACAGTCCGTTCGATTCTGATTCTAATCATTTGATTAAGTTTTCCTATCATGCGATAGTTTTCTGTTAAAATTGTACTCATTATCGCATGTTCTGATATATGTTCCGTTTTGTTATAAGAATAAGTTTTATAAGTTATGTGAATAAGACTCTTTGTACTCTGTTACCCTGAGTATCGCTTCTCGTGGAGTGTCCCACGAGCATGTTGTTGTGGCATCAACCTCATGTGCTCCACCCGTGACGGAGAGATCAGTTCACGGCGTCTCTTAAGTACAAGTGTGGTACATATATTAGGAGGCGTATGGATCGAATCCTAGAATTTAAGTATAAGGAGGTGGATAACGGGTATGCCAATTCGCCATCTCATGTGATAAGTATGCAGGAGTAGCTACCTGTGTATTGTCACGTTTTCAGTTTGCTCATGGGTACATCCGTAAGATATGATTAGGAAATTATGTTTTTGATCTGACTACTGTTATAGTGACACGCCGGCCCGTTCCGGGACGGGGTGTTACACCAACTCTACGCCAAATTTTCCAAGTGTGAGTTTTGGTTGGGGGAGGTTCAGTTTCTGGGTCACATCGTAAATAGTCAGGGTATTCATGTCGATCCTGCGAAGATTGAAGCTGTTAAGAGCTGGGTTACGCCTAAGAACCCGACTGAAGTCCGCTCCTTTCTCGGACTAGCGGGCTATTATCGACGATTCATCGAAGGATTCTCGAAGATTGCTGTACCACTCACTTCTCTCACTCATAAGGACCAGCCTTTTGTCTGGGGAACCAAACAAGAGTCTGCCTTTCGAACCCTCAAGTACATGCTTTGCAATGCTCCTGTTCTCACACTACCCGACGGAAACGATAATTTCATTGTCTACTGTGATGCTTCTAACCTTGGTCTCGGTTGTGTCTTAATGCAACGAGACAAGGTTATAGCTTACGCATCTCGTCAGCTCAAAATCCACGAGAAGAACTATACAACCCACGATGTCGAGCTAGGCGCCGTTGTTTTTGCATTAAAGGTTTGGCGACACTACCTGTATGGTACCAAGTGTACGATCTTCACCGATCATAAGAGCCTACAGCACATCTTTAATCAGAGGGAACTAAACATGCGTCAACGCCGATGGGTAGAACTTCTCAACGATTACGACTGTGAGATTCGTTATCACCCAGGCAAAGCAAATGTTGTTGCCGACGCGCTTAGCAGACGAAGTTATCTGCTTAGCACCCGAAATGTTCAAGCCCAGCACAATCTTGAAGCCCTTATTCGCGACACCCAGCATGCATGTTTCAACGAACGCACCTTGAAGAGAGAAAGAATCTACCACGATGGAGCCCAACTTGTGAGCAAATCAAACGGGATATTCCACTTCTTAGACAAAATCTGGATTCCCAAGCGAACCAACCTGCGACAGATTATCATGGACGAAGCCCACAAATCCCGATACTCTATTCATCCTGGTGCTGACAAAATGTACCATGACCTTCGCTATAGGTACTGGTGGCCGGGTATGAAACGGGATATCGCTCTCTACGTCGGAAAATGCCTAACCTGTGCTAGAATCAAGGCTGAACATCAAAGACCCTCTGGCTTGCTCGAACAACCTCCAATTCCCATGTGGAAGTGGGAGAGCATAGCTATGGATTTCGTAACCAAGCTTCCAACCACGTCATCAGGTCACGACAGTATTTGGGTTGTTATTGATCGTTTGACTAAATCAGCCCACTTTCTGCCGATACGAAAAGACTACAAGGTGGAACGATTAGCCCGAATCTACACCGACGAGATCATTTGTCGACATGGGACGCCTCGTGACATCATCTCTGATCGTGATGCTCGATTCACTTCACGGTTGTGGGAAACGTTTCAAACGGCACTCGGTACGACGCTTAATCTAAGTACTGCGTTCCACCCACAAACCGACGGTCAGACTGAAAGAACGATTCGTACGCTTGAAGACATGCTCCGTTCGTGTGTTCTAGACTTCGGTGGTAATTGGGATAGACACCTTCCGTTAGTCGAATTCTCGTATAACAACAGCTACCAGGCTAGCATCCAGATGGTACCTTTCGAGGCCTTATACGGAAGAAGATGTCGATCGCCTATTGTGTGGCACGAGATCGGTCACTCGCAACTAACCGGTCCGGAGCTGCTACAAGAAACGACAGACAAAATTTTCCAAATTCGAGACAACATAGCGAAAGCTCGGGATAGACAGAAACTTCTCGCCGATAAAAAGCGCAAGCACCGTGAGTATGTCGTTGGTGACTACGTACTCCTAAAGGTATCACCTTGGAAGGGTGTAGTCCGATTCGGCAAAAAGGGGAAACTCGCGCCTCGATATGTGGGACCTTTTAAGATTCTGGAAAGGATCGGAAAAGTCGCCTACAGACTCGAATTACCGGAGGAACTTAGCAATGTCCATCCGACTTTCCACGTGTCGAACCTCCGAAAGTGCATCTACGACCCCGACTTACATTTTCCTCTAGACGATTTACAAGTGAACGAAACATTACACTTCGTGGAAAAGCCTGTCGAAATCATGGATCGCAAAACCAAAGAACTCAGGCGCTCACGCATTCCTATTGTGAAAGTCCGGTGGGAAGGCAAACGAGGCGCGGAGTTCACTTGGGAACTCGAAAGCGACATGAAGGCAAAGTATCCACAGCTGTTTAACGAAGGAGTAATGTCCGGTTAAGAAAGGCAAGGTGGCATACATGTAAATAAGGAGAAATCCCTTATAATCCTTTGCCTATAAATAGGAGTGTTAGGGTTAGAGATTGAGACTTTTGCTCATTTGGAGAGAGAAACTAGAGAGAGAAAGCTTGTACACGTCTTACGAATCTATTGAATCACGTTAAAATTGTACGTTTTTTGTCTGTTCGATCTCACTCGTGCACGGATTCCGCACGTCGTACGAGTCGGATCGCAATCGAAACGAATCAAACCGGAACCTAACCAATAGAGTCATAATTATAATATATACTAAGTGCGAATGATCCTCGCAGCCGAGCTCCTGCTTAGATACCACTTGTAGGATCGACTTGACAATTTGAATTGAAATCTAAAACTCTACAGGCTTTTAGATCAGGTACTTTCGCTTATCATATCCGAAAATTATCAATTTTAACCATAAAATCCTGGTGAATTTGACGATTTTCAATGATCCAAACGAAGGACTCTCACACGTGATTCACGAATTAGTTACAGCTTCCGGCTTAATTTCGGGACGAAATTTCCTAAACAAGGGGAGGCTGTAACACCCCGTGTTTTCACGAGTGAAAGTCAAAGTCAAGGTCAAAGTCAACGACCGATTTCGCGCGACGTGACTCGTAGAATTGTTTGTATGATATTTAGATTATGTGGAGTAAATGTCGTACATTGCAATAATCGAATCATTCTAACCGTATTTCAATCGGCCTACGACTGTGAACGATAGGAAGTAGCAATGCGATAAAGTTAATCAAGCTATGCTAATCAAATCGACCTCAAATCGTAACTCGAGCGGTGTATTTTTACTCGTCATTACATGTGTGTGTGTGCCTTACGTGTTACTTGTGCATGTTTATTTTATGTTATTTTATGCTGGGATAATCAAGCGAACTCAATCGAACTCGAAGTCTAACTCGAATATAAACGAACCCGAACCCAAATCCCGAGTCGAACCATATAAGAAGTAGTTGGGACTGAAAGAAATTTGATTAGGAAACCCTATCGAATCGCTCGCAAATCAGAACCGAATCAACATCGCACCGAGCTCACCCAAGGAGGTGGCATCCGCACGGATGGCCAATCCGCACGGATTGCCAGTCCGCACGGATGACCAATCCGCGCGGATAGCCTACCCGGGTGTGTGCCATGCGCACGGCTCACCCTTTCCCTTTTTGGCATCCTATAAATACACGGGTCACTCTCCACTTTTTCCACTTTTGGCAAGTGACGTCCGAACCACACGTATTCTTCACCTTTTTTTCAGATTTCTCTCAATCCAGGTAAGATCTTGCACTAATTCTTGTACATCTTTGATCACTACACAATTCTACACACTTCTATCTTTCGAATCTTCGATTTTAACCATGAAATCAACCGGGTTTGAGGTATTCTCGGGTGACGTCATCATGAAGTTTATAAGAACTTCAAGCTTGATCTCATTCCACCAAGAATATCTCAGGTCTAAACGATTTCTACAAGTTTTTACAATAATCCCACCTAGATCTGAACTTTTCTATGAGTAAAAGAGTTGAAAGAAATAAATCTAAGTTCTTTCCTTCTTTTTCCCTTAAAACCGGTACGAACCCGATCAGTTCTAGTGTTCTACTTGTCAATAGTGATGCACTCGTTCTAGATCTGGAATCCTACCCACAGACAACTGATTCCGGGGTTAACCGGGATGACCGTTCTGAGTCGCCAACAGGCCGAGTTAGGGTGGTTCCTGACCGGTCCAGTCACGCGGGTGAGAACACAACTCCAAGTGGTTGCCACGTAATCAGAACGTCTCGATAAACGACAACAGAAACCAAGTGTAGACGAACGGAAGCAACCAGGCCAGCTGTCCGCACGGACAAGCCGTCCGCACGGACTAGCCGTCCGCACGGACTAGCCGTCCGCACGGACTAGCCGTCCGCACGGACTAGCCGTCCGCACGGACTAGCCGTCCGCACGGACTAGCCGTGCGCACGTACAGGTCATACGCACGGGTTGTCATCCGCACGGACTACCCTTGGGACCCACTTTCCAAACCAGGTTTGAGTATCGACGAACGAGCAATCCGGACGGACGACCTCTGAATGGATTACTCTTCGGATCATGAGATACTAAGGCCTTAAAATGAAAATCAAACAATCTCCATCCGCACGGCCAAGCCGTACGCACGGACAGGCTATCCGGACGGATTGTCTCTGCCGCGCGCACAGGCTGCCCGCACGGACTACCATACGCACGGACTGCCGTCCGCGCGACCGGCTTGAAGGGTAGAAACACTTTGGTGTTTTCTAAATGCTACAACGAAAACTCCAAAGCACAAGCCATCATACACAAACACATCTTAGGAAGAAACAATCCACTTGAACATTTATCCACACAAGCAATCTATCCGTACGGATAAGTCGTCCGCACGTACAACTAGTCCGCACGGGTTGCCACCCGCACGGACAGTCACACGCACGGATAACCTATCCAGATGGAACACCATCCGCACGCATCACCATCCGCACGGATAGGTCATGCGCACGGATGACTTCTACTCACGGATAACTAATCCGCACGATCAGTCATCTTACCCACTCTCACTTGTACTGTTTTACGCGTCACTTATCGTTACGTTATCGAATCTATTCAGGCTAACCGTACTCGCTGTAAAAGCGCTCCCTTCAATCCATATCGCTGTGAGTATACTCGAACCCTTTTTGCTTTAGCACTTTTGGGTGTTACATACGTTACAACTATTCAAACTACAACAATCACACTACTCAAGCTATTTTAACGCTAAACCATTAATGCATGTTATACGTGGCTTATGAATGCTTGTTTGTTATGTTTACACATGGAATGCTGTCTACCTGCCTTAGCAACGATAGTACTATAGTTTGGACTCAGCACCCGTTCACACGGGGGTTGTTAAGGATCCCTTACTTGCATGGATTACAGTGGTAATCGTGTATTGCGAACTGCCTCGGGCAGTCAACCCGCAGTCATTGGTATCGATGGATCTATGTCGATGACTAACGTGCTTCATTTCACTATGTGTACGTGCTGGTTATGCGTAAACGAATTCGAACTCTATATGCTATTATCAAACTTGTATGCTCACCTTTACATTTTATGTATTGACTTTATTTTAACGTATGTGACAGGTGCTTAGGTTGCATGTTTGCTCTTTGTGCTGTGATGAAATCGAAGCTAGGAACTGGAGTCCTAGAAACCAACGAATAAATTAGTTATGTTTAAATCTGAGTTGTCGGAACAGAATATTTGTTTTGATGTTGTCTGTAATAACTTGTTTGACTATTTATGATACGGTATGGGACGTATCGCTTTAAATTAAATGGTGATGATAGTTGTTATGGAAACTTCTGGACAATCTGTTTCACTCAGTGCCATGCCCCGATGATTCCGCCATCGGTTGGGGTGTGACAACTGGAATGAACCGAAAACATCTCCTTTAACTACTGGAGCGACGGAGGGTTTGCACTGTTGCATGTTGTAACGTGTAAGGACACGATCTATGTAAGCCCTTTGGGACAATCCTAAGATCCCTTTGTGTCTATCTCGGTGAATTTCGATGCCAATGACGTAAGAAGCATCTCCAAGATCCTTCATGTCGAAGTTATGCGAGAGTAACCGCTTCGACTCATGCAACATGTCTAAACTATTACTTGCCAATAGAATATCATCTACATAAAGGACAAGTATAGTAAAGTTGCTCCCACTCATCTTGAGGTAGGTGCATTGATCCACTTGATTCTTCATAAAACCTTGTTTCTTCATGACTTCATCAAACTTGAGGTACGACTGACGTGATGCTTGTTTTAACCCGTAAATGGATTTCTTCAACTTACAGACTAGATGCTCCTGACATTCAGGTTTAAAGCCTTCAGGTTGTTTCATGTAAACATCTCCGTCCAAATCTCCGTTAAGGAAAGCAGTTTTAACGTCCATCTGATGTAACTCTAAATCAAAATGAGCTACTAGGGCCATGACGATCCTTAATGAATCTTTACGAGAGACAGGTGAAAACGTCTCTTGATAATCAATTCCCTCTTTCTGAGTGTAGCCCTTTGCAACCAATCTCGCTTTGTAGCGTTCAACGTTCCCATTCGGATCCAGTTTTGTTTTGAACACCCATTTGCATCCTACGGGTTTGACACCGTTGGGTAATTCTACCAAATCCCAAACGTCATTTTTCTTCATGGATTCAAGCTCTTCAATCATCGCTTTATTCCATTCAGAAGTCTGATCACTGCTAATGGCTTCATTGTAAGAGATAGGATCATTGAGCTTTCCGGGATCCATTTCAGTCAGGTAGGTAACATAATCATCCCAATTAGTAGGCCTTCTTTGCCTAGATGACCTCCTGAGTGGATTATTGGGTTCAGCGTTGTCTTGGTTTTGAGCGTTTGATGTGCCTTCGTCATGAGGTATAATAGGTTCTGATTGTAGAGGTAAATTTGGAGTTGGTGCAGTAGCTTCAGGTACAGTAGTTGCATTGGGTACAAGAGGAGTAATCGGAGTAATGGTAAGTGACGAGTCTCCCCCCCCCCCGCGTCTTGTACTTCTTGCAATTCTTCGTAAGGGTTGGTACTGCTCCCACTGACCTTGAAATCCTCCAGGAACGCGGCACGCTTGGTTTCAACAATACGGGTGACATGGGAAGGACAATAGAAACGATAACCCTTTTAATTCTCAGGATACCCAATAAAGAAACAGGTAACTGTTTTAGGGTCAAGTTTCCTTAGGAAAGGATTGTAAAGTTTTGCTTCAGCAATGCAGCCCCATACTTTCATATATTTAAGACTCGGTTTCCTTCCTGTCCAAAGTTCATAAGGAGTTTTAGGGACAGACTTAGAAGGAACTCTATTGAGTATATGAACAGCTGCTTTTAACGCTTCAGTCCAGAGGAATAATGGTAAATTAGTGTTGGCTAACATACTGCGCACCATGTTCATAAGGGTACGATTTCTTCTTTCAGCTACACCATTCTGCTGAGGTGTACCAGGCATGGTGTATTGGTTCACAATCCCCTGGCCCTTACAAAACTCATAAAATGGACCAGGAGCTTGACCCACATCAGTATGTCTTCCATAATATTCACCTCCTCTATCTGATCTCACAACTTTAATCTGACGATCTAATTGCTTTTCAACTTCAGCCTTATAATCTTTAAAAGTTGTAAGAGATTCAGACTTTTCCTTAATTAGATACAAGTACATATAACGAGAATAATCATCAATGAAAGTGATAAATGAAGTATGTCCTGTTATGCCAGCGATTTGGTAGGGACCACTAATGTCAGTGTGAATGAGTTCTAATAAATTAGAGCTCCTAGTGGCACCTTTCTTATTCGCTAATGTCATTTTACCTTTAAGACATTTGACACATGTTCCAAAATCAGAGAAATCGAGAGGAGGTAAGACTTCATCCTTTACGAGACGATTTAATCGTTCTCTTGAGATGTGGCCTAAACGTTGATGCCACAACATGGATGAAGTTTCTAAGTCTCGTTTCTCTTCCATCTTTGTGAGTGATTCATTAATGTTATATGACAACAAAGATTTGGAAAAGTTATCTTCTAGTTCTAATCTATAGAGACCACCATCCAGAATACCAGTACCATAAAGAACAGAATTATAAAGGATAGAGAGTTTGCGATGACCATGGGAAACAATAAAACCGTCCATGTCTAACTTTGGTCCTGATACAAGGTTCCGAGTTACCTCAGGAACATATAAGGTATCATAAAGTTTAATACATAAACCAGTTTTCATAACTAATTGTAATGTTCCAATGGCCTTCACTTCTAATTCTCGATCATCCCCAACCTTAAGCGTTCTTTGGTTTCTTTCCAGCTTCCGGATTGAAAGGAATCCCTGAGTTGAATTGGTAACATGAACCATAGAACCAGAATCAAACCACCAAGAATTAGCAGGAACACTTAAATTATAGGACTCAAGTATCATAAAATAATCGTTACCTTTCTTTGCCAGCCACTCTTAAAGTCAGGGCATTCCTTCTGCATGTGTCCTGTCTTTTTACAGAATTTGCAGCGGATACTGCCTAAGGAGTTCTTAGAGCTGGAAGGTGCACTTGTATTAGGATTAGGCCTTTGGACTTTTGAAGTATCCTTCCTCTGATAATTGTTCTTCCTCTTCTTAGAGTTGGAGGTAGTGAAGTTGGCAACATCAGTAGTGCGATCCATCCTCATACGCTCTTCCTCCTGTACGCACATAGCGACCAGCTCACTCATCGTCCATTTGTCCTTCTGAGTGTTATAATTGATCTTGAATGCTTCAAAGGACGAAGGAAGCGAAGTGATGATAAAATGAACAAGGAAACCATCACTGATTTCCATTTCCAGCCCCTTCAGCTTATTGGCCATGTCATTCATCATCATGATGTGCTCGCGAATGCCGCTCCTCCCATCATACTTAGTTGTCACCAGCTTGAGAATAAGAGTACTAGCGTGTGCTTTAGACGTCCCTTTGAACTGCGCCTCCACATGTTCCAAGTAGGTTTTAGCATCTTCAGAATCAGGAATGGCTCCCTGATTGCATTGCTGATGGACTGCTTCATAAACATGAGAGACATGCGATTACACCTAGTCCACTTGTCATGAGTTAACTGCTCAGCAGCAGTACTTTGAGTGGTAAGGTCCGCTGGCTTATTCTCTCTTAGAGCATAATCGAAATCCAGCAGCCCAAGAGTAAGCATGAGAGCATCCTTCCATGCAGCAAAGTTATCACCAGTCAAAGGTGGAATCCCGCAATTGGGCGCTGATAGTGGAAATAAGATGAGCAAGTTATGATACTAAGGAAGAAGTCCTAATGTGATCTAAGGGCACGTTAAACTAAGGCAGGCATAAATAATGACCATTTTACATTATGAAGCTGTGATATTGTCTATTACTAACATCAAAATAATAGACTTAGTTCAAATTCTACTTAAACGAAGACAAAACAGCTTTGGCCAGAAGTGTAATCATTTAAGCATATGTGCAAAGTGGTTGTAACAAATCAGCTTTGGCCAGAAATTGAGACAATCACTTTAGTTATGCACTTGTTGAGTATGCCATCTATGAATGGATTAAATCAGCTTTGGCCAGAAATTAAGACATCCATGCTTATGATGCACACACAACATAGCTTTCGTAATACTTGAACGATAAGTAGATGTATCAAGTTAGCTTTGGCCATAAATGATATATCAAAAACTCATTCAAGTTAAGCCATTTTGGTTTTGTAAAACATTATCTGATTCTGATTAATTAACTAAGTAAGTACAAAACCAATTATTTAATAGCAAACCACCCGTTAGCGCGGATCGAACTCCGTGGTGAGTTTGCTGGGGGTTGCGGGGGACAGCGTGCCCCCGCCCGGGGTTCGGGGCGGAGCCCCGAAAAAAATTTTAGTTCACATTAAACAGCTTAAAATAATGAGGTTTCGAGTCACAACCTTGTTGTCTCGAGTTATGACCTTATGGTCTCGAGTCGAGACCTTTGTCTCGAGTTATGATCTTATGGTCTCGAGTCGAGACCTCTGTCTCTAGTTGTAATCTTTTGAGCCCTTATGATTTCGAGTCGAGACCTTATGGTCTCGAGTCGAGATCTGTTGGTCTCGAGTTGTGAAGGTTTAAGGACCTGATGATTTCGAGTCGAGACCTTATGGTCTCGAGTCGAGACTGATGGTCTCGAGTCGTAATCTGATGGTCTCGAGCCTACTGTTGATAGCTGTTTATAGTGATAACATAACTGAAAATTCGAAATCTAAGGGATTATGAGATATGATTTCCTGTTTTAAGATGATCTAATTTTATCAAAATATTTCAAAAAATTATAACTGTATATCTTTTAACAGTTTTCGAATAAACTTAAAAGATAAAATTGGATCAAACATGGAAAAAACACTCATCAATCCTAAACACATTCCAAAACATAACAGAATTTTCGAATTTTCCTAAGAACATGATGAACCCTAACAAATAAAACATAAATTCTGGAACCCGAAACCTGAATTTTAATAGTTTTTCTAAACAGATTTCGGTTAAAACATAACCCAGTTGAATTCGAGTGAACATATAATTAATCCTTTTCCGAAAACAGTGATCTCGAGTCGTTCTCAATGACTCGAAACTGACTGTTGGGGTATAAGATTTTCAAAAATTCCGTTTTCCAAGCTTCAATCCCAGAATTATGGATACGAAAACAGAACTGACTAATCAACATATGCTCTGATACCACATGTTGGTTCAGTTCTGTTTATACATGAGGGAAAACATTAAAACATACCTGTTACAGCAGACAGTGCGTTGGAGAATCCAGTAATGGAGTTCGACATGCTTGTCATCTTGATCTTGTTCTTCCTTAGGGTGCTGACTGATGATGGGGACTTAGAAAACCGAAAAGGGTATCGGCTTAGGAGAGGAGGTCGATGATGATGTTATGACTAATGGGGTGTGTCTAATTGTGTAACTGAGCAACCCCTTAACCTCCACATAATTCTCCTTATATAAGCACCCAGGAGGAAACCTAATTAGTTAATAAGGGTAATATGGTCCATCAACAATTACCAACTAATTATTTAATAGGTTATTATATATTTTGATCTATATTATGTAAATGATTATAATGGCTATAGATTAAATATTAATACATAATATATTTAATCTTACAAATTTGTGTTAAAGTTTTACAAACTTCTTAGTTTTTGTGTTACTTATGTTAAGTGTTTATTTATTTTTGGTGGATTCTTCGTAATCTTTCTAATGAATATGCAAATTGTATTTTTAAATGAATATATAAGATTTGCCTGTGTTCATTTATGTTCATGAACATTTGTTTGTGTTCATCTACGTTCGGTAAGTGTTCATAAACATGTTCATTTTATTAATGAACGAGCACGAAGAAGAAATCTTGTTCGGTAACCGTTCATGAACACATTCATTCCTTAATGAACAAACACAAACAAGACCTTTTTCATGTTCGTTCGGTTTTTACAACCCTAGCCACACTCACATCTAAGCCATACTCTTTCTCACCAATTTTATCTGGCTTCTTCATTCGTTGGGTGACTATGGCGTATTCGTTGTCACGTCCTACTACAATACAGCAATTCACCAAATCCTCTAAGGTGACGAATCTCTAAGGAACAGTGGTCAGGTGGCAGAGAAAGTATCCCAATGCTGAAACGGTTAGTGACCCGGTTTGGCTTTATTTTTTGCAATCACCCATGTTTATAATTTGAATACTCTATGAGACCGATTAAATTGGTATATTTCTGTTCGCAGTTAATACAAAGTCTTTTACAATGATGAAAAAAATATGCTCATATTTGGATATTGCAGTTCATTTTTAATAAGCGGCTATATAAGTGTTCATTGTTTTTGTTTGATCAACAGGTGTTTCTCAAGGCCATGGCAAGGTGTGGGCAAATTAAGCTTTACATTATAGATAAGAAAAAGAAGGCCCAATAGCATACTACTCAGAACAGGTGAAAGCCTGGTAAAAGATAATCACGTGAAGCTATTCAAAAACGTTATGAGGAAACCGGTGAAGATGAAAACACACAACTTATGGAAATGTTTTATCGTCAAACTGCTCGTGAGTATCGTATAATGATGGGTACTGATTAACGTGTTTCTATAGATCCATTGGCTATGCGAATGAAAGAGGTGCTTTTTCATACCATCTCATACATTGGAACATGTGAATCTCTTTAACAAATCTATAAAGTGGATGAATCTGAATACATTAAGAAATCTATATGATCACTATTACATTAATGATGTTATAAAGAAAATTTATTGGTGACATCTCACTTTTATAGATAACACAAAATGAGAAAAATAAGGATTTGAATATTTTTATGTAATTATAAACAATATAAAGTATAGCAAACATGAAAAAGCGACTGAGATTTGAGTGATATAAAGTTTTAAAGTATTATGAGTCAATTAGTTTGTGGGGACAACCCACCATGCTAAGTAAAGCAACATGCACAAAAAAGAAAAACACTTATTTGTTTAAAAGTTAACACTAGTGTGTTTTCTATATGTTATGTGTGTAACTGTGTACGTATATATTCTTAGAAAAGAATGTTAGAAAACTGGTACTGATCGAAACTGCACAATAATCTGAAAACAGAAATAATAAAACAAAGAAACAGTTAACGAGTGAACCGGGCTTGTGTTTAACACAATTCCCTTAAACAGATTCGTCGTCTGTT
Source organism: Helianthus tuberosus (assembly GCA_030545235.1). Lineage (NCBI taxonomy): Eukaryota > Viridiplantae > Streptophyta > Magnoliopsida > Asterales > Asteraceae > Helianthus > Helianthus tuberosus. Next base: position 148,787,094 of record CM060409.1, on the reverse strand, counting down.
CCCAGGGTACGCCGGTTCGAAGCAGCACCGCGCACTGCCGGACTTGAAACACTTGCCTGAAAAGAAACCGGAGATATGCAGTTTGTAGAGATTGCGAGAAAGAGGAAGAAGCTGTGTTGTTGTGTGTCTAAACTGATCAGATTGATCTGGTTTTATAGGCACAAAATTATAACCGAATTCTAGCCATCACTGCAGAGATTAAAACCGAATAAACGTCATTACTACATCAGTTTCGAAACTGATAATAATAACCTTTCAAAGACCATATCGAAACTGATAACCTTTCAAAGACCACATCAGTTTCAGTTTTAAATCTCAAAAATAAAAACGGTTATTAGTCTTGAGTGCAAAAAACTGGCTCACGCGGGCCCGGGTTTTTGGAGCTGCATTCGTGTCCGCAGGACGTGCGGGCGTACACGAGTTCAACTAAATCCGGTTCCATTTTTTGCACCCCCCCCTGCGCGCGCGCGGGTAGGACTTGTGGTAAAACATGTCATAAGACTTCAAAGGCTTCATTAAGGTTTTACCTTATAAATAGCCTATCTTTTGACTCCCACACCGATGTGGGACAAGGTGTATTACCAACTTGAGACTTTCATTCACACTAAACTTCCAACAATCCCCCACATGAATGGAGGTCGATCTCAGAAACAACATAATTCCTTGTTACATTTCAGCAGTTGAGTTTTGCATACGATAGGTAGGTGTTACCCTTTGAACCTTCGCTCATGAAATGCACTTAGCCCACTAGCTCTGAGTAGAACTCGATGTCTTTGAACTCGTCTGCCGTTTGTGTAGACGACAATGCACTTCACACAAGACTCTCCCTGACAAAGTCAAGTCCTCATAGTTATGTTCGTTATGGTCATGAACATGATGCCTGGTTCTGTGAGAGCCATTAAGTATTGTGCCCCAACAATACCCTTCGAAGCGACCCCACTTCTCTCTCACATAGGTGATTCACTATGTATGTTTACTTTAGTCGAATCATTAAAAGCCATAGGCTTAGCCTCACACTTGTCACTTTTAGGAATGGACTAGGAAGTTTTAAATCTTTATAATAAACTACCTTATTAAATGCGTAGGGTTATCCCCCACAGTGACCTTGCTTATTCATACAATTAGGTTTTCCTATTGAACTCAATTCTTGGGATCTCCAGTCTATTGAGTTAGGTTTCCATCATATGAACTTCATTTTTCAAGGGCTTCAGTCCCATTCCCACGGACGACTTCTGTACTAACTCTCTACTTAGGCCTTTTGTCAGCGGATCCGCAATATTATCCTTTGACCTCACGTAGTCAACAGTGATAATTCCTGTAGAGATTAGTTGTCGTATCGTATTATGTCTACGTCTGATATGTCTGTTCCTACCATTATACATTGTGCTACGAGCTCTGCCAAGTGCCGATTGGCTATCACAATGTATACAAATGGCCGTTGCCGGCTTAGGCCATCTTGGTATATCCTCAACAAATTGACGTAGCCATTCTGCCTCTTCACCTGCTTTATCTAAAGCGATGAACTCAGATTCCATCGTGGATCTAGCAATAACCGTTTGTTTTGATGATTTCCACGATATCGCTGCACCTCCAAGTGTGAATACATACCCACTTGTTGCTCTGGAATCATTCGTGTCAGATATCCAATTTGCATCGCAATGTCCTTCTATAACTGCTGGATATCTGTTATAATGCAACCCGTATTCCCGAGTGTATCTTAAGTAGCGAAGCAACCGAGTGATACAGTTCCAATGCATTGAACTTGGGTTGCTTGTGTATCTACTTAGCTTGCTCACAGCAAATGCTATGTCTGGCCTAGTACAACTCATAAGATACATCAAGCTACCAATGATTCTTGAGTATTCCAATTGGTTTACGGGTTCACCTCTATTCTTGGCTAGATGTTGACTTGTGTCAAGTGGAGTTCTAGCTTCATTAGAGTCATTTGCATTGAACTTCTCAAGAATTTTGTCCACATAGTGGGATTGACTTAAAACGAGTCCACTTTGGGTTCGTGTGATTTTGACCCCCAAAATCACATCCGCAAGACCCATGTCTTTCATGTCAAATCTTGCTTTTAGCATGTTCTTTGTAGATTTTATGATTTTGTCATCGCTTCCAGCAATGAGCATATCATCTACATATAGACACAAAATGACATATCCATCAGATGTGTCCTTCACATACACACACTTGTCACATTCATTGATTTTGAACCCAGCATCAAGCATGACATGATCAAACTTTTGATGCCATTGTTTTGGAGCTTGTTTCAATCCATACAGGGATTTCACAAGTTTACACACTTTCTTTTCTTGCCCAATAGCTGTGAAGCCTTCGGGTTGCTCCATGTAGATTTCTTCCTCTAGAATTCCATTCAAGAAAGCTGTTTTCACATCCATTTGGTGAACTTCCAAATTTCTAATGGCGGCAATGGCAAGCACCAACCTGATGGATGTTATTCGCGTAACTGGCGAATATGTATCAAAGTAGTCTAAACCTTCTCGCTGTTTATATCCTTTGATCACCAACCTTGCTTTGTACTTATCGATGGTTCCATCTGGTTTCATCTTCTTCTTGAAGATCCATCGATATCCTAGTGGTTTACATCCTTGAGGAAGATCCACTAGTTCCCAGGTATGGTTCTGTAAGATAGAGTCTATCTCACTTTTGATTGCCTCCCTCCACTGAGGTCCTTCTGAGGAATGTACCGCTTGTTTGTACGTTTGAGGTTCATCTTCTACCATATAGGTAAGAAACTCAGGTCCAAAGGATTTTTCAGTCCTTTGTCGTTTACTTTTCCTGATTTCAACTTCCCCAGTCTTAGATTGTTCTCGAGGTTCATCGTTTTCAACTTCACCCTCGGGAACAATTTCCTCAACCGGTCTAGAAGAACTCGGTTCACTTTTATCTAAGCATGGGAACACATGTTCAAACCATGATGCATCCTTAGATTCGATTATGGTGCCTTTGCATATTCCAGGGTTCTTGGAATCATGCACAATAAAACGATAAGGACCATAAGGACGGGTGTATCCTATAAATACACAATCCACCGTTTTGGGACCTATTAGTAGCCGCTTAGGTGGTGTGACCACCACCTTAGCTAGACACCCCCACACTTTCAAGGATTTATATGGTGCTTTCTTTCCCGTCCATAATTCGTAAGGCGTTACATCCTTTTTCTTATTGGGTATCATGTTCAACACATAATTTGCCGATAAGATTGCTTCCCCCCACATGTTTTGGTTTACACCGGAGCTTATCATCATGGCATTCATCATTTCTTTCAAGGTACGGTTTTTCCGTTCCGCTATGCCATTTGATTGAGGGGAGTAAGGAGCTGTGAGTTCGTGGATGATTCCACTTTTTGCACATACGTCAATAAAAGGTGAAACATATTCACCTCCACGGTCGCTCCTTACAATTTTGATTTTCCGATTTAGTTGATTCTCAACTTCAGCTTTGAACAAGATAAACTTGTCAATAGCCTCGTCCTTACTCTTAAGTAAGTACACATAGCAATACCTTGTACTATCATCAATGAACGTGATGAAGTACTTATTCCCACCACGAGTAGGAATTGCTTTTAGATCACACACATCAGTATGGATCATCTCGAGGGGTTCGGTGTTTCGCTCCACCTTCTTGAATGACGATTTCGTTTGTTTTGCTTCTACGCAAGTTTCACATTTATTAATTGAGTCGATATCGAATGTTGGTATGCAATCAAGTTTGATTAAACGACGAATGGAATTATAATTTACGTGACCTAGTCTACCATGCCACAAATTAGAAGACTCAATCAAGTAAGTAGAACTAGTAGCGTTTTCTTTCATTGCATTCACGACAATTACATTGAGTTTAAACATTCCATTTAGGGCATAGCCCTTACCAACATACACACCATTTTTGGTCAACACGACCTTATCCGACTCAATCACCATTTTGAACCCAAACTTGTTCAATTGCCACCCCGAAACAAGGTTCTTACGAATTTCTGGAACATACAACACATTGGACAATGTGAGTTCTTTTCCAGAAGTCATCTTCAAAACAACGTTACCCTCGCCTTTTATTTCCGCCGTGGCAGAATTTCCCATGAAAACCTTTTCTCCATTAGTCACCTCCTTGAAGGTGTTGAAAAGGCTTTTGTCAAAGCACACATGTCGAGTAGCCCCCGTATCGACCCACCAATCCTTGTTATTTTGCCCAACTATGTTCACTTCCGTGACCAAAATCGAGAGGTCCGTGACCATGGCAACAAGCTTATCGACTTCATCTACCATGTTCACTTGTTGAGCATTTTCCTTCTTCTTGGGAAGCTTGCATTCGCTAGCCTTGTGGCTTTGCTTTTGACAATTGTAACAAGTTCCAAGGAACTTCTTTTTCCCAACTCCCCCCTTAGGACCAAGGTTGGAGCGTTTCCCATGACTTTTCTTTCCGCCCTTTCCACTGTTTTTTCCCTTCGAAGATTGCCCATGTTCAACAAGATTGGCCTTCACAGTTTCAGGACCATCAATCCGTTTCAAAGCCAACTTGTTATCTTCTTCAATACGAAGACGAACAACGAGATCTTCAATGGTCATCTCCTTTCGCTTATGCTTGAGATAGTTCTTGAAATCAACCCAACTTGGTGGCAGTTTTTCAATCATTGCCGCAACTTGGAATGTCTCGCTGAGGACCATTCCTTCCGCATGAATATCATGAAGAATAACTTGCAATTCTTGGACTTGGCTCATGACAGTTTTAGCATCTATCATTTTAAAGTCCAAGAACTTAGCCACCACGAATTTCTTAGTGCCCGCATCTTCTGTTTTGTATTTGCGATCCAACGACTCCCATAATTCTTTGGCAGTCTTGGCTTTGCAATACACATTATACAATGTGTCCACCAAACCATTCAAGATAAAGTTGCGGCACAGGAAATCCGAATGATTCCAAGCATGCATCGCGCTCACATTTTGAGCATCCATTTCCCCTTCATCAACATGGGGTTTAGGTTCAGTCAAGAACCTTGCCAGATTCAACGTGGTCAGATAAAAGAACATCTTTTGCTGCCACTGTTTGAAATTCACACCATTGAATTTCTCTGGTTTTTCAGCATGCGAAACTGCATTAGGCAGCGGTGCAACCAGACTGGTAGTGACAGAAACAGCGGAAGTCATGACCGCAGAAACAGCACTGGTCATGACAGCAGAAACAGCAGTAGTCATCGGCTGGGATTCCATTCTGAAAAGAAACATAATGCAGGAACAAATCAGTAATAATATAATCTTAGAAAAGAATGTTAGAAAACTGGTACTGATCGAAACTGCACAATAATCTGAAAACAGAAATAATAAAACAAAGAAACAGTTAACGAGTGAACCGGGCTTGTGTTTAACACAATTCCCTTAAACAGATTCGTCGTCTGTTTCCAGGGTACGCCGGTTCGAAGCAGCACCGCGCACTGCCGGACTTGAAACACTTGCCTGAAAAGAAACCGGAGATATGCAGTTTGCAGAGATTGCGAGAAAGAGGAAGAAGCTGTGTTGTTGTGTGTCTAAACTGATCAGATTGATCTGGTTTTATAGGCACAAAATTATAACCGAACCATCACTGCAGAGATTAAAACCGAATAAACGTCATTACTACATCAGTTTCGAAACTGATAATAATAACCTTTCAAAGACCATATCGAAACTGATAACCTTTCAAAGACCACATCAGTTTCAGTTTTAAATCTCAAAAATAAAAACGGTTATTAGTCTTGAGTGCAAAAAACTGGCTCACGCGGGCCCGGGTTTTTGGAGCTGCATTCGTGTCCGCAGGACGTGCGGGCGTACACGAGTTCAACTAAATCCGGTTCCATTTTTTGCACCCCCCCCTGCGCGCGCGCGGGTAGGACTTGTGGTAAAACATGTCATAAGACTTCAAAGGCTTCATTAAGGTTTTACCTTATAAATAGCCTATCTTTTGACTCCCACACCGATGTGGGACAAGGTGTATTACCAACTTGAGACTTTCATTCACACTAAACTTCCAACAAAGAAAAGGGTGAAATATAAAAGTCCTAAGTAAGAAAGAAGGGCATGTTTGAAATTGATAAACGTACGGTTGGGTTACCTTCATTCAAATTTCAAAAATCAATACCATTTGCAAAAAGAAACTAAGGGCAGAGGAGTTTAGTGTGTGTAATCAGGGGTTCCAGATCAACCAGCTTCGTTTTCTGCAGGTAAATGTGTATTACTGGCTGTAGTTTTAGAAAAGAAAAACAAGGGGAAAGAATACTTGTTTTTTTGTGCAGGTTTTGAGTTGGGAGGAAGAACACAACAAACTAACTATTATTTAGCTATACACAAAAAAAACTCATTGTTTAGTAACTTGTAACTGCTTATATGTACTTATTGTGTATGTATTAATTTTGATCTTCAATTCTTCACAAAATCACCTCTCCTCTTGTAAGTTTTTGGTTTCATTCCTAATTTGAAAACACCATACTTATATGTAAAAACTTAGTATCTAGTAATTATAAATTGGCCAGATCATAGGATCTTAGTGAACTAATTTTTTTCTATGGTCTAGTCTACAACTTAAGTGGATCTTCATGCAGTGGATTAAGGGTTGAATGCTAAGTTCATCAAGTGTGACTTTTAATACATGCATTATTATATATATCAAATGTTATTGACACGGTCAACTGGTCCATCACATATTTCTCAGCACATGTTTATTTCATATTTCAGCATGTTTATTCACTTTCTTTGTCAATCGTGTGTAGTTAATTAAGGAGAGAGTGGGATGCCATTTCTCACCCACGTTTAGGGGGGACGGGGCGCCCCGTTGTCGTCCATCTTTCATGCGTCGAACTCGGTGGAACACCGCCGCCCGTGGTCTTGATCACGCGTGAATAATTAAACGCGTTACAGGGACAACGCGTTGTATATGTTTGTGTGGTGAGTTGTTTTTAATGGTAGATGTTCGGGGGGTGAGTGATGGGCATTTCCACTAAAATTCATCACTAGTGATGGAATAATGCTCGATGACATGGCGGAACTTGATTGGATGTTGTCAGTGATGAGTGTGTGGTGAGTGATGGGCGCCCCTACCCCCCTTAGGAGTAGTTGTTTGTTTGTAAATCCTATTTATGGGGTTGTGTTTTTCGATTCAATCAAGCTGAGAAATTAAGTCTAAATTACCTCTCGTTTTCTTTCAAGAATCCCTTCTATTTTCTGGCCATTTGGGAACTGAAATCTGATACATATCAGTTATGTATACATCCAGTGGGATATTAAAGTCCTTAAGTAATTCTTTATAATGTTTCCTTTCAGGTTAAAAAATGTCTGAAAAAGTTAAGGGAGCCGCGATTGGTATTGATCTTGGAACGACATACTCGTGTGCTGCTGTTTGGTTGGACAGAAAAAACCGAGTGGAGGTCATTCCTAATGAACAGGGAAACAATACCACCCCGTCTTTTGTAGCTTTCAATGATTCAGAGTTATTGGTAGGAGAGGGTGCAAAAAACCAGATTGCAAGGAACCCTACCAACACTGTGTTTGGCATGTCTTTTTTACTTCTTATTCTATATTGTTCCTTGGAATAGAGGTGCACAAGTGGGCCTGGCCTCAATGTCAAAAATAGTCTTTGGCCCAATAAAAGCTCTGTTCAGCTTTAGCTGATTTTGGGCTGAAATTTCTTTTCTAAACTTGGGTCTAGCCCAAACCCTGTCCTAGGCCTGAAACTAGAAAAAAATGTTCCTTAGGCCTTGTCTCTTAAAATAAATATTAACTTCAAATAATTGTGGATACACTGTGTGTGTATGTGTATATATATATATATATATATATATATATAGGGGAGGGTTTAAATGAGAACGCTAAATATCGCGAGAACAAATGAAAAAACCACGAGAACTTGGTCAAAAACAATTCAAATTCAAAATTTCTTTTTACACTTATCATTATTATTCGAATAAAATGTTAGAAATTAAATTTACACGTTTAAATTTACGTGAATTCGTAAATAAAGAAAATTTACACATGTGTAAGTTTGCCATTTACACATGTGTAAATCTGTTATATTTACACATGTGTAAAAAATCTAAAAAGAGTGATTTTGAAAATGGATTATTTGATGTTGTAAATTCTTTTTTTGATGTTGTATCTTAATTACAATGAGGTTTGTATTAAAAAAATTGGTTTTGATTGGTTTTTTCATTCGTTCTCACGGTTCTCGCAATATTTAGCGTTCTCAAGATAACCCTCCCCTATATATATATATATAGGATGGATCATGAGAAAAGTGAAAACTAGTTTAAATGAGAAAACCAAAAAACTAACTAAAAAAGCCTAAAAAAACCTAAAAAACATACCAATTTTTTTTTTTTACAAATTTTTATAGAAAAATCGCTACTTTTTATGTATGGAAAAAAATTTAATTTTTTTTTTTTTTTTTGTACTGCACATGTGCACTAATACGGAAAGCCTAAACCACTTAACCCACCCCCCACCGACACCCCCCAAAAACCTAAACCCCCCCACCACACAAATTTTTATAGAAAAATCGCTACTTTTTATGTATGGAAAAAAATTTCAAAATTTTTTTTTTTTTTTTGTACTGCACATGTGCACTAATACGGAAAACCTAAACCACTTAACCCACCCCCCACCGACACCCCCCAAAAACCTAAACCCCCCACCCCCACCCCCACCCCCCAAAAACCTAAATTCACCCTCCCACCAAAAGCCTAACCCCCCCCCCCCCACCCCCCAAAAACCTAAACCCCCTCCCCCCACACCCAAAAACCTAATCCTAATCCTAAACCTCCAAAAAAACTAACCCTAAAAGCTAAACTAGACTCAAAAAGTTAATTTTAAGCATGTAATGTACATTGTACTACATGTTATATTGCACATGTGCACTACTATAATAATAGTAATGAAAACAAGACGACACCATAAATCTTTTTTTATGTCATAAAAAATATGCTCGAATATACTTGAATGAAAGATACAAAAATTTGTGATCTTATGGTGCCATTTTTGTTTTAAAATGATAACGTATGGAGAAATGGGAAATGTTTGAAAAGTTATATTTTTTTTTTTCCAATTTTACCCCTCCTTCATTAAAAGTCCCCCTCCTTCATTAAAAGTCTCCCCCCCCCCCCCCTCCTTTTTAGTGGTTTTTAGTTAGTTTTCTAGTTTTCTCATATATATGTAGTTTTCGCATGATCCTCTCCATATATATATATATATATATGTATATATATATATATATGTATATATATATATATATATGTATATATATGATAAGGATCATTACAGAACACTAATTATTGCGAGAACAAAAAGAACAACTCTAAATCACTAAATTTTGGGATTTAAGGTTCATATTTCTTAAATTTTATGTATCTTACATTCAGGATAGGAGTTGGCCAGAAAGTCCAAATTTCCTAAAAAGTGTAAAAAGTCATAAAACACCATAATGTCAACCATAAAACACACCAAAAACCCACAAATAATATGATGAAGATTACTAAAACATCATGTATGTGGGTTTTGTGTTGTGTTTTAGATGTTAAGGCTCTGATTGTGGAATGACAAATATTATTGTGTTTTATGTTGTTTAGCATTGTGTGTTTTATATTCATAGTTCTACGATGGTGTGATTGGAGTTTTTATGGACTATTAGAGTTTGAATATGGTGTTTTAGTAATATTCATTCTATTATTTGTGAGTTTTAGGTGTTTTTATGCCTGAAATTATTGTGTTTTATGACTTTTTACACTTTTTAGGAAAAACACACTTTCCGTAGGATCCCCACTCCTTACATTCATATGTGTATTATATATACATAAAAAATCATATATTTTTCCCTACACATAGTCTACATACAGGTAGGTAATTTAGCCTACTCATAACCTATATGTGTGTAGGTTATTTAAAAACTAAAGATTTTTCATATTTTGTTTTAAATTCTAGTGTAAGAAACAATAAATATTACATTTATAACATTTTCGTTTACTTTCTAGGTTTTTATGATTGAAAAATGAGTGATTCATTTTTGTTCTGCGTGTTCTCGGAATATTTAGTGTTCTGCATAGAACCTTCCCATATATATATATATATATAGGGTAAGGATAGTGTAAAAAGAGCCTAAAGTGTGAGAAGTGTGAGAAGTGTGAGAAGTGTAAAACTATATATAATACTATATAACACCATATAAACACCGTATAACAATATGTAACACCATATAATACCATATAACACTATGTAACACTATATATCATTATATAACAAATATAACACTATACATATATCATAGACATGCTATCAGACAACCTATAGTGTTATATTTGTTATATAATGATATATAGTGTTACATAGTGTTATATGGTATTATATGGTGTTACATATTGTTATACGGTGTTTATATGGTGTTATATAGTATTATATATAGTGTTATAATACACTTCTCACACTTTGAGCACTTTTTACAAGATCCTCTACCTATATATATATATATATATATATATATTAATCTAACATTTTTTCATTTTAATTACATTTTTACATTATTTTATAGTAAAAATTATAAAAAGGACACGACTCGTTAGAAACTTTATTCCTTTTCTATAGTAGTACAAGAATATATAGGACCAGTATCTGTTTAGGACAAGGCTTTGTGAGCCTGTGCAACTGTCTGGAAGTTTTTTTTTTTAATTTTGGTTGCTAATCGTTTTTGTTTAAATTACAGATGTTAAACGTTTGATCGGGTGCAGATACCATGATCCTCAAGTGCAGAAGGACATGGAGTCGTGGCCTTTCAAGGTCGTTGAAGGGCCTGCTCTGAAGCCAACTGTTGTAGTGGAGTTGAAGGGTGAAGAAAAGAAATATGCACCTGAAGAATTATCTGCCATGGTTCTCAAGAAGTTGAAAGAGTCTGCTGAAACTTTTATCGGAAGAGAGGTAACAGATGCTGTGATCACCGTTCCTGCTTATTTTAACAACAATCAAAGAGAAGCAACAAAGGAAGCAGGAACCCTTGCTGGCCTCAATGTGATGCAATTGATAAACGAGCCTACTGCAGCTGCAATTGCTTACGGTTTGGATCATGTGGCTGACCGAACATGGCATAATGATAAAAACGTTTTGGTCTTTGATCTGGGTGGTGGCACCTTCGATGTATCTCTTTTGAAAATCAGTAAAATGGGAGTCATTGATGTGAAAGCGGTTGGGGGTGACACTCATTTAGGTGGTGAGGACTTTAATACGGCACTCGTTAATTACTGCATAAAAGAGTTTGAGAAAAAACACCGAGTGAATATTAGTGGAAATCCAAGAGCGTTGGGGAGGTTGAAAGTTGCTTGTGAGAAAGCAAAAAGGGATTTGTCGTCTTCTATTTTTGCTCCACTTGAAATTGACTGCTTGTATGAAGGGATTGCCTTTTCCATTAAAATCAGCCGAGCTAAATTTGAGGAGCTAAATGCAAGTTACTTTGAGAAATGCATTGAACTGGTGGAAAAATGTTTGTTTGATGGGGAGATAAAGAAGAAAGATGTGGATGAGGTGGTGGTTGTTGGGGGGTCCACTAGGATTCCCAAAGTACAAAGATTGGTGGAGGAGTTTTTCGATGGGAAGAAAGTTTGCAAGAACATGAATGGTGATGAGGCCGTTGCTTTTGGTGCTGCAATCTTGGCTGCAAAGTTAAGCGGAAACAATGATAATGTGGTGTGGGATGTTGTGTTACAGGATGTCACTCCTCTTTCGTTAGGACTTGAAGTTAAGGAGATGGTAGGTGGAAGGCTAGAAAGGGGTCACATGGATGTTATCATTCCTAGGAACACATCAATACCCATACGCAAGAAGAAAATATATCAACACGACAGCATATCAGTAGATATCATGGTGTATCAAGGTGAGAGCAACAAAGTTGAAGACAACATATTACTTGGTAAGTTTAAGCTTTGTGGCCTTATGCTAGATTCCAATGGAAGATCGCCCCTAGAAGTTTGGTTCAATATTGATGCTAATGGGATCCTAGATGTGTCTGCACAGGAACTTTCTACAGGCCAAAGGAAATCAATTTCAATTGCTAAGACCTGAAATTGGTGTTTTAAAAATTAAAGGTTCCACTTACTTTTGGGGGGTTTTGCTTTTGATATGAAATGCTACATCCATATGTAAAACTAAACAACTTATTTCGCATGTTCTAACAATTATGTGTTGATGTGAAATGTGTCCAATCATTCTAACAATTTTTATCCATATGTAAAACTACAAATTTACCACAGTTTCACATAGAAGTGATAACATTTATTTCAAGGCAATTACGTATTGCATTGGTGGCGGTGATCTAGAACTGAATTGTGCAGAATGTGCTGAGCTCTCGTTAACCTCAAACGCGACACACATTTCCATATAAAACATGTAAAAAGACAACAAAAAGAATTCACATCTTCCATCTTTTTTTTATTAGAAATACACACAAAAAGCAGTCACATCTTCCATCTTCATCGGCTTGTACCCAACCCAACCTCTACCCGTCGGGCACCACCTATCGGACCGGTGATGGTGTAACACAAGCGGGTACGCTATACAAAAGGAGGTTACGGTGCAGCTTGTTGCCCGTTTGCATGCCATTCTCCTGTAAATTTAGTATCAACATAAATGACGATTTTTGTAATTTACTCCTTTTATTAGAATTTGAATCTGGAAAGTAGAATAACAAATGAAAAGGAGGAAAAAACTGCATCATTTTGAAACACGCAGTTTTATCCACTTTGTTAAGTCATTCAATTTTTAACTTTTTTTTCTATATATTCCTTTAGGCCATGATAAAGCCCTTTGCTAGGGGTTATACGACAAGTGGCGAAAAACTGCAAGAGAAAGCTTTATGGGGTTATATCACAAGAGGTTGTACTGGTATGGGGGTTATATAACCCCTTCTATTATACATACATAAGTATGTATATATATATATATGTGTGTGAGCATGGGAGGAACATTGTGCAACGTTATAATTTTCGCGAGACTTCAAAAATTCAACCCTATAGCGCCGGCTGTAATGGTGTTGTCGGGCGCTATGGGGCGCTATCCCACCCTCCAACGCGATATCCAGCCCCACTACGGAGGCTCTTAGAAGTGTATAAATGCAAAAAATAATTGATAAAAAGAAAAAGAAAAAAAAAATTGACATAATAACTGAGAGATCATTTATGTAACTCAGTGTAAACAACTAAACAAATGTCCCGCTTGCGGTGTGCACATATAACGTATATATGTGTGGGCGCTCGGGAGGCAAAAGTGAAATGGTACTAACTTTAACGTTATTTTACTAATTTCGTGAAAAAACGTTAAAAGCGGCGGATAGTTAATCATGCATTATGTGGTGACGTTGATAGCTGAAAAACATGGAGTACATGCATCAATTAGTTTCTGTCCCGATTCTTGATTGTTTGAGTGTTATATGTCTACACTATAATTGAACATCTCTATTTCTACATACATGTAGGGCATGTTTGGCTAAGCTTTTTGAGACAACTTATTGACTTATTGGCTTTTTGAAAAGTCATAAGCTTCAAAATGATGTTTGGCAATGGGGGTGTATGTAAGGGGAAAAAGTTAATAAGTCAATAAGTCAATCCATCCTGACTTTTTCAAAAAGCCAATAAGTCAATAAGTTGTTTCAAAAAACTTAGCTAAACATGCCCGTAGAGGTAAGGGTTGTCTACCTCTACCGCCCTACCTACCTTAGCTTTAATGTTTATGATGATGATGATGAGTGTAAACAACTGAACGTTATCCAATATTATTATACTCATTCTTCTCTGTCCCTCCCTAAAACCCTGTCGAAGAGGATTTTTCAGGTTCCAATCGAAGCTCTCGAAAATCTTCTCTTGTTATGAAATTCGCACCAAAATCTGCATAATTCAGTAGTTACTTGTAACCATCAACTCAATTCTGTGCTTAATTTGTTTCGGTTTCCTCTTGTTCTAAAATGTTTCTTGTTGTTAGTGCAGGAACATGATTGATTTCTGGATGCGGTTGTGTGGCTAACAAATCTCCTGTGTTCTTTCAGGTTAGGTTAGACGATGTCGTTTATGTATCTGATTATTAGTTAGGGCCAGCTTATTAGTTTAGGAGTAGCTGCAAAAATAACTTAATTCACATTATCTAATTATTTTACCCTAATAAGTTAATTTCAGTTCTTCCTTAAGGATTTGATACAATTGTGTTATTTAACTATATTAGTAGAAAATTTTACTTTTATTGTGAATTTTAGGCGCATTTTGAAAGACACCTGTTTAATTAGTTTACACTGATGCATGTTAAGGGGGATGGGGGTGGTGATCACTCATCACTCACAATATCCAATCAAGTTCCGCCATGTCATCAACCATTATTCCATCACTCACAACCTTTTTTAGTTGAAATGGTCATCACTTGTGATGGAATTCCATCACTCGCAACCTTTTTTTTTATTTTTTTTAAATTATAATTTAACAATAAAACACTAAAATTATAAATTTCATTTAAATTAAAACATACTAGTTCAATTACATATACTAGAAATATTTTAGACTACAATTAAAAAAAAAACATACATAAAGAAACTCTACTCCTCGTCCGAATCAGGAAATTCTAAACCTAAAGAACCTACTAGTTCAATTAAATCGTATCTCAACCGAAAGTGCATTTCTTCATCACGCAAGTCTTGTTGGATATTTTCGGGAACGTGAACTTGTTTGAACATGGAACACCAAAATATGAATGCCAAAACCATAAATCATTCGACGTCACCGCTTCAAGTTTGATGGTTGGTCTTTTGACGTCACCCCTAACATACGCCCCTCGCAACTCTCTTGGACAATTTTTCCACTCGATATGTGTACAATCCATGCTACCGAGCATCCCTGGAAAATGCCATCTAGCCTCATGTGCGGCGTAAATACGTGAGATGTCGTGTGTCGTCGGTTTACGTAAAAACTCTTTACCATACAATTTAATGACCGTGTTACAAAAAAATTGCAGACATTCACGTGAAGTTCTGGCCGACATAGCTAGGTATTCATCAAATTGATCGGGAGGGTTACCTGTCACTAGTTGGCGAATGGCGGACATGCATTTTTGTATCGGCGTGAAACTTGGTTTGCCCCTCGCGTCGTAACTTTCTTGAAACCATTCTTCAGTTGCTGCTTCGATGTCTCCAACAATCTTTAAAAATAATTCGTTTGGTAAACGAAACTGATCTCTAAGCGTTTCGGCATTGTAGACCGGATTCTCCACAAAATAATCGTTCATTAACACTTCGTTGGCATGTATACGATCATGATCCACCAATTTCTTCTTTGGGCGGTTCGAACTTGATTCAAGTTCGTTATACACAGACACGAAAAATTCAAGCGTCTCATTGTCGGAAGACGATTGGCTATCGCTATCGCTGTCCATCGGAAACGTCGAATCCGTAGGAAAATCCATCTGTGAAATATGTAGAATGTGTGATATGTGTTTGTGTTTTGGTGTGGGTGAAATGGTATAAAAATTGTGAAGTATATATAAATTGTTTAAAGGTTTTTTTTTATTATTATTAAACATTAACGTTCAAAAAAAACGGTCGGATTTTTCAAACGGTTGGATTTTTCACGCGTGAAGTTTATCACGCGATTTATGTTTAACGCATGGAAATTGAGGGGTGGCGGTGGTGTGTTCGAGTCCATCAGGCGTGGTGGGAGTTTATCACTCACCACCCCGCCTGCCCTAATAAGGTTAAAAGAAAGATAACTAATTTAACTTCCTGGTGGTATTATTATATGATGCTGAGTGTTGTTTGTATGTTTGTTCTATGAATTCTACAGACATCTCTTTCGGGTTCATTTCCAGCATCAGTATGGCAGCCAAAAGTTAGGTTAAACACCGCTAAAAGAGCCCCTGTATTTCCATGTGTAAAATGTGATAAAAAAGGAAAAGGACGAAGACTCTTCCGACAAACCATCTTTTGAGAAACATCTGTTGAGCAGGCCCCATATCATAGTTACCGAGATTCATTATCCGGGCAGGTTGAGCCGGCTTCTGGTGCTCGGGCAAGTATTCTCGCCTTCTCGGGCAGGATTATTTACCCGAAGGCACAGTCGGTCAAGCCCGGGCTGCTGCTGCCCCTGGGCCAAGTGATACATCATCCGGGGCTTCGTCGGCAAAATTCCTGGAAGCAGAAGAAAAACGTATAAGGCTACAAGTGCTGTTTCTGAGTCAACTGAAACGAATACGGTTGTTGACCAAGTAATGGAATATGATGGCTTGTTTGAGAGATCAGAAGAAGCAAATGATGAATTTTCTGATTTTCTGAAACGGTTGGTGACCCGGTTTGGCTTTATTTGTTGCAATCACCCATGTTTATAATTTGAATACTTTATGAGACCGATTAAATTGGTATATTTCTGTTTGCAGTTAATACAAAGTCTTTTACAATGATGAAAAAAATATGTTCATTGTTTTTGTTTGATCAACAGGTGTTTCTCAAGGCCATGGCAAAGAGTGGGCAAATTAAGCTTTACATTATAGATAAGAAAAAGAAGGCCCAATAGTATACGACTCAGAACAGGTGAAAGCCTGGTAAAAGATACATCACGTGAAGCTATTCAAAAACATTATGAGGAAACCGGTGAAGATGAAAACGCACAACTTATAGAAATGTTTTATCGTCAAACTGCTCGTGAGTATCGTATAACGATGGGTACTGATTTACGTGTTTCTAGAGATCCATTGGCTATGCGAATGAAAGGGTGATGTTTCATACCATCTCATACATTGGAACATGTGAATCTCTTTAACAAATCTATAAATTGGATGAATCTGAATACGTTAAGAAATCTATAAAGATAGCAATAAGTGTTATGTAATGATATATATGATCACTATTACATTAATGATGTTATGTTTTTGTTTATAAAGAAAATTTATTGGTGACATCTCACTTTTATAGATAATACAAAATGAGAAAATAAGGATTTGAATATTTTTTATGTAATTATAAACTGTGACATCTCACTTTTATAGATAATACAAATTGAGAAAATAAGGATTTGAATATTTTTTATGTAATTATAAACTATAAATTATAGCAAACCATATTTGTTAATAGCGAATAGCGACAAGGGGCCTATATGCTACATAGTGAATAGCGACCACTATTTTATATACAGCGATACACTAGAAAAAGAATTTTGAAAATTTTTATATGTATATTATATCAAAATACCTTGGTATATATGTTATTTTACATGTATATTTAACAAAAACCTATAAATCCAGCTATTTTATAGCTATATCTAATTGCTATTTACATAAAAAAAAACTAACTGTCGCTATTTACACTATTCGTCACTATGACCCAAATGGCGACACTTGATCGCTTCGCTACATAGCGCGCTATGGCGGTCGCTATAGCCGCTATTGACAACTATGTAGCAGACATGAAAAAGCGACTGAGATTTGAGTGATATAAAGTTTTAAACTATTAGATGAGTCGATTAGTTTGTGGGGACAACCCACCATGCTAAGTAAAGCAACATGCACAAAAAAGAAAAACACTTATTTGTTTAAAAGTTAACACTAGTGTGTTTTTTATATGTTATGTTATGTGTGTGTATATATTCTTAGAAAAGAAAAGGGTGAAATATAAAAATCCTAAGTAAGAAAGAAGGGCATGTCTGAAATTGATAAACATTCAAATTTCAAAAATCAATACCATTTGCAAAAAGAAACTAAGGGCAGAGGAGTTTAGTGTGTGTAATCAGGGGTTCCAGATCAACGAGCTTCGTTTTCTGCAGGTAAATATATATTACTGGCTGTAGTTTTAGAAAAGAAAAACACGGGGAAAGAATACTTGTTTTTTTTTTGTGCAGGTTTTGAGTTGGGAGGAAGAACACAACAAACTAACTATTATTTAGCTATACACAAAAAAACTCATTGTTTAGTAACTTGTAACTGCTTATACATACTTATTGTGTATGTATTAATTTTGATCTTCACAAAATCACCTCTCCTCTTGCAAGTTTTTGGTTTCATTCCTAATTTGAAAACACCATACTTATATGCAAAAACTTAGTATCTAGTAGTTATAAATTGGCCAGCTCATAGGATCTTAGTGAACCAATTTTCTTCTATGGTCTAGTCTACAACTTAAGTGGATCTTCATGCAGTAGATTAAGGGTTGAATGCTAAGTTCATCAAGTGTGACTTTTAATACATGCATTATTATATATATCAAATGTTATTGATACGGTCAACTGGTCCATCACATATTTCTCAGCACATGTTTATTTCATATTTCAGCATGTTTATTCACTTTCTTTGTCAATCGTGTGTAGTTAATTAAGGGGAGAGTGGGATGCCATTTCTCACCCCACGTTTAGGGGGGACGGGCCCCCCGTTGTCGTCCATCTTTCATGCGTCGAACTCGGTGGAACACCGCCGCCGGTGGTCTTGATCACGAGTGAATAATTAAAGGCGTTACAGGGACAACGCGTTGTACATGTTTGTGTGGTGAGTTGTTTTTAATGGTAGATGTTTGTGTGGTGAGTGATGGGCATTTCCACTAAAATCCATCACTAGTGATGGAATAATGCTCGATGACATGGCGGAACTTGATTGGATGTTGTGAGTGATGGGCGCCCCTACCCCCCTTAGGAGTAGTTGTTTGTTTGTAAATCCTATTTATGGGGTTGTGGTTTTCAATTCAATCAAGCTGAGAAATTAAGTCTAAATTACCTCTCGTTTTCTTTCAAGAATCCCTTCTATTTTCTGGCCATTTGGGAATTGAAATCTGATAGATATCAGTTATGTATACATCCAGTGGGATATTAAAGTCCGTAAGTAATACTTTATAATGTTTCCTTTCAGGTTAAAAAATGTCTCAAAAAGATAAAGGAGCGGCGATTGGTATTGATCTTGGAACGACATACTCATGTGCTGCTGTCTGGTTTGACAGAAAAAAGCGAGTGGAAGTCATACCTAACGAACAGGGAAACAATATCACACCGTCTTTTGTGGCCTTCAATGATACAGAGTTATTGGTAGGAGAGGGTGCGAAAAACCAGATTGCAAGGAACCCTACCAACACTGTGTTTGGCAAGTCTTTTTATTTTATGTTCTAATTTTAATTACACTTTTACATAATATTATAGTAAAACTTAAAAAAAGACACCCCGTTAGAAACCCTTTTCCTTTTCTGTAGAAGGACCAGAATTATAGGACAGGGATCTGTTTGGACTAATTAGAACAAGGCTTGTGGGCCCATGCAATTGTCTGGAAGTTTTATTTTTTTTTTCTTCAAATTATTGTTGCTAATCGTACTTGTTTAAACTGCAGATGTTAAGCGATTGATCGGATGCAGATTCCGTGATCCTCAAGTACAGGACATGGAGTCATGGCCTTTCAAGATCGTGGAAGGGCCTGCTGAGAAGCCAACCGTTGTAGTTAAGTTGAAGGGTGAAGAGAAGAAATATGCACCAGAAGAATTATCTGCCATGGTTCTCAAGAAGTTGAAAGAGTGTGCCGAAGCATTTATTGGAAGAGAGGTAACAGATGCTGTGATAACTGTTCCTGCTTATTTCAATAACAATCAAAGAGAGGCAACAAAGGAAGCAGGAACCCTTGCAGGCCTCAATGTGCTGCAATTGATAAACGAGCCTACTGCAGCTGCAATTGCTTACGGTTTGGACCATATGGCTGACCAAACATGGCATAATGATAAAAACGTTTTGGTCTTTGATTTGGGCGGTGGTACCTTCGACGTGTCGCTTTTGAAAATCAGTAAAACAGGAGTCATTGATGTGAAAGCGGTCGGGGGTGATACTCATTTAGGTGGTGAGGATTTTGATAGGACACTCGTTAACTACTGCATAAAAGAGTTTGAGAAAAAACACAGGGAGGATGTAAGAGGAAATCCAAGAGCAATGGGGAGGTTGAAAGTCGCTTGTGAGAAAGCAAAGAGGGATTTGTCGTCGACTACTTTTACTCCAATTGAAATCGACTGCTTGTATGGGGGGATTGACTTTTCCATTATAATCAGTCGAGCCAAGTTCGAGGAACTAAATGCAAGTTATTTTGAGAAATGCATTCAACTGGTGGAAAAATGTTTGTTTGATGGGGAGATAAAGAAGAAGGATGTAGATGAGGTGGTGGTTGTTGGCGGGTCAACTAGGATTCCAAAGGTGCAACGACTGGTGGAGGAGTTTTTTGATGGGAAGACAGTATGCAAAAGCATGAATGGTGATGAGGCCGTTGCTTTTGGTGCTGCAATATTGGCTGCAAAGTTAAGTGGAAATAATGATAATGTTATGTGGGACACTATGCTACAGGATGTCACTCCTCTCTCACTGGGAATCGAAGTGAATAATGATCATGAAAAAAGTTATATGCTTGTAATTATTCCTAGGAACACGTCCGTACCCGCAAGCAAGAAAAAGATAGTTTGTTCACCCAAAGGCTCAACATTAGTAACTATCTCGGTGTATCAAGGAGAGCACAACAAAGTTAAGGACAACATATTACTTGGCAGGTTCGACCTTGGTGGCCTTACACCAGGTATTAATGGGAAGTCGCAACTAGAGGTTTGCTTCAAAATAGATGCTAATGGAATCCTTCATGTGTCTGCACAGGAGATATCCACAGGTCAAACAAAATCAATTACAATTACTAGGAACTGAAATTGAGGTTCTGAAAAAGGTTCCACTTACTTAGATGGGTTGCTTTTGCTATGAAATGCTACATCCATATGTAAAATTGAACAACTTATTTTGTATGTTCTAACTATCATGCGTTGATCTGAAATGTGTGCATTCGTTTTCTATTTTTATGTTTTGTATTTTGCTTACATCAAAAGAGTAAACTATGGATATAGTTATTGTTTAACATAGTTCCATGCATGAGTGATAAGAACTATTTCAAGGCAATTGCAGAAAAGTGAGGGAAAGATTAGAACACATACTTGGTTATCTTGAATGTGCCAAATTCTCGGTTAAGGTCAGACGCTACATATGTGTCCATATGAAACATGAAAAAAAACACCAAAACAAGCCTAGTGAGTCCTACTAAACCTGTTTATGTCAAAGGGCTCCTGATGAAACATGTAAAAGAATGGGTTTTAGGTCATTTTAATCAAAATCCTTGTATTTTTCCTTAAGTTTAAAGATAAAAGGCTCTATATAACAAATCCAATGTGAAAGCTCTCGTCATTCTTCTTTGTCCCAATTCAACTCTTGAAAAATCACTTCTTGTTGGGAAATTTCCACCTCAATTTTCAGAATTTAGTAGCTAATTGTAATCATCATTTCAATTTTGTGCTTGATTTATTTCTGTTTCTTCGCGTACTGAAATGGTTCTTGTTGTTTGTGCAGATATAATTCAGGAACATGATTTCTGGATGTGGTTGTGTGCCTAAGACTAGTCGGTATGGGGTTCTTCCCCGGATCGTCCTGGGTCGGCGACGGTCCCAACACCGTGCCCCCCCCCCCCCCGTCCCGTCTTGAACGTCGGGTTCTAGCCGTTTGCGACGAAGCTAAGTGGTGGGCCCTTCCACGTTTGTGACCGTTCAAAATAAAAAAAAAAATTAATTTTCTAATTAACATTAAATATTCAAACGGTTATAATTTAAAATATACCCCAATTCACTTCCATTTTTATAAATACTCACATCTTTAACCATTTTTTTCACAACTTTTCACCCACTACCACCCCATCTCTCTCACATTTTATAAACCACTCTTCCCTTTTTATAAAAACTCATCATATTTTATACCGTTTTTTACACACTACCACCCCATTTCTCGCTCAAAAATTATCATGGCTTCACCCATGTCTTCCATTTCTTCAATTTCTTCTATGTCTTCATCGGCTTCGTCTGCGTGGTATTCATCATCTTCGGAAGAGGATGATATTATGCACAACATGATTATGAACGCGGCTCAAGTCTTCATGGCGGCTGATCAAGGGTCGTCCCAACGGCTAACTAGACGAGCAAAATATAACCGAGACCAAGAAGGTATTTTACTTTTTTTTTTCCTTATGTTTTATATAGATTTGAAAATGTATTTTATAATTAATTTCATTTATGTTTCGTTTTAAATTTATAGCCGGCCACGCTAAACTACTAGCCGATTATTTTGCCGACGAACCCGTGTACCCAGCCGAGATTTTCCGACGTCGGTTCCGCATGAGTCGTCCACTGTTTTTACGTATTGCAGGCGACATGGCCCAGTCTGATCCGTTTTTTACATTGCGGAACGACGCTAGGGGGCTAAGGGGTTTCAGTAATTTACAAAAATGCACGTCGGCCATTCGCCAACTTGCGTACGGTTACGCACCCGATGCATTAGACGAGTATATTAGGATGTCTGAAAGAACCGCACGTCGATGTTTGCACAAGTTTTGCGAATGGGTTGTCAAATTGTATAGCAAGCGATACCTGCGGAAACCGAACGCAAACGACGTTCAAAAATTATATCAAGCACACGAACAGAGACATGGTTTCCCAGGAATGCTCGAGAGCATTGATTGCATGCACTGGGCGTGGCAGAACTGCCCAGTCCAATGGCAAGGTCAGTATACTAGGGGAGATCATGGACATCCGACTATTATTCTAGAGGCGGTTGCGTCACAGGATCTCTGGATCTGGCATGCTTTTTTTGGTCTACCTGGTTCGCTCAATGACCTTAACATCATATACTAGTCACCGATATTTGAGGATGTAGTGGCGGGTACAGGTCCAGACACAAGCTTTACAGTTTCGGGGGTGGAATACAGGCGAGGTTACTACCTAGGCGATGGGATATACCCAAAGTACTCGACAATCGTTAAAACTATTCCGCACCCGACAGACAACAAAAGAAAAAAGTTTGCGAAGTTTCAAGAGGGTGCGAGAAAAGATATTGAACGGGCTTTTGGTGTTCTACAAAAAAAATGGCACATCATTGAACATCCAGCACGTTCGCAAACACCAAAGAGGTTACGACACATTATGTACGCTTGTATCATCCTTCATAACATGGTCATTGAAGACGAAGGTAGAGCGATATGCGAGTACGACGAAGACACGTCAACTGGAAATTCTGTTCCAGTTAAGACTTGGGTTAACACACTTTTTCTGTTAGCTAAGAAAAAGTGTTGTCATATCAACGCCAACTCAGCACAGTTCCATTAACTAAATTTCTCGTTAACTAAACCGCAATCATTTAAGAATCATTATTCAATTATTATTTTTATTTAGTTAAAGATTAATAGTATAATATACTTAGAAAACATAAAAACTACAAATATTACAAAATATAGGTTTTATAAAAGATTCGAATTAGAAATTTAAATTTTATAAAATTCTAAAGTTTTGAACTAATTTCACAAACACACACCGCAAGAACCATATTGAAAGTGCATTTCCTGCAACAAAAAATTCAAACACAACCCAAGTTCCCACCATTTGACCAATCTGGGACCACCATGAAGTCTCTCTCTCTTGCTTCACTCCACCAACACGTTCACGAAACACCATTTTAACGCAACACGTCTATGGCGTGGCGCGATGTTTTGGCCTTTAAGGGCATGTTTGGCTAAGCTTTTTGAAACAACTTATTAACTTATTAGCTTTTTCAAAAAGCCAATAAGTCAAAATAATGTTTGGGTAATTAAAAAGTACTTTTTGAAACAACTTTTTTGTATAGAACGAAAAGTCAGTTTTGAAAAGCTAGTATTTTGTGACTTTTTTGAAACTTCTTATAACTTTTCAAAACACAATTACAGAATTACCCCCCCCCCCCCCCCCCCGCCCTAAGCTAATCCACTCATAAGCTAATCCAAACACTTTTTTAAAAAACAATTTATTAACTTATTGGTTTTTCTCACTCCATAAGCTAATCCAAACATTTTTTTAAAAACTCCTTTTCAAAAAGTCATAAGTCAATAAGTTCTTTTAACAATAAGTCCATTTTAAGTTAATTAAGCTTAGCCAAACAAGCCCTAAGGGGGTGATGTGGCTTGTTAACACCCTCTCTGTTAACCGATAACATACAGTCTTAAGAGGAAATATCCACATGCCAATCAAAATTAATTACAGAAAACCGAAATAACCGAACCGTGACCAAAATAACTGACAAAACCGAACCGAAAAAACCAGACCGAAACAAAAACTGACGGTTTGGTTTTCGGATAACCATTTTCAATAACCGAAAAAAACCGAACCGAAATGAAAAAAATATATTTTTATGTAGTTTAAGTGTTTAACCCATTCTATTAATTAGAAATTATTAATTTTATTCTTGAATATTAAGTATTTATAATAAAAACATTAACATGTTTATTTATAACCGAGACGATTTATTTATTGCCTAAAATAAAAACAAAATTTAATATAAAAACTGAGACGATTTATTTATTGCCTAAAACATACCCCCTCTTGTTACTTGTCACACTCTTTGAAAAAATCACACTAAAAATTGTTAAATTCACCCCTTATAAAAATACGTACTTTTGTAAAAGTTTTTTTTTTCAAATAAAAACATTATAGCATTAATCTTTCGTGCCCTCTTTCAACATTTTTTTAAAAAAGAAAAAAACAAATTGATGAAGTATGTGAACAAACGTGGTAACTGCATTCAATTATTCAACTTTTGAGTTTTTTTTAACGGCAACGAAATAACTGTTGGGCGAGTGGTCTTTATATTATAAAAAGTGGTTGTAAATAGTTGTTAATGGAGAACAGAGAAGCTATTACCGTTCATCTGTATATTGAGAGGGGACAATGTTCACCCTCTATAACTTTTTAATATATTTTGAAAGTGGTTGTGAGTAGATGACAGATAAAATGCAATGATAAAGGTATAAAAAGTATTATTTAACTAAAAGGAGAAAGAAAATGTAGTTGTGTTTAAGATAATCATATGGTAGAATTTGATGGAAGGGATGTGAATCCTCTAACGTTATGCCCCACTTGCAGTATGCACATGTAATGTATATATGTGTGGGCCATGTGGGAGGCAAAACTGAAAGCGCACTAATTTTAACGTTATTTTACTAATTTCGTGAAAATAACGTTAAAAGCAGGGGACGGTTAATCATGCATAATGTGATGCCGCTAATAGCCGAAAGACAAAGGGGTATATGCACTAATCGGCCTTTGCTGAGTGTTATGTGTTTTATGTTCAAGACTTGATGTAAAACTACTGTCGAGTCGAGAGTCTCACTGGAAGCGAAGCCGCCTCTCTATTCCTACGGGCTAGAGGTAAGGCTGTCTACATCTTACCCTCTTCGTACCCTATCTTAGTTTGCTATTCGTGAGATTTACTGAGTATGATGACGATGATGATATGAATGCTCTAATACTTTCTTGGTAGCTTTTATCGAATCGCAACATATGTTGCTCTAACCTTGATACACTTTGACAGGTGCTCTTATTTGGTTGAACAATGAGTAATATATTTAGGGGTGTAAACAAGCCCAGAGGCTTGAGAGCTACTCGTTATTGGCTCGGTTAAAAGCTCGAACGAGCCGAGCTTTAACGAGCCCGAGCCTGAAATAGAGCTCGTTTAGTTATCAAGCCCAAGCTCGAACCAGAAATACAAAGCTTGTTTAGACTCGCGAGCCTAAACGAGCCCAAACAAAAAAAATATTTATTTTATATATAATTTAATAATAATGATGATAACATTGGCGAGACGAGCTTTGGCTCGTTTAAGCGATATTGAAGCGAGATCGAGCCGAGTTTTTAGCTCGTCTGAGGTTGTTCTTAAAATAGCTCGAGCCGAGTCAAGCCGAGCTTTGGCTCTTTTAAGCGATATTGAAGCGAGCTCAAGTCGAGTTTTTAGCTCGTCTGATGTTGCTCTTAAAATAGCTCGAGCTAAGTCGAGACGAGCTCGAGCTTTGGGTGTTATTCGTGAGCCGAGCTCGAGCTCGGGCTCGGCCCGGCTCGTTTACACCCCTAAATATATTCCTTCTCTCTTTTTATGAGTTTCCTTTTCACCCTTCTTCTTAGAGAGTTAATTACTATTCGAGTCTCTATGATTTGGCTATATAACTAGTTGAATTCAATCCTTAAAGTCTTCATGCATCGAGTCTATGTGATTTCTAAGTTACACATGTCCCATTCTGCACAAGTCGGTAGGCATACCACAATTGTTTTGAAATAGATCTTACCGGCTTCTGCGTGGAACTGGTGGTAAATAGAGAGTAAATTTGTAGTGTACTCTTTAATCTTTATATCTAAAATAACTTACAAAACATTAAAATAACTCTTTAATCTTTATATCTAAAATAACTTACAAAACATTAAAATAGAAAACGACTGGACACATTTCAGATCAACACATAATGATGATAGTTAGAACAAACAAAATAAGTTGTTAAGTTCTACATGTGCATTTAGCACTTCAAAATGTTGAGTGTGAAGCCAAGCCAGCCACTTGACAATTTGATCAGGCTGAGGTCAGCTTTGCTGATCAAGTTGAAAAAGAAAATAATTGTCTTTGAGATCCAGATTTCACGGATCATGTTATGGAACTATCTTCTCTTTCCTCAATCTTATATATATGAGATTGCTAGTATCTGTAAAATGGTACCAAAAGCTTAATACAAATATTCCTAGTTACCGAGAGTGGATGTAGACCGAACCACTATAAATCTTTGTGTTCTTCAACAGAAAATTGTGTGTGTGTGTGAGTTCTGTGTTCGTGAGTGTATACTGATCCTAACAACTGGTATCAGAGCTCAGGCTCTTGTTGTTGAACACGAACAGAAACAGAGAAGGAGGAAGAAGATACCTGATAGTGTAAAATCGGAACTAGGGTTCCGATTAGAAACGCCGCTGCCTCTCTTCGCCGTCGCAAGCACCGCCGCCGCTCGTTCATCCGCCGACCAGACTACTGGCTGCTGCCTCTGTCACTCGTCAACCGCCGCCTTCGTTCTCTTCACCCTCGCGACTAGGGTTTACTGACCCAGTAGCCGCCATTACTTAGGGTTTTTCTGGGTGTTGATTGCGTCCAGGAGGAAGAGAAGAGAAGAAGAACCCTATTTTTTTTTTTTTTGTGGTGGAATTGGGGAAGAAGGAGCTTGTACGCTCCTTTATGTCTGGTGAAAGAAATTGATTTCTCAATTTACCAGAAAGACCCTTCAAGTTTTATTTCTGGTGAAAAATTTGAGTTTCTCAATCTTATCAGAAAGGTCCCTCAACTTTGAACAAGATATCATTATCCATCAATACTTGTCCTTGCCATTAAAGCTTGAAACAGATAAGTTATTTGTTTCTGATTATCGTTTTCGCTCATATAAATTACCACTTAGCAGTATAAACCTGTTTGGTTAGTAGTAATTTGGTAATTTTTTTTAAATGGCAGAAGATAGTAAAATCAAGATTGATAAGTTCGATGGAAGTGATTATGGATTTTGGAAAATGCAAATTGAAGATTTATTGTATCAGAAAAGTTTGCATTTGCTTATGTCAGGTGAACAACCAGATGACATGTATGATGAAGAATGGATGTTGTTGGATAGACAAGCTTTGGGTGTGGTTAGGTTTTCTTTGGCAAAGAGTGTTGCTTACAACATTGTCAATGAAACAACCACATATGGTGTATTGAAAGCTTTGTCCAACATGTATGAAAAGCCATCCGCTTCAAACAAAGTATTCCTCATCCGACAATTGGTTAACACCAAGATGAAGGAAGGCATGTCGGTTACCGCTCACATAAATGAGTTTAACTCGATTATCTCTCGTTTAGCCTCAGTTGAAATAAAGTTTGAAGATGAAGTGCAAGCACTACTCCTTTTATCATCATTGCCCGACAGTTGGTCAGGCACAGTCACAGCTGTTAGTAGTGCATCCGGCACTACCAAACTCACTTTCGAGAATATTCGTGACTTGATAGTAAATGAAGATATCAGACGGAGAAGCAATGGTGAGACTTCTAATTCTAGTTCTTTGTTGCATACAGAAAGTAGAAGAAGAAACGAAAGAGGACATAATCGAGGCAGGTCCAAGTCCAGAAGAAGGGGACAGTCAAAGAACAGAAAAGACGTTGAATGTTGGAATTGCAAAGAAAAAAGTCACTATAGAAGCCAATGTACAAAACCCGCTTTAAAGAAAGAAGTAAACAGTGTATCCTCGGAAGAATTAGGTGATGTTCTCATCTGTTCTGTTGAAGATTCAGTTGAATCTTGGATTATGGATTCGGGTGCTTCTTTCCATGCTATCTCATGCCCTGATATGGTCAAGAATCTACGAACAGGTAACTTTGGTAAAGTTCGTTTAGCAGATGATCAAATGCTTGATATCACAGGTATTGGAGAT
The DNA here is from genome assembly GCA_030545235.1 of Helianthus tuberosus. Taxonomy (NCBI): domain Eukaryota; kingdom Viridiplantae; phylum Streptophyta; class Magnoliopsida; order Asterales; family Asteraceae; genus Helianthus; species Helianthus tuberosus. Next base: position 148,758,783 of record CM060409.1, on the reverse strand, counting down.
GTAGACTTGAAGACCTCATTAGGAACTATATGGACATTGAAAAATGTCAGGGTTATTCCTAATTTGAGGAGAAAGTTGATTTCAGTTGGTAAACTGGATGATGAAGGGTTTAATGTTCACTTTGGGGGTGGACAATGGAAAGTGATCAAAGGCAATTTAGTGATTGCCAAAGGAAAGAAGCAAGGTACTCTATACATGGCAGAAGTTTCTGCTGAAGGTGTTCATGCAATGACCACCGGTCCGAGTCCATCAAATTTATGGCACAACCGACTCGGACACATGAGCGAGAAGGGATTGAAGATGTTGGCTCAGAAAGGTAAGTTTCCAGACTTGAAGAAAGTGGAAACTGAATTCTGTGAACCTTGTGTTCTTGGAAAACAAAAGAGGGTTACTTTTGTGAAGACATGGAGGACACCGAAAGCTCAGAAGTTAGAGCTTGTTCACTCGGATGTATATGGACCAACCTCAGTTTTATCTCTAGGAGGCTCGAGGTATTATGTTACTTTCATCGATGATTCAACACGAAAGGTATGGGTATATTTTCTTAAGCATAAATCTGTCGTATTTGATGCTTTTAAGATATGGAAATCTGCTGTTGAAAATGAAACTAACTTGAAGGTAAAGTGCTTAAAGTCTGATAATGGTGGTGAATACATAAGCAAGCAGTTCATTGACTATTGCGCCAAGAAAGGGATAAAGATGATCAAGACAGTTCCCGGAACTCCTCAGCAGAATGGTGTAGCTGAGAGAATGAATAGAACTCTAAATGAGAGGGCTAGAAGCATGAGGCTAAATGCCAGGATGCCCAAGACATTCTGGGCCGATGCAGTCAGCACTGCAGCCTACTTGATCAACCGTTCACCAACCGGTCCCTTAGATTTCAAGTTGCCTGAAGAAATGTGGCAAGGAAAGGAGGTAAGTCTCGAACACTTACGAGTCTTTGGTTGTAGTGCTTACGATTTGTTAGAAGCTGGTGACAGGGATAAGTTAGACCCAAAATCCAAGAAGTGAACATTCATTGGTTATGGGTCAGAACAAATGGGTTACAGGCTTTGGGATAATGAAGGCAGAAAAGTAATCAGAAGCAAGAATGTCGTCTTCAATGAAAACGAATTGTATAAAGACAGAAACACCAAAGGACCAGAAGTTCAGAAAGACTATGTTGAATTTGAAAGTGGTGAAACAAGAAAGGAAGCTTCAGTCGACATTCCAGAAAATGGGAATGAGTCAATCGACAGTGGGAGCTCAGGGGATGATTCTAGTAATAATTCCGCAGAAGAAGAGGTCGCTCCTCAAATTCCAGAATCCCCAGAAACTCCTCAGTTTCAACCAAGAAGATCCTCCAGAGTCATTAGACCACCAGACAGATATTCACCATCAGTCAATTACATACTTTTGACAGAAAATGGTGAACCCCAGTGTTACTCAGAAGCCATGGGGTTGAAAGATTCATTGCAGTGGGAGTTAGCAATGAAAGATGAGATGAAGTCGCTTGAGAAGAACAAGACCTGGTACTTAACAAAGCTTCCAGCTGGGAAGAAGGCTCTTCAGAACAAGTGGGTTTTCAGGGTCAAAGATGAACATGATGGTACCAAACGGTACAAAGCAAGATTAGTGGTCAAGGGATTTCAGCAGAAAGAGGGAAGTGATTTCAATGAAATATTTTCTCCAGTGGTAAAGATGACTACTATCAGACTTGTTCTCGGTATTGTAGCAGCAGAAGGCTTGCATCTAGAGCAGCTAGATGTCAAGACAGCTTTTCTACATGGTGACCTAGAAGAAGACATCTACATGACACAACCAGAAGGTTTTCAGGTTAAAGGGAAAGAAAACTTGGTGTGTAAGTTGAAGAAGAGTTTGTATAGTCTGAAACAAGCACCCAGACAATGGTATTTGAAGTTTGATAACTTCATGGGAAGAGTCGGATACAAGAGATGTGACAATGACCATTGTTGTTACATCAAGAGGTTCAAGGGTTCTTATATCATTCTATTACTATATGTGGATGATATGTTGATTGCAGGTTCAGACATGACAGAGATCGAAAAGCTGAAGAAACATATGTCTGAAGAGTTTGAGATGAAAGACTTGGGAGCAGCAAACCAAATACTCGGGATGAGTATTTTCAGAAACAAAGAAGATGGTTCTTTGACACTCTCTCAAGAGAAGTACATTGAGAAAGTGTTACAAAGATTCAGCCTTAAAGATGCCAAGATTCGAAGCACACCTTTGGGAAGTCACTTTAAGCTTTCTAAAGTTCAGTCACCCAGATCAGATGAAGACAAAGCAGAAATGGCTAAAGTTCCGTATGCATCGGCAGTTGGTAGCCTCATGTATGCAATGGTATGCACGAGACCAGATATAGCTCATGCAGTGGGAGTTGTTAGTCGGTTTATGTCCAATCCAGGGAGAGAACATTGGGAGGCAGTTAATTGGCTGCTAAGATATTTGAAGGGGACTTCAAAAGTGGCATTACAGTTTAAGGGGAAAGAGGTTATTCTGAAGGGTTTTGCAGATGCTGATCTTGGTGGTTGTAAAGAATCTTACAAAAGCACCACCGGATATGTCTTTACAGTGGGAGGCACTGCAGTAAGCTGGATGTCCAGACTGCAGAAAAGTGTTGCCCTTTCAACCACAGAAGAAGAGTATATGGCAGTTGCTGAAGCAAGCAAAGAACTTATATGGTTGAAGAATTTTCTCAAAAAGCTCGGCAAGGAACAAGTTGATTGTGCACTGTTTTGTGACAATCAAAGTGCAATTCATCTTGCAAAGAATCATGTCTTCCATTCGAAGACAAAGCACATACAGCTGAGATATCACTTCATCAGAGAGCAAGTTAGTGAAGGCACTCTGAAGTTGAAGAAGATCAAAGGAAGTGAAAATCCATCTGATATGTTAACTAAGGTTGTCACCTTAGAGAAGTTGAAGCTTTGCATAGCTTCAACTGGCCTTCAGGTTAATTGAAGAGAAGGCCGGGTAACTAGGAACGTATGAAGATCAAAGTTTTTTTTACAGAGATACTGATGCACAGGTGAAGATTATTCTGTGGCTTCAAGTGGGAGATTGTTGAGTGTGAAGCTAAGCCAGCCACTTGACAATTTGATCAGGCTGAGGTCAGCTTTGCTGATCAAGTTGAAAAAGAAAATAATTGTCTTTGAGATCCAGATTTCACGGATCATGTTTTGGGACTATCTTCTCTTTCCTCAATCTTATATATATGAGATTGCTAGTATCTGTAAAATGGTACCAAAAACTTAATACAAATATTCCTAGTTACCGAGAGTGGATGTAGGTCAGAACCAACCGAACCACTATAAATCTTTGTGTTCTTCAACAGAAAATTGTGTGTGTGTGTGAGTTCTGTGTTCGTGAGTGTATACTGATCCTAACACAAAATGCATTAACATGTGGAACCATTAACTTTCACTATCAGTTCCTAGTAATTGTAATTGATTTTGTTTGACCTGTGGATATCTCCTGTGCAGACACATGAAGGATTCCATTAGCATCTATATTGAAGCAAACCTCTAGTTGCGAGTGCCCATTAATACCTGGTGTAAGGCCACGAAGGTCGAACTTACCAAGTAATATGTTGTCCTTAACTTTGTTGTGCTCTCCTTGATACACCGAGATAGTTACTACTGTTGAGCCTTTGGGTGAGCAAACTATCTTTTTCTTGCTTGCGGGTACGGACGTGTTCCTAGGAATAATTACATGCATATAACATTTTTCATGATCATTATCCACTTCGATTCCCAGTGAGAGAGGAGTGACATCCTGTAGCACAGTGTCCCACATAACATTATCATTATTTCCACTTAACTTTGCAGCCAATATTGCAGCACCAAAAGCTACAGCCTCATCACCATTGATGCTTTTGCATACTGTCTTCCCATCAAAAAACTCCTCCACCAGTCATTGTACCTTTGGAATCCTAGTTGACCCCCCAACAACCACCACCTCATCCACGTTCATCTTCTCTATCTCCCCATCAAACAAACATTTTTCCACCAGTTCAATGCGTTTCTCAAAGTAACTTGAATTTAGTTCCTCGAACTTGGCTCGACTGATTTTAATGGAAAAGTCAATCCCCTCATACAAGCAATCAATTTCAATTGGAGTAAAAGTAGTGGCCGACAAATCCCTCTTTGCTTTCTCACAAGCAACTTTCAACCTCCCCATTGCTCTTGGATTTCCACTTATATTCACTTGGTGTTTTTTCTCAAACTCTTTTATGCAGTAATTAACGAGTGTTGTATCAAAATCCTCACCACCTAAGTGAGTGTCACCCCCGACCGCTTTCACATCAATGACTCCCGATTTACTGATTTTCAAGAGAGATACATCGAAGGTACCACCGCCCAAATCAAAGACCAAAACGTTTTTATCTTTATGCCATGTTTGATCAGCCATATGGTCCAAACCGTAAGCAATTGCAGCTGCAGTAGGCTCGTTTATCAATTGCATCACATTGAGGCCTGCAAGGGTTCCTGCTTCCTTTGTTGCCTCTCTTTGATTGTTATTAAAATATGCAGGAACAGTTATCACAGCATCTGTTACCTCTCTTCCAATAAATGCTTCGGCACACTCTTTCAACTTCTTGAGAACCATGGCAGATAATTCTTCTGGTGCATATTTCTTCTCTTCACCCTTCAACTTAACTACAACGGTTGGCTTCTCAGCAGGCCCTTACACGATCTTGAAAGGCCATGACTCCATGTCCTTCTGTACTTGAGGATCACGGAATCTGCATCCGATCAATCGCTTAACATCTGTAGTTTAAACAAGTACGATTAGCAACAATAATTAGAAAAAAAAAAAAGAAAAAAAAAACTTCCAGACAATTGCATGGGCCCACAAGCCTTGTTCTGATAAGTCCAAACAGATCCCTGTCCTATAATTCTGGTCCTTCTACAGAAAAGGAAAAGGGTTTCTAACCGGGTGTCTTTTTTTAAGTTTTACTATAATCATGGTTGTAAATCAAGGTTTCCAAAGCCGAGTACTCCCCGAGTAGTCGCTACAAGGTTAGCTGCCGAGCCGACTTTCTTTGACTCTGCCTAATTACTCGGAATCGGTCAAACGCGGTCAACCTCAAACAAAATCGTATCTAGTAGGTCAACTCAGGCCGAGTTTGACTTAAAAAATAATAAACCATAATTTCTATGCCTATCATATTAAAGAATGAATATCATTTTCACGTATTTTGTTACAGATATTAGTAAATTTACGTTATTTGACATATATTTAATTTCCAAAAACTAATTTCTTTATAATTTATCATGTCCGAGTACTCCTCGAGTACTCTCCGCTTAGGTCGGGTACTCTTAACTCCCCGGTCGACCGACTAGGGAGTGTCTAGCGACTTTTGCAACCATGACTATAATATTATGTAAAAGTGTAATTAAAATTAGAACATAAAGTAAAAAAGACTTGCCAAACACAGTGTTGGTAGGGTTCCTTGCAATCTGGTTTTTCGCACCCTCTCCTACCAATAACTCTGTATCATTGAAGGCTACAAAAGACGGGGTGATGTTGTTTCCCTGTTCGTTAGGTATGACCTCCACTGCCTTTTTTCTGTCAAACTAGACAGAAGCACATGAGTATGTCGTTCCAAGATCAATACCAATTACGGCTCCTTTATCTTTTTGAGACATTTTTTAACCTGAAAGGAAACATAATAAAGAATTACTTAAGGACTTTAATATCCCACTGGATGTATACATAACTGATATCTATCAGATTTCAATTCCCAAATGGCCAGAAAATATAAGGGATTCTTGAAAGAAAACGAGAGGGAATTTAGACTTAATTTCTCAGCTTGATTGAATTGAAAAACACAACCACATAAATATGATTTACAAACAAACTACTACTCCTAAACATCATCATCATCATACTCAGTAAATCCCACTAATAGCAAAGCTAAGGTAGGGTCTGAGGAGGGTAAGATGTAGACAGCCTTACCTCTACCCCGTAGGAATAGAGAGGCTGCTTCCAATGAGACCCCAGGCTCGATAGTAGTTTTGCATCAAGCCTTGGACATAAGGCACATAACAATCAGCAATTAAGACAAAGGCCGATTAGTGCCAATGATCTCTAGATCAAGTGGTGGAAGGCTTGCATTTCTCTTGAGAGATGCAAGTTCAACTCTCACTTGGTGCAGAGTGAGGCATTGGTGGGCAATGATAGGAGACCTAGTGAAACCTGGTTTCGATCCTTGAGCCAAACGGGTTTTACTGGTAATTTCACCGTCGTGCCTACGGGCGGGTGGGTCACCGGGTTTTCCCCGGAATTGGTGGTGGACTCGGGTTACTCTCGGAGTACTCCGTTTGGTCCAGTGGGTGCCCCGAGAGTGCTCGAGATTGATTCTGTTTGCCGTTCAAAAAAAAAGTGCATGTACTCCCTTGTCTTTCGGCTATCAACGCCACCACATGATGTATGATTAACCGTCCTCAGCTTTTAACGTTATTTTCACGAAATTAGTAAAATAATGTTAAAATCTAAGCAGTTATAGCGGTCCAAAATCGAATAGCGGTCAAGGTCCGCTATATGATATATAGGTTATAGCGGTGGTATAGCGGTAATTTTTATACCATGCATAACTTATGTATTTATATATATATATATATATATATATATATATATCTTTGAAAAATATTAATAGTAATATCAAAATTCATAGTAATATCATTCTATTATCAAAAACTTGTTGCAAATCAAACACTAATAGTAACTTTGAAGTATTTAATTTAAGAATTAACACAATCAAACACCTACCTGCGTTACTGTGTTGCCTCATTCTACTGCGTTACTGCTATAACCGCTATATAGGTTTCCAAATACGGTATTTAGCGCCGCTAATGGCGGAACCGCTATAGGCCACCGCTATTTGGACCGCTACACACCCTGAGGTCCGCTAACCGCTATAGCACCATTATAGCACCGCTATCGACTGCTTAGGTTAAAATAAGTGCACTTTCACTTTTGCCCCCAGAGCGCCCACACATATATACATTATATGCGCATACCACAAGCGGGGCGTAAAACAAATACTCCTAAACGTGGGGTGAGAAATGGCATCCAACTCTCCCCTTAATTAACTACACACGATTGACAAAGAAAGTGAATAAACATGCTGAAATATGAAATAAACATGTGCTGAGAAATATGTGATGGACCAGTTGACCGTATCAATAACATTTGATATATATAATAATGCATGTATTAAAAGTCACACTTGATGAACTTAGCATTCAACCCTTAATCCACTGCATGAAGATCCACTTAAGTTGTAGACTAGACCATAGAAGAAAATTGGTTCACTAAGATCCTATGAGCTGGCCAATTTATAACTACTAGATACTAAGTTTTTGCATATAAGTATGGTGTTTTCAAATTAGGAATGAAACCAAAAACTTTTAAGAGGAGAGGTGATTTTGTGAAGATCAAAATTAATACATACACAATAAGTGAGTATAAGCAGTTACAAGTTACTAAACAATGAGTTTTTTTGTGTATAGCTAAATAATAGTTAGTTTGTTGTGTTCTTCCTCCCAACTCAAAACCTGCACAAAAAAAAAAACAAGTATTCTTTCCCCTTGTTTTTCTTTTCTAAAACTACAGCCAGTAATATATATTTACCTGCAGAAAACGAAGCTGGTTGATCTGGAACCCCTGATTACACACACTAAACTCCTCTGCCCTTAGTTTCTTTTTGCAAATGGTATTGATTTTTGAAATTTGAATGTTTATCAATTTCAGACATGCCCTTCTTTCTTACTTAGGATTTTTATATTTCACCCTTTTCTTTTCTAAGAATATATACACACACATAACATAACATATAAAAAACACACTAGTGTTAACTTTTAAACAAATAAGTGTTTTTCTTTTTTGTGCATGTTGCTTTACTTAGCATGGTGGGTTGTCCCCACAAACAAATTGACTCATATCACTCAAATCTCAGTCGCTTTTTCATGTTTGCTATATTTTATATTGTTTATAATTAAATAAAAATATTCAAATCCTTATTTTTCTCATTTTGTATTATCTATAAAAGTGAGATGTCAACAATAAACTTTCTTTATAAACAAAAACATAACATCATTAATGTAATAGTGATCATATATATCATAACATAACACTTATTGCTATCCTTATAGATTTCTTAACGTATTCAGATTCATCCACTTTGTAGATTTGTTAAAGAGATTCACATGTTCCAATGTATGAGATGGTATGAAAAAGCACTTCTTTCATTCACATAGCCAATGGATCTCTAGAAACACGTAAATCAGTACCCATCATTATACGATACTCACGAACAGTTTGACGATAAACATTTCTATAATGTTCATCTTCACCAGTTTCGTCATAATGTTCTTGAATAGCTTCACGTGATTATCTTTTACCAGGCTTTCACCTGTTCTGAGTAGTATGCTATTTGGCCTTCTTTTTCTTATCTATAATGTAAAGCTTAATTTGCCCACTCTTTGAAATGGCCTTGAGAAACACCTGTTGATCAAACAAAAACAATGAACATTTATATAGCCGCTTATTAAAAATGAACTGCAATATCCAAATATGAGCATATTCTTTTCATCATTGTAAAAGACTTTGTATTAACTGCAAACAGAAATATACCAATTTAATCGGTCTCATAAAGTATTCAAATTATAAACATGGGTGATTGCAACAAATAAAGCCAAACCGGGTCACTAACCGTTTCAGATTTTACATTTTACACATGGAAATACAGGGGCTCTTTTAGTGGTGTTTAACCTAACTTTTGGCTGCTGGAAATGAACCCGAAAGAGATGTCTGTAGAATCCAGGAAAGGAAGTTAAATTAGTTATCTTTCTTTTAACCTTATTAACATGCATCAGTGTAAACTAATTCAACAGGTGTAAAATAATATAGTTAAATGACACAACTGTATCAAATCCTTAATGAAGAACTGAAATTAACTTATTAGGGTAAAATAATTAGATATTTTGCAGCAACTCCTAAACTAATTATTTGACCCTAACTAATAATCAGATACATAAACGACATCGTTTAAACTAACCTTAAAGAAGAGCGGGGATTTGTTAGGCAAACAGCCACGTCCAGAAATCATGTTCCTGAATTCTATCTGCACAAATAACAAGAAGCATTTTAGAACAAGGAGAAACAGAAACAAAATTGGCCATGTTTATTGGGTTCGATTCTCACAAAAGAGGGTTTTTTTTAGGTTTATTGGGTTTTCTTCTAAATTGGTGTATAGTAGAGAACTAGAGATGGATATCATCAGGTGGTTCTGGTAGTGGCATAATGATACTCCAGTAATCCTAATCTGCAGTTCAAAAAAAAAAAAAAAAAACAGAAACAAATCAAGCACAAAATTGAATTTATGATTACTACTCAGTTGTTTACACTGAGTAACATAAATAATCCCTCAACTATTACCTATATGTCAAATTTGTTTTTTTTTCTTTTTATCCACTAATTTTTGCATTTATTCACTTTTAAGGAACATAGAACTTTTTTTTTTTCTGAACGGCCAACTAAATTATCGGAGAAGCATCATGAGATGTCCTCAATTGAGCAAATGCGTTCCCTTTTCCATAACAGTCAGAGTTGGATGCATACCCAAGCCACCAGTTCCGAGGAAAATCCGCTCGCCCAAAGGCCCACTGCCGTAAAACCTGATTCGGCTCGGTATCAAACTGGCGACCTCCAAAGAGGCCAAGTTCAAAACTTCATTGCCACCACCAATTTCCTTCAAAGTGATGCTAGTGGGAGTTGAACTTAGGACCTCAAGGAGAGAAACCAAGTGACGAAAATTAAATGGGTTAACAAAGTGGATAACATGTTTTTGGGACAAGAAAAAAACTTATTGGTTGACAATGACAAAACCAAAAGAACAAATAGTACAATTTTTTTTTTTTGGAAACTTTTCAATTTTTGTTACCGGCAAATATATATCTAACAGCTTAAAGAACTAGAAAGTTTACAGTAGAATGGCAGGTAAACGGGTAAAAAGTTGTGTTGCGACCTCCTTTTGAATAGCAAATCCGATCCTACCGAAAAAAAAAAGTTGGTTCCTCGACGTCAAGAAATTATTTTGCACGACCCTTTCTACTGTCCAGAAAACCGATAGCTTCGGGAGCAAGGAAAGGGAATGAAAATTGTGCTGCTATTTTATCTTAAAAATTAAACAATATCAATAATGAATTAACCTAAAACTATGTGTTTTGGTGAATGCAATATATGAAAAAAAAAAGAAAAAAAAAAGGGCCTGCCACATAGGCTGTGTTGCACCATGTCTAGTGGTAATGTGAACAGATACATTATTGTAAATTCTAGCAATTTAGGTTGAAGAGGCATACGTGGCCATCACTCACCTTCCCCTTGCTTCCCATCCCCCTCTCGCACCCCACACCTCTACCACAACACATAGCCTAAAGACAATGTCATCATTAGAATTTCCAATCCTTAGTCTGTCCAGAACTACACTACACGATAACATTGTTAAAGAATTACTGTCATTACTATGATACTTATAGCATCAAAAACAATACAAATTCTTCTAGAACAACACAATAATTATCATGCATACTCAATAATGGCTAGATAAACAATTGAACATAAGTCCATGGGGTATGGGGCGGGGTTGGGGCGTGGGTTGGGGGAAAACGCCTAAGGCACCACCCCGGGTGGCCGGGTGGGCTTGGGTTGGGGCGTGACCCTTGGGGCTTGGGTTTCAAGCCGGGCGTGGGGCGGGGGAAGCGAGCTGACATGGCGGGCTGTGTATGGCCAAAAGAAAATAGCCGTTGGCCAACGGCTATGTTAAAAAAAATTTTTAAATTTTTCACTATAAAAACTCACATTTTTCTTCATTTTTTACCACATTCAACCACATCTTCTATAAAATCATCTTCAATTCTCCTTCTACAAAACGAAAAAATGCATCCTTATAACCGTCATTTTGACCCAAACAACCCGTATGCATTACAAGAAAATAATCCTAGCCCTTCACCCAATCGTCCAATGCCTCGTCCATTTTTCATACACTCTTCTTTGCCCCATGAAGCGAGTTACGCATCGCTTCTTGGGAATCGTTTGTTTACTAACTTCCCATACTCCGATGATTCGATACCTACCCCGTTTACACAATCGCCCATCAACCTTTCACCTACCTCCATCGACCTTTCACAAAACGAAACCGTTCCCGAAACTCAATCACCCAATGATGGTCCTTCCGCATCGAAACCCATCAAAAAGAGAAGTCATAAGAAAAAAAACCGAGGCGGATAAAGTAGTTGAAACCGTCAAACGAAAACAACAAAAATGGGTCGTTGCTGAAGAAGTTGCATTGGCGAGGGCTTGGTGTGAACAATCTCAACATTCAACTTTAGGTATTCTTAACCTTTGTTTTTATTAATGGTTATTTTTTATATAACTTTGTAATATATTAAATTTTGGTTTTATTAAAATAGGAAATTCGCAACATCGAACCGCCCTGTGGGAATTGGTTAGTAGACTATTCCATGAAGAAATGGGAAGGGATGCTTATCGTGAAAACGATAGCTTATCTTCAAAGTGGAGCGAGATAAGCACCCAACTTACAAAATATAGTGGTTTTTTAAATAAAGCAAAGCAAAACCCAAAAAGTGGTGAAACCGAAGCCGACATTTTGACAAATGCAGTGTGCACATTCAAATCAAATGTAGGGACCGACTTCCGTTTCATGCATTGTTGGGAGATTTGTAAGTTTCATCCAAAGTGGGCGAATATCCCCATTGGTAGCGAAACTAACTCGTCTTCCAAAAGGTCAAGAGCCTCGTCCCAAGCCCATTCTGATGCACGAGATCAAGAGTTTGAGGACCTTTTGGATGATTCGACAAGCCCAAACCGGCCTGAGATGCCGCTAGAGATGCCCAGAAACAAAAACGAGATGATTTGAAATATCTATCCCAGCCCATTGATCACCTACAGGGTGACGAGTTACAACTAGTCTTGGCGTTGAGAGAAGAGATAAAAAACAAATATAAAAGTTAGGAATTTTTTTTTTAATTTTCTTTATTTAAAAATATTAAAAAAATTAAATTTGTTGTTTTAAATAATATTCAAATAGCCCAGCGAGTCAGCCCAGCGAAGCCCACCAAACCCACGCCCCAAACCCCCGCCCCACCATACCGTGTTGAATGTGGGTTTAGCCCATGTTTGCCACCCAAGCCACGTGTCAACTAATGCCCCAACCCAAGCCCCAACCCCGCCATACCCCACGGTCTAACAATTATTCACAATCAAGTAATCATTAATCAACACACATCTGCTAACCCAACTTGTGTTATAAACTAGCCGAGCCACCCGTGGGCTGCTAAAGATCACCATCACTAGGCATGTTTTCCTGTCTTTTTACATGTTTTATCGTTTTATATGGATATTTGTGTCGTGTTTGAGGTTAACGAGAACTCAACACATTCTGCACAATTCGGTAGGCATACCAGCTTCTAGATCACCACCACCGACGCAACATGCAATTGCCTTGAAATAAATGTGGTAAATCTTAGTTAACTCTATGAGTAAAAAAAATAACAAAACATAAAAATTGAAAATGACGGGACACATTTCACATCAACACATAATAGTTAATGCATACAAAATAAGTTGTTTAGTTTTACATATGGATGTAGCATTTCATATCAAAAGCAAAACCCCCAAAAGTAATTGGAACCTTAAATTTTCAAAACCCCAATTTCAGGTCTTAGCAATTGAAATTGAGTTTCTTTGACCTGTAGAAAGTTCCTTTGCAGACACATGTAGGATCCCATTAGAATCTATACTGAACCAAACTTCTACGGGTGAACGTCCACTGGAATCTAGCAAAAGGCCAAAAAGCTCAAACTTGCCAAGTAATATGTTGTCCTTAACTTTGTTGCTCTCCCCTTGATACACTGAGATAGTTAGTGACGCGTAGTCGTGTTGATATATTTTCTTCTTGCTAATGGGCATGGATGTGTTCCGGGGAATGATAACATCCATGTGACCCCTTTCTTGCCTTCCACCTACCATATTCCTAACACTGATTCCTAACGAAAGAGGAGTGACATCCTGTAACACAACATCCCAGACCACATTATCATTGTTTCCACTTAACTTTGCAGCCAAGATTGCAGCACCAAAAGCAACGGCCTCATCACCATTCATGTTCTTGCAAACTTTCTTCCCATCGAAAAACTCCTCCACCAATCTTTGTACTTTGGGAATCCTAGTGGACCCCCCAACAACCACCACCTCATCCACATTCTTCTTCTTTACCTCCCCATCAAACAAACATTTTTCCACTAGCTGAATGCATTTCTCAAAGTAACTTGAATTCAGCTCCTCAAATTTAGCTCGGCTGATTTTAATGGAAAAGTCAATCCCTTCATACAAGCAGTCAATTTCAAGTGGAGCAAAAATAGAAGACGACAAATCCCTTTTTGCTTTCTCACAAGCAACTTTCAACCTCCCCAATGCTCTTGGATTTCCACTAATATTCACTCGGTGTTTTTTCTCAAACTCTTTTATGCAGTAATTAACGAGTGTCGTATTAAAGTCCTCACCACCTAAATGAGTGTCACCTCCAACCGCTTTCACATCAATCACTCCTGTTTTACTGATTTTCAAAAGAGATACATCGAAGGTGCCACCACCCAAATCAAAGACCAAAACGTTTTTATCATTATGCCATGTTTGGTCAGCCATATGGTCCAAACCGTAAGCAATTGCAGCTGCAGTAGGCTCGTTTATCAATTGCATCACATTGAGGCCAGCAAGGGTTCCTGCTTCCTTTGTTGCTTCTCTTTGATTGTTGTTAAAATAAGCAGGAACGGTGATCACAGCATCTGTTACCTCTCTTCCGATAAAAGTTTCAGCAGACTCTTTCAACTTCTTGAGAACCATGGCAGATAATTCTTCAGGTGCATATTTCTTTTCTTCACCCTTCAACTCCACTACAACAGTTGGCTTCAGAGCAGGCCCTTCAACGACCTTGAAAGGCCGCGACTCCATGTCCTTCTGCACTTGAGGATCATGGTATCTGCACCCGATCAAACGTTTAACATCTGTAATTTAAACAAGAACGATTAGCAACCAAAATTTAAAAAAAAAAAAAAACTTCCAGACAGTCCTAAACAGTCTAAACAGATACTGGTCCTGTATATTCTTGTACTTCTATAGAAAAGGAATAAAGTTTCTAACGAGTCGTGTCCTTTTTAAAATTCATCATCATCATCATCATCATCATACTTAGTAAATCCCACCAATAGCAAAGCCAAGGTAGGGTCTTAGGAGGGTAGATGTAGACAGCCTTACCTCTACCCCGTAGGAATAGAGAGGCTGCTTCCAGTGAGACCCCCCGGCTTGATTGTAGTTTTGTATCAAGCCTTGGACCTAAGACACATAACACTCAAACAATCAGGACAGAGACTGATTGGTGCATGTACCCCGTGTCTTTAAGCTATCAACGTCACCACATGATGCATGATTAACCATCCGCCGCTTTTAACGTTATTTTCACGAAATTAGTAAAATAACGTTAAAATTCTTACTATAAAATAATGTAAAAATGTAATTAAAATTAAAATGAAAAAAAGTTAAATTAAAATATATATATTACAGTGTATCCACAATTATTTGAAGTTAATAATTATTTTAAGAGACAAGGCCTAAGGAACATTTTTTTTGCTAGTTTCAGGCCTAGGACAGGGTTTGGACTAGACCCAAGTTTAGAAAAGAAATTTCAGCCCAAAATCAGCTAAAGCTGAAAAGAGCTTCTATTGGACCAAAGACTAGTATTAGCATTTGAAGACAGGCCCACTTGTGCACCTCTATTCCAAGGAAAAATATAGAATAAGAAGTAAAAAAGACTTGCCAAACACAGTGTTGGTAGGGTTCCTTGCAATCTGGTTTTTTGCTCCCTCTCCTACCAATAACTCTGAATCATTGAAAGCTACAAAAGACGGGGTGGTATTGTTTCCCTGTTCATTAGGAATGACCTCCACTCGGTTTTTTCTGTCCAACCAAACAGCAGCACACGAGTATGTCGTTCCAAGATCAATACCAATCGCGGCTCCTTTAACTTTTTGAGACATTTTTTAACCTGAAAGGTAACCGAGGGCAGTTGAGTTAAGACAAATCCAAACAACAAACGTATATGATAGTGTTGAATGTAGTCATTCAAATATTGTTTTTCAAAGATAAAGTTAGCAATGACAAGTGTTTAACAAATATGGTCATAACTCATAAAAGGAATATTTGCAATTAATATAACTCACAACAATTGATGAACTTTGCATTTAAAAATCCACTCAAGTTCAAAACTAAAGCATTCAAAAAGGTTCACTGAGTACTATTTTATTTTTTTACATATAAAGCTTTAGTTTAGTTGACGTTATGGGAATGCAGGGATGGTGTGATTCCTTATTATATAGGTGTTTGGTTGATATTTGACAAGTATGGTGTTCAAAAGTAGGAATGAAACCAAAACCTTTGGTTTTTTCTCAAACCCACCTTCAGAGCAAGGTATGGGAAACTCAACCTACCATCAAACTTTCTTTAGAAGAGGTGATTTTGTGAAGATACATACACAATATGTATCAACAATTACAATTTAACAAAAAATGAGGGCTTTTTTTGTGGACATAACTAAATAGTAATTAGTTTGTTGTGTTTTGAGTTACAATAAAGAAGTGAAAGGGGGAGAAAGTTAACAAAACAACCATAAAAAAGCTCTTCCTCAACATTTTCTATGCCTTTACTCCCAACACAACAGAGGGAGTACAATCAAAGGATATATATTTACCTACTGAAAGCTGTAACAAAAACGAAAGTTGATCGATCTCAAACCTCTGATTTCTCACACTGAACTCCTCTGCCCTTAGTTTCTTAGGGTTTTGATCTTTGAAATTTGAATGAAGGTAACCCTACCGTACGTCTATCAACTTCAGACACCCCTTTCTTTCCTTTTCAGGTTTTCATCTTTCCCAATATATTATCATCATTATTTTATGATCTCCCGCTTCTTTTTCTAGCACATTTATATCCATTTTTTTAACCTTTTCTTTTTTTAAAACGCAAATTATCTACGTCGACACGTCGTATTTTCCCACTGGAAGTTCGGTCACACTAAGGTCAGACGGCCGTTCATTACAACAGAGGACCCACACTGGCATAAAGAGTGGCATGACGTTCAACTGGAGATAAACCCCACTAAGACCCCTAGCGAGTTGAGTTCCCCCACCCAAAGTGCAATGTGTGCGACTCGAACCCGTGGTGGGGAAAAACCAGGATGCCTCAACCATGTTACCATGGCATTTGTTTAGCTTCGTTTTTCTCTATCTAATTTAGTCATTATAATTAAAGTAAAATGTCATTTTCGTCCTTAAGGTTTAACCACTTTTGTAACATCCATTCAAATGTTTTTTTTACATTTGGATCCAAAATCGTTAACTTCTTACATTTTTCTCCGTTAAATGAGGGCATTTTCGTCTTCATAGACATTTTTCATTAAAATAAAAAACAGAGTAAATTACGTTTTTGGCCCCTGTGGTTATGTCAGTTTTACTATATTGGCCCAAAATAAGTTTTTTTAACGTTTCTGCCCCCATGGTCCCTATATCTAACCATTTTGGCCCCTGAGACTAACTCCATCCATTATCCTGGTTAATTATTAATGCACATGATGGGTAAATTGGTAATTTCCCCTCTCCTTTTAATTATTTTATAAAAAAAAACCCTAGTCATAAATCATCATCTTCAACCATCATCATCTGGTAATCGATCACCCCCATTTCTCCTCCACTCTCATCTTTCTCTCTGCTCTCTCTCTCTCCTACCACCACCACCACACCACCACCACCCCCACCACCGCAAAACACAACCTGCAACAATACACCTCCGCAAAACCCTAACCCCAACTTCCCATTTTTTTTCTACAACACTCACACCAGAGAGATCGAGAGAGAGAGAGAGAGATGAAACTAGTGGATTTCTAGCCACCCATGGCAGCCGCAGGTGGCGGCGCACGGTGGTGCACAACGGTGGTTTGAAGATCTGGGTTTGATGATGTTATGTTCTTCAAGATCTGGGTAAGAAGACGAATATGTTCTTGAAGATCTGGGTTTGAAAGTGGTTTGAAGATGTTCTTGAAGGCTTTCTTTTTCAGCATCCGGTTCTTGTCCGATTCTACAACCCACCAAAACAGGGAAGTTGCTCTTATCTTAATCACTGATGCGAATCTGAATGTGCAATGATTCGAATCGGATTTGGGGATGTATGGTGGTGGTTTAACAAATCTGAATCACCCAGATTTGTTAATTTTTGATTCGAATCAGATTTGGTGGGTTTCATTCGAACACAAACACTGATCTGTTAATGTTTGATGCTGGAATTGAATGCTTGTGTTGAGGTTTTGTTTTTGTTCGAACTGTTAATGTTTGATGCTGGAATTAAAATTTGGGTTTTGGTTAGGGGCTAAAACACTGATCTGTTAATGTTTCATTCGAACTGTTGATTTGTTCTTGTTCTTGAATTTGGGTTTTGGTTAGGGGATGATGATGATTGTTGAAGGTGGTCATGTCCTTGAAGATCTGGGTTTGAAGTGTTCTTGAAGATGATGATTGTTCTTGAAGATTAGGGTTTGAAGATGATGATGTGCAGATGATGTGTTCTTGTTCTTGAATTTAGGTTTTGTTTTTTTTATTTGTTCAAGTTCATGAAGATCTGATTGTTCTGAACTGTTGATTTAATTATTGTCTTTTTTATTTGTTCAAGTTCATGAAAATCTGAAATTGATCTGAAACTTTTGGGGGTGATCGATTACCAGATGATGATGGTTGAAGATGATGATTTATGACTAGGGTTTTTTTTTATAAAATAATTAAAAGGAGAGGGGAAATTACCAATTTACCCATCATGTGCATTAATAATTAACCAGGATAATGGATGGAGTTAGTCTCAGGGGCCAAAATGGTTAGATATAGGGACCATGGGGGCAGAAACGTTAAAAAATCTTATTTTGGGCCAATATAGTAAAACTGACATAACCACAGGGGCCAAAAACGTAATTTACTCTAAAAAACACTATAAGAAATAAAAATCCACATCTGTTGACTTTCTCTCCACCCAAATTCTTTAATCATAACAAAAATTTTCTAAAAAGACGAAAATACCCCTTACTTGACGTTAAAAAATGGATAGAGTTAATGAGTTGGATGAAAATAAAAAAATTTCAATCCTTTTGGATCCAGATACGGAAAAACAAACATTTGGACAAAAGTCACAAAAGTAGTCAAACCTTAGGGACGAAAATGTCATTTTACTCTTTTAACTATTGGACGATGTTGGGGGCGTTATCAAGCTCCTTCACACCCCTATAATTTATTTTGTATGATGGGATACTTATCAATCATCAACTTACTATCCGACACTATCAATCAAAACACCTTGTTCTCTGATGATAAAGACCAAATAAAAGAAACGATGTATTGACGTGTTCAAAATAGTAAATTTTTTAACATGGAATCACTAAAACAAGTCAAGTACTTAACAAATTAAAGCAATCCATGTCAAATGTACTTACAACTCATATTGAATACCAAATGAAATCAAACCCTAGGTCTGGATGCAACCATGGAAGATCTTCCTACTCATGATGATGGAAATTGATGTCGAAATGTGAATTCAGGAAGCGAAAGGCATGAATTGGATAAAAGGATACTTTGTCACTAAAATCCCTAAGCATCCTCTTCATCCCTTTGCTCCCCCATGTGAGTATCTGATGTGTGCGAAATGCAACATATAAATTACATCAAATGAGGCATAAAACTAACCTTTTTTTGGTACTAATGTTGGAAAAAGCGTGTTTCTTTCTTCCTTTTGAATTTACAGGACCAAACGAGCTTAAAAGAACAAAAGGAGCAAATAAGCAGCCAAAACCAACATAAATACCAAAAGAAGGAATAAACGTGACATGCCCGACCCCTCGGCAGCATCCCTAAAGCAAAAACAAGGCAACAGAGCCTGACCACGGGGCCGTGCGCAGCTGGGCATGGGGCGTGGTCAGGAGCCTGCACAACAAGACAAACCTGTAGAAGCTTCTACGCCTACCACAGGGGTGTGCCCAGCTCAACACGGGGCGTGGTCAACGCTAAGATACGCAGAATCTTGATAGTACAACGGAGAGTTGACCACGGGGACGTGCCCAGGAGACACGGGGTCGTGTGGGGCTCTCTACTGACCCTTGCAATTAGTGAAGGAAGAGAAAAGGATGGCCACGAGCCGTGTTGGCTGGACATGGTGCCTTGGCCAGAGCTTTGTTCTGGCTATAAAAGGGGGGTGCTTGGTTCACTTGAAAGGCATCCCTTGGCAAACCACTACTCTCCCACTTTGCCACCACTCCACCACCACTACAACACCAACACCCACCACCATCATCCATCATCCATCTTTAGAGTGTGTAGTAGTCTCGGGATCCAAGATTGATTGTAAGAGTTCTTGTCAATCAAAGACCATGTTTGGCTAAGCCACTTACATCACTTGGTGAAGACAAGTCTTTTATGTATTACTTTTGATTTTTAATCTTTCGCCACTTTTTATTTGGGTTTGTATTAATGACTTAAATAACTAGTTTCTTATGTTGAGGGTGAATTTTCTTTATCATTTTCTCATGGTGTCTTGAGGTTACTTTACTGTCTATATAAAGTAAATGATGTCATCATTCGTGTCTTTACGGTCTATATAAAGCAAGTTGACTACCTGGTCGTGGGTTAGGGGATGCTGATACGTGGGCGAAAACTGGTGTTCGTTAATGTTTAAGTTCATGTATTTGCTTAACTTTTAATCATGAAGATTGGATGTGTTTTGGGGGATGTTAATGGATTTAAAATGAATATATTGGAAGATGGCATGATAGAGGGTTGAATTACGAGTACGTGGGCGAAAACGGTGAGTAAAACGGAGCTATAACGAAGAAGTTATGAAGAAAACAAAAAATGGTATTTAGAGGCACCGTCAGCGACGCCCAAAAAGGCCGTCGGCAACGCCCTCTGGTTTGTTCCGTCGGCCAGAAACCTTCGTAAACAGCAGATTAAGCCGTCGGGTGAAACTGAGACTTCCAGGGGCCGTCGGGGACGCCCTAAATGGCCGTCGGCGACGCCACCTGCATTCTCACTTCGCGAAAAAGTTGATTTTTGAGTTGGGGGACGGGTTATATCACTGGTTTTGACTCTTTCTTAGGGGGTTACGCATTTGGTGAGTTGGAAACACCATCTTGGAGCCAAGAACTCATTCACCTTCATCCACAATCATCACCAATCATCTGAATCATCCCATTAATCTTAACCCTAGTCCACCACCATCTTGATCATTATCCATTGAATCATTCCACCACATCATCCATCAATTTCCTCCATCCCAAACCCTAATCATTACCTTCATCCGATTCAAAGCTTCAAGATGCAAGAACTCAAGCTCTCATCCATTGTTGATCGAGTCCCGTTCATCATGAGCGGCTAATTCCCGGAGGTTTCACCCCGGTGTAGGTTTTTGTAAGTTCGTAGGGTTTAAACATTGTGTTTGAGATTCGATTTGTGACAAGTTGTGATTTGATTTTGAAACTTATGGTAATTGTCTTGCATTTATGTCGCAACCCCCGTCCCCTAATTACCCGGGAACGGGAGGCCGCGGCCAGTTTCAGTGGTATCGGTGTTTATCAATTTGGCAGCGGAATTTACATCAGGACCGTAGTTAGGAAATATTTTATCAGAGTAAAATACCATGCTTATATAATATTAAACATATGGGAAAATCCCAAGTTTCAAGTACACACATTTTTATAGGGATAAACCCTATTTTATTTAAATAAAACAACTCTTTATTTTAGGTAACTTTATAGCCACTTTTCCAAGCCTCCAGTGCTGTCCAGCTGGCTTCTACTCGGCTTTCACATTTTGTTACCTGAAACGCGTTTAAAAACATTTTGTCAGTGAAAAATACTGGTGAGTGAATCCTAGTTTAATCAAGACATTTAAAACCGTTTTACAGTATTGAGGGCGGTCGCGCAATTACATTTGTTTCCATCTACTTTAATTACCACCCACGGTACTGTCAACCCGACTTGTGGTCATGTTACTACTCACAATGTAGTAACAAATTTTGTATACAAAACCCCAACATACCGACGATAATTGTAGAATACAAATACTTAATCACTGTTTAATATAATGTAAAACATTTGAGGTTTTGTAAAAACAGTTTGCAAAAAGGAGGATTACTCACATTGCTGTCTTAGGGTTTTCCTTAAGGATTTCCTGGTGATTATCTATTAATTACACAAATGCACACGCGTTAGTATAATAACCCAATATTTACATTAGTAATACCCTCCCTGAGATGGCATTCCAACGACTACGTCGGGCAGAACCACGACAACCGTTACGGAACCCTAGATCAATCGGGCAGCGTATCTAATACGTAACCGGGGGTTATGATACTTACAACGAGGCAGAACTTCGTTATTTAGGGGGGTATAATGCCCGAGTATAGCTTATACTATATAGAAATTGAGAGAGAGATTGAAAAACTGAACGACGAAAATGAACTGCTGAAGGCCTCTATTTATAGGTGTGATCCGCCAGTCTCTAGCGCCCCGCGTAGACCACACAGGGGTCCTTCGCGGCCCGCGAGCTAGGGATGTAGGCTCATCCGGGTGTCCTGCCATGTGGCGGGCTAGGGATTCACCTGGTGGCACACGGTCGCGGCCCGCGTAGACTCGAGAGTAGTCTGTCGCGCCCCGCGACAGACTCATTTTGTTATTTTTATTTTATTTTTAATTGTATAAAGGTATTTTGTGCTCGGTTTTCATATACGGGGTATGTTTTAAGACATATAGGGACATTTTAATTATATTAGGGGTGTCGAAATTTATTTTGGAGGGGTATTATATCCTCCCCACCTTGTTTTAGAACTCGTCCTCGAGGTCTACCTGAATAAGTGTGGATATTTCCTTTGCATTTCTGATTCAAGCTCCCCAAGTGTACTCTGGTCCTCTTTTGGAGTCCCATTTCACTTTGACCAGAATTAATCTCTTGTATTTGAGATTCTTGACTTTCCTTTCTTCAATTTGTAGGGGTCTTTCCACAAATTTTAACTGCTCATTTACCTTTATATCCTTAAGAGGTACTACCAGTGATTCATCAGCTAAGCACTTTTTGAGATTAGATACATGAAATACATCATGTATTCCTGCCATTTCCTCTGGTAGTTGTAGCTGATAAGCAACAAATCCTATTCTTCTAATAATTTCAAAAGGTCCAACATACCTGGGGCTTAGCTTTCCCCTTTTGATGAATCTTACCACTCCTTTCCAAGGAGAAACTTTCAATAACACTTTGTCTCCTACCTGAAATTCCAGTGGCTTTCGTCTGTGATCAGCGTAACTCTTCTGTCGGTCACGTGCTGCTTTCAGCCGCTCCTTGACTTGAATGATCTTGTCGGTTGTTTCTTGCACTATCTCTGGTCCAGATAATTGCTTTTCTCCAATCTCTGCCCAACAGATTGGAGTTCGGCACTTTCGTCCATAAAGTGCTTCGAATGGTGCAGTATTGATACTTGTGTGATAGCTGTTATTGTAAGAAAATTCTATTAATGGTAGATAATCGTCCCAATTACCTCCGAAATCAATTACACAAGCTCTAAGCATATCCTCCATTGTCTGAATTATCCTTTCGCTTTATCCGTCCGTTTGAGGATGATAAGCGGTGCTTAGATTTAGCTTGGTTCCCATTGCTTTTTGGAAACTTGTCCAAAAATGAGAGGTAAAACGGCTATCTCTATCAGAAAAAATTGATAAAGGAATTCCATGTAATGAGACTATTTCATTCACATACAATTTAGCTAATTGCTCCATACTGAAAGTTTCCTTCATTGGTAGGAAATGAGCTGACTTAGTTAATCTATCTACAATCACCCAGATTATATCATTACCTTTTCTTGTCTTGGGTAATTTGGTAACAAATTCCATTGTTATCAATTCCCATTTCCAAACTGGCATTTTTAACTGCTGCAACAAACCTGGGGGTTTCTGATGTTCAGCTTTAACTTGTGAACAGGTTAAACACTTAGAAACATAGGCTGCTATATCCTTTTTCATTCCTATCCACCATAAATTCTTTCTTAAATCCTGATACATTTTATCATTTCCAGGATGCATCGTATATTTGGACTTATGGGCTTCTTCTAATATACGGTGGCGTAGGTTTCCTAATTTGGGTATCCACATTCTTTTCTTATGGAATCTCCAAATGCCATCTGTCCCTTGTTCTAGTTCCTTAATCATTCCTTTCAACTTCTCGGTATCATCCTTGATTACTGATTCTTGTGCCTTTCTAATCTGTTCATTTAAATCTACCTGTAGATTTAATTTAAGAGAACGTACTCTTTTTGGCTTTTCATGATACTTTCGACTTAAAGCATCAGCCACTACATTAGCTTTTCCTACATGATACTGGATATTATAATCATAATCACTAAGTATCTCCATCCAGCGTCATTGCCTCATATTTAACTCCTTTTGCCCGAAAACATACCTTAAACTCTTATGATCTGAAAAAATGGTAAACTTACTACCGTAAAGGTAATGTCTCCAAATCTTAAGGGCAAAAATTATAGCTCCTAATTCTAAATCATGGGTTGAATAATTTTCTTCATGATTTTTAAGTTGTCTAGAGGCGTAAGCTATAACCTTTTGACATTGCATTAACACACATCCATAACCTAACTTAGAAGCGTCACAATAGACTACAAAGTCTTCAGTTCCTTCTGGTAACGCTAGTATGGGTGCATTGGTTAGTCTTTGCTTAAGAATTCTAAAAGCTTCTTCTTGTTTTGGTCCTCATTCAAACTTAACAAATTTACAGGTTAGCTTAGTTAAGGGAATGGCTATTCTAGAAAAATCTCGAATAAATCTTCTATAATAACCAGCCAATCCTAAGAAACTTCTAACCTCGGTTGGTGACTCAGGAGTTTTCCATTTGGTAATCGCCTCGATCTTGGTGGGATCCACATGAATTCCTTCATGATTAACTAAATGTCCAAGAAACTGTACCTGTTCTAACCAAAACTCGCACTTTAAAAACTTTGCATAAAGCTTTTCTTTTCTCAATAAACTTAGAAGTGCGTGCAGGTGTGCTGCATGTTCCTCTTTGCTCTTAGAGTAAATGAGAATATCATCTATAAAAACAATTATAAATTTTTCCAAATATGGCTTACATATTCGGTTCATCGTGTCCATAAATGCAGTGGGGGCATTGGTTAAACCAAATCGCATGACACTAAATTCATAATGGTCATACCTTGTTCTAAAAGCGGTCTTAGGAATATCCTCTTCCTGTACCTTTAATTGATGATATCCTGAGCGTAAATCGATCTTTGAGAAAAATCGAGCTCCTTACAACTGATCAAACAGATCATCGATTCTTCGTAATGGATACCGATTTTTAATCGTGACCTTGTTCAATTCGCGGTAGTCAATGCACATACGCATCGATCCGTCTTTCTTCTTAACGAATAAGATCGATGCTCCCCATGGCGATGAACTTGGCTGTATGAATCCTTTCTCCCACAATTCGTCCAACTGTTTCTTTAATTCTTGCATTTCTGCAGGTGCCAAATGGTAAGGTGCTTTGGCATTTGGTGCTGTTCCTGGTAGCAAGTGGATTCTGAATTCAACTTCTCTGTCTGGTGGTAGTTCTGGTAGTTCTTCTAGAAACACATCTGGAAACTGAGATACTACTGGAATATCTTTTAATTCTTTTCCTTTAGTGTTAATGATTATAGAAATCAAATACACTAATGATCCTTTTCTTATTTAACTTGCTGTTTTCATCACAGAGATTAATTTCGTGGATCTAGAGGGCTTATCTCCTTTAATTGTGATCTTTTCACCCTTTGGTGAATTTACTTGAATCGACTTTTGATCACATAAAATACTGGCTTTATTGGCTATTAACCAATCTATTCCTAATACAACATCAAATCCTGCCAGATTCATTGGATAAAGGTTTGCAATAAACTTTTGATTTAAAAATTCTATTCTTACTCCCTGCAAGATTTCAGAAATCTTAATGGTTTCCCCATTTGCTGTCTCTACTAGACATTGTTGTGGGAGTTTTATTAATGGTCGATTGAGAAGTTTGCAAAATGAAGTATTAATAAAACTTTGGTTTACACCAGAGTCAAATAATACTTTAGCAGAAACATCATTAACTAAAAACGTACCGGCTATCACGTCCAGAATCATCTTAGCTTATTCCGCAGTCAGAACAAATGCTCTAGCATTTTTAGTATTCTTGTTGCCCATGGCTGGAGCTAGTTTCGGACAGTTTGGTTTGATGTGACCCTTTTCTCCACAGTTGAAGCACATTCCATTATTAGGTTTCTTCCTACAATCTTCTTCCTTGTGTCCTGGTATCTTGCAGAAATTACAGTAGGTGGAGCATCTTCCTGAATGCTTCTTCTTGCAAGCCTTACAATAAGGTGCAGAGGTAGAACCTACATTTTTCCCACGGTTGGAATTTCCATAACGAAATTCTTGGGTAAGCCTTTGAGCTAGGTTCCTTCTCTGGTCTTCTTCTCGTGTACGCACTAATTCATCAGTCAATGTGTTTGCTAGTTCTACAGCTTCTTCTATGGTTTGAGGTCTAGCTGCCTTGACTACATGCCTAATTTCACTGATTAATCCCCAGATGTAACGGGAGATTAATACTGGTTCTGGTGATGCAAGGGTTGGCACTATTCTAGCATATTCAAAGAATAACGTAGTGTAACCTTTACTGTCCACTCCAGTCATTCTAAGGTTTAGGAACTTATTTGCTATCTGTCCTTTTTCATTGGGAGGGCATAATTTCCTTTCTACCATGTTCTTAAATTCCTCTCATTCCATATTGTAAACCCTGTCACTTCCTCTAGACTGGAGGATAGTGTTCCATCATTCTAAAGCTGAGTTCTTAAACAGATTGAAGGCAAACATTATCTTATCCTCTTCCGCGCATTTGCTTATTTTTAAGACTGCCTCAGTCTTTTCTATCCAGTGTAGAGCTGCAACGGCCCCTTCATTGCCCTAGAATTCCATTGGTTTACAAGACCAGAATTCTTTATAAGAACAACCATAAGACATGGTTCTTCTTCTTTTGGGAATGGGCACTTGAAGTATGGGTCCATTGTTTACGCTGTGTTCAGGTTCGGTAGGTCGTTTACTGCCATGATTACTTTTATTATCCGCTTCCTTAACCGTTTTGATAATATATGGCATTGCATATATAATCCCTTGTGCCACTATGTGTTGGATGGCACTGTTATCCACTTGATTTCCATTGTTATTGTTATTCAGGTTATCGTTATTCTGGTTTTCCTGGTTCACTTCATTGTCCATCTGAATTTTAAACATTTACCACATATTAATATCACAAGATAATATTCAATGCAAACGATCATACAACATGCATATTGATCAAAATCGTCGAACATTGCGACTTACTCTATTTTATACTATGCATCCATATATATTACAATACAACTGAAATTGAAATTACAATACTATTAGGCATCCGTAGCTATTGTCTAAATATTATTATATTTTTTTTTTCAAGCATACACACATATTATATATTTTATTATTATTATTATTATTATTACCACCATCACTGATATGGGTTCATCCAGAACTCCATATTACGCTCGTCATACTTCCAGACGAGTCGTTCTCCGATCTGCCTCATCCTCTCGCTTCCTTCTAAAATCTCCTCACCAAAGGTTCGGAGTTCTTGCATATTTTCTGCACTCATTGGGGGGTGCAGGGGCTGGTACTGGGTTTTGGAATTGGGGCATGGGTTCTTGGTAAGGGTAAGGATTCTCTAGAATTTCCCTAATGTATTAGTCATTGTCATAGTAGGGATCTAGAGGGTCCAAGTCTGGGTAGGCTGCTAGGTTTGGCATGGATTCGTCTTCTGGTATTGGGTAGCGTTGTTGGTAATCCCTATGGTCATCAAACCACGGGTCGTAGTCTGGGTCTAAGGGGTTGGGTGCTGGTACTCTAGGTATCTCTGTTTGGTCAAGGTTAGGCATTGGGATTCGGTTTTCTGGGTTAACTTCAATTTCCATTGGCTGTGTGGGAAACAGTGGTAAGGGCAGGGGTGCTATGAGTTGCTCTAGATTAGGGTATGCAGCTGTAGTTGCTAAGATATGGAAATTTGCTAGACTCCTATTGAGCATTTCCTGGGTGTGACCATCTGTTTCTCTCTTAACGGCTGCTAAAGCTCGCTGTTGTTATAGCTTTTTCATTCTTTTCCTACGTTCATGCGCTCCTCTGCTGAACCATCCTCTCTTCTTAGGAGGGAATGGCTCTTCAGATTGGGCCTTGAACACGAATATCCCATCTTCATTGTCAGCTGAATACCCTGAGAAGGTAGGCTATGAAGAGGTGCCTTCATCCCTAGGTGAGCCGGACAACTGACGGTAGGCATCGGAAGGTCCTTGGTCGCTCATACTATAAACTAACAAATAGTCAAATAACACACAACGATAATATACAGATATGCACGTAGTTCCATAATTAATTTCCTAACATATTGAATAAATTTTGGTGTCAGCAGAACATTTCTGTGGCTGAATCAGTGGCTTAGCTCTGATACCACCATCTGTCGCAACCCCCTTCCCCTAATTACCCGGGAACGGGCGGCCGCGGCCAGTTTCTGTGGTATCGGTGTTTATCAATTTGGCAGCGGAATTTACATCAGGACCGTAGTTAGGAAATATTTTATCAAAGTAAAATACCACGCTTTTATAATATTAAACATATGGGAAAATCCCAAGTTTCAAGTACACACATTTTTATAGGGATAAACCCTATTTTATTTAAATAAAACAACTCTTTATTTTAGGTAACTTTATAGGCACTTTTCCAAGCCTTCAGTGCAGTCCAGCTGGCTTCTACTTGGCTTTCACATTTTGTTACCTGAAACGCGTTTAAAAACATTTTGTCAGTGGGAAATACTGGTGAGTGAATCCCAGTTTAATCAAGACATTTAAAACCGTTTTACAGTATTGAGGGTGGTCGCGCAATTACATTTGTTTCCATCTACTTTAATTACGACCCACGGTACTGTCATCCCGACTTGTGGTCATGTTACTACTCACAATGTAGTAACAAATTTTGTATACAAACCCCAACATACCGACGATAATTGTAGAATACAAATACTCAATCACTGTTTAATATAATGTAAAACATTTGAGGTTTTGTAAAAACAGTTTTCAAAAAGGAGGATTACTCACATTGTTGTCTTAGGGTTTTCCTTAAGGATTTCCTGGTGATTATCTATTAATTACACAAATGCACACGCGTTAGTATAATAACCCAATATTTACATTAGTAATACCTTCCCCGAGACGGCATTCCAACGACTACGTCGGGCAGAACCACGACAGCCGTTACGGAACCCTAGATCAATCAGGCAGTGTATCTAATACGTCGTAACCGGGGGTTATGATACTTACAACGAGGCAGAACTTCGTTATTTAGGGGGGTATAATGCCCGAGTATAGCTTATACTATATAGAAATTGAGAGAGAGATTGAAAAACTGAACGACGAAAATGAACTGCTGAAGGCCTCTATTTATATTTGTGATCCGCCAGTCTCTCTCGCCCCGCATAGACCACACAGGGGTCCTTCGCGGCCCGCGAGCTAGGGGTGTAGGCCCTAGCCTTGTCGTATCACAAGCCTAGCTCATCCGGGTGTCCTACCACGTGGCGGGCTAGGGTTTCGCCTGGTGGCACTCGGTCGCGACCCGCGTAGACTTGAGAGTAGTCTGTCGCGCCCCGCGACAGACTCATTTTGTTATTTTTATTTTATTTTTAATTGTATAAAGGTATTTTGGGCTCGGTTTTCATATACGGGGTATGTTTTAAGACATATAGGAACATTTTAATTATATTAGGGGTGTCGAAATTTATTTTGGAGGGGTGTTATAATTTCTATTGTGTTCGTGAATTGTCGAATGAAGATTAAATTTGACTTTGCGAAATGTTTATGTGCAATTATGCCTTGTCTTGGTTAGAGTTTACATGTTCTTGGTAACGATGTGCATTGCGGTCCGTCGTTTATGACGTTGATAGCTCTTGGCACCTAAGCCTCGTGACACTAAACTCGTTAATCATTTTTGCAATTGAATTGAATCTAAAACGTATAGAAACCCTACCTTGTTTTCCAAAATATTGCTTTAAAACCATTCATCAAGTTTTCGTGCAATTAGTCAAATCTCTAGTAGTTAAGTAATCAAAACAATCTTGTCGGTTCATTCTGGCATTCTTTCAAACAAACAAATTACTATATTTCTTAGCAAGCTTCATAAATTGTGACAATCGTTTAAAATCAATCAAGTCCATTCGCAAACCACATACTCTTCGTGGTTCGACCCCTTACTACCACTAGCTATTTGTTAAGGGTGATTTGGGCATATAAATATTATCTTTGACCGCAGCGCGACACTCCGATCAAATTTTGGCGCCGTTGCTGGGGAGTTAGTGCGCTTTGTGTTTGGATACTTGTTTGCATTTTTGTGATTAACTGTTTAAAGTGCTTAGTTCTTTTTGTTCTTTTTCTTTTTCCTGGTTACGCGAGGTGTGTTACTTGTGCAGATTACAGGTACTGCATGCGTACACGGAATTCCAGGAGGACTTTACCATTAGTCTACGAACCGGAAATCGAGCGAGTAGCAAGAAGGAACCTAGCAAGCCGGTTAGAGGCAACAATTCTCTCTAATCAAGTCACCCAAAACTCACAATCCACACCATCCATTGAACCCATCTCAATGGAACACCAAAATTCCAATCACCCAAACACTCAACATCAATTCCAATACCGAGGAACCTTTCGCCCAAACCAAAATGTCCAACAAAATATTCCACAAGATCAACCGGGTGGTGGTAACAACTCAAGACCACCCACACCACCTTTTCAAAACCGAGGCCCGAATAATAACCAAAGAACACATCCACAACAAAACCTTCACCGACACAACTCCTTACCCACTAACCTTGATGACCGGAATGTTAATTTCGATCGTCGAGGTCACCGAGACTGCGGCAATCCCGCGAATGAAGATCCGTTCTTTAACATCGAAGATTTGAGAAACGTTATCCCTGGTTACCAATCGCCGGAGCACATGAGTATTCACTCGGAATACTCGGATGACGGGGGTAATTATAACGAACGGGTAGACGATGACGGTTGGGGGTATGTGAACTGGGACAATGTTTACAACATAAGGGGGTTTGATGATGATGAGTTTGGCTATCAAAATGCCAACTTTGTGGGGAACGAAAACTATGGTTATGGGAATATGAGAAATGACGGTTACGAAAACAACCAAACCCACGAAACAACAATCTAAGGAACCAGAATGATGGGTATTACAATAATAACAACAATGTGAATCATAACCAAATTCCTCGTTTTGTGGGAGGATGTAATCAAGGTGGAAACCAAGGTGGGAATCGAGGGGGTAATCGAAGAGATAACCGAAGACCAATTGATCAAGAAGTTGACGGTCCACGTCGTCGTCAACAACCTCTGAGGGGCGTTAATGATCGTTTTAGACCGGTGGTCACCGAAAATGATTCACCGATTATGTGTGAAAGACGAATGTTTGATTGTAAACCCCATTACATCAACATCCTCCCCCACTTCAATGGGAGGACTAATGATGAGCCGTATACCCATTTGGCGGAGTTTTCTGCCATATATAGTATGATTGGAGGACATGATTTCGCATTTGAAAAGGTGAAGCTTCGGTTGTTTCAGTTTTCATTGAAAGATAAGGCAAAACAGTGGTTTCTCACACTTCCGGCGGGTAGTATTCGCACATGGGCTGAAATGCAACAGGTTTTTCTGGATGAGTATTATTCAATGGCGAAGACCGACAATGCTAGAGATGAAATTCGGTCTTTTCGCCAACTCTCAGGGGAACCGTTACACGAAGCATTTAGCCAATACAAGGAATTGATCCGGAAATACCCACATCACCAAATTGAAAAGTGGGAATTGGTCAAGTGTTTTGTGAGGGGTTTGGATGATGAGACGTGGAACCACCTTGAGTCAACTAGTAATGGAACTCTGTTGAGTAATCACGAGAACGACGATTGGGAGTTCCTCGAGAGGATGACCAAGAGGTCAAAGGCGAAAGAATCGGCCGATCGAGCCAAAAAGCACCCCACCTCAAGGTCTTGACCCGACCGTGATGCGAGTTCTAAGGATCGGATTGAAACGTTAGAGCGGGAGTTGGCCCGCATGAAGAAGAAAGAAGTAGGTTCGGTACAATATAGCGTATGTGAAGAATGTGGTGACATCGGTCACCGGAACGAGAATTGTCAAGCCACCGCAGATGTGAATCAAGTGTATGGAGACCAGAGGCAATACGATATGAACTCCAACACTTACCACCCCGGGTTGAGGAACCATCCTAACATTAGGTATGGTAATGCTTTCAACCAAATGAACCCGAATTTTCAATCGGGAAATCAAGGTGGGTCTTCACACCAAAATCGCCAAAGCGGTAACCAAGGGTACCAAGGTCGGGACAACAACTACCAAAGTGGGTGCCAAAGGAATTACAACAACCAAGGTGGTAATGGAAGTGGGTCGAACAATCAAGGGGGTGGTAGTGATTTGAATGTAAAGATGGACGCAATGCTTTCAATGATGCAAGGGTCCAAGAAAGAGAATGAGATTCGGGACAAATCGCATGAAACATTGGCAAAGCAAGTGGGCCAACTTGCGGAGGAAGTGGCTCAAATGAGAGGAAGCATGGGGAAGCTTCCAAGTGACACCACAATGAACCCGGAGCATCAAAGCTCAAGCACGGGCAATGTGAGGAATGTACACATTAGCGCGGTAAGTCTTCTTCCAAATGATGAAAATTGTAAGCATTCCACCACCACAATTCGTTGATGGTGTAGTGGAAGACATAAGTGATGAGCCGGAAAGCGAAAATGAACAAGAAATGATTTCACAAACTAAAACTGAAAATGTAACTAAAAATTCTTTTTGTGAAAATTGTTTAAATCAACTTAACCCGATTAATGCATCGAAAGTGGAGGAACGGTACCCACCGAAGGACGAGAGGTGGGAAAATTTTAAACAAGAAAAAATTAATTTACCGTGACTCGATGACATTAAAAAGGTTCCGGCTCATGTGGAATTCTTAAAGGAGTTAAGCATCGAAAAACGGCACAACAAATTACCCGAACCGGTTGATTTGATATCTCATGTTAGTGCCGTTTTATCGAGTGCCCTTCCCCAAAAAGCTCAAGATCCGGGAGATCCTCTTATTCCAATTCAAATTGGAACATTCAAAATTGAGAGAGCGTTCCTAGATCTTGGAGCTTATGTGAGCATCTTACCCGGGAGTTTGTATGACCAATATGATTTTGGTCGATTAAAAAAGTTTGATACTCCCGTGGTATTGGCCGATCAGACTCTCACGCATCCAAGGGGGATGGTGGAGGATGTGATTGTTAAGGTGAATGATTGCTACTACCCAGTTGACTTTTTGGTAGTAGACTATGTTGGGTGTGTTGAGGACACCCAACTGATAGTCATATTGGGTAGACCGTTCCTGGCAACTGCTAATGCCATAATAAATTGTGCAACGGGAACGGTAAGCATGAAGTTTGTGGACCGGGAATTAAATTTAAATATTTTTCCAAATTTTACTAACTCACTCGGTGAGGATAAGTGTCCTAAAAAGGACATGAATCCAAACAAAAAGGTATGTGCTATGGTTGGTAGGTTTGGAGAAACAAAAAAGAAGACGGTCAAGAAGAAGAAGGCGAAGAAGTTACCTCAAGAAAAGAAGAAGGAAAAGGAGGTGATGAAGTTTGGACCGTTTGGCAACAAATGGTATGAATCACCGGTGGGTGATTTTGAGGAGTTCGTGGGCGGCAAGCACGCCATTTGACCACCATGAGGTGGTAAGTTAATTGTTGGTGTATATTTCCTTTCACAATTTGTTTTAGTTTATCTCTGTAGTCTAGTTGTGTTGTTGTTGTATATTTTTGTTATTTCATTTTAGGACTAAATGAACTTTGTGGGTGTATTCCCTATATAACCATCAGAAGACCTACTCGTCCTCCTGAGCTATCGGGAGGTTTAAAAGGGCTTATTGCATACGCTAAATGCAACCATGATTCCTACAAAAGTGAGTTAGGTTTGTTGTTATTGTACATTTTTTCCACATAAATCAAAGTGAAATAACGTATGGTTTGGTAATATTTTCATAAAAGTGGTAGAACTAGGTAACTAACAAATTTTAATGGTTGTGAGAAGCATGCTTCTACACAAGGGTTAAGATTTGTAGGTACATTATATTCGGGAGACGACCGTTTTGTTGAAAAGATTAAGAGCACACGAGGAATTAGCGAAAAACCAGGTGCATACGTTTCTTTTTACCTTTGATTTTTAGTTAGCAAATAAGTGGAATGTAATTTGTATTTTATTCTCCGGGGTGAAATTTTGGGGAAGCTGGCCGTGTCACATCCCTTGTGCGATTTAAAAACTCTAGTTCTTACGCATTGACGACAGTGTTTACCTCAAGTGTGGGGATGGGGGAGTAAGTAAAAGATTTTCGATTTTTGACCCGTTCATTCAAACACTACACATTGAGGACAATGTTTACCTTAAGTGTGGGGATGGGGGAAAATTTCAAAAAAAATTCAAAATGTCTTTGTTTGAAGCGATCTTAAAAGCACAAGTAACTAAGTCAACGAGGGATGACACAACCCATTTGGTCTTTTGTCATGGTTAAGTTCGAATTAATAACATGACGGGTATTTAGCGGGTGGTTATTTGGGAATAATCCGCCTAAGAAACTTGCAATTTATGTATATCATTTTCCATACCCTTATACGTGAGATTTTGAGCCACTTGTATACATTATATATACACATATTTCTTTGTTTGAGTGGACCATTAGTCATGTATTGTAGAACTTGTCTCTTTTTATATGTTTGAGACCATATACCGAATACAAGCACAAGAATGATTAAGGCATTAGGTAAACCTTTTTTTTCTTTACACCATTTATCTTTCCTTGCCCAAAAATTTATCCCTTAGTAGCCAATTTTGAGCCTAAACCTTTCGTTTGACAACTCATTTAGCCCATAACCATAAGTCTTTTCTTTTTAAACTCGTGTGATGAAAATTCGATTATAGGAGTATATGCTTGTATGGTTGTGATTTGTTTATGTGAAAAAAAAAATTCATAAAATGTTGTGAAAAAGAATGAAAAAAAAAACGTTGAGAAAAACACAAAAAGATGTGTTAGTAGTTGTTGAATAAAAGGCGAAAGTTGATGTTTATATTTAGTTTTGGTTTGCTAGTATAGTCGTTTGTAATAAAAATCGGATTTTCATCACCATAGCCATTTTCAAACATCCTATTCCACACCCTTAGCCTAGCCCCGTTAAAACCCTTTAAAGACCTTTTGACATGTGTTTAGTATTCGTGTTCGGTGGTGGAGAATGATTGAGTTGCAAACCTATGCGGGTACGTGTTCTATTCGGTTTTGAGTGATTACTTTAAAAGTGCTAATACATCATTATAATTAGCCAATTTGTAAACCGAGTGAAGTGAACATTGTGAGGGATGTGTATGACTTGTGAGTTTCAAGGGCGGGTTAGTCTTGGATAATCATCTTTATATGAATTGTCATTAATCTCTAAATATTTTAAAAATTGTAAACATTATGAACCGAGTATGACTTTAGACCTTATCTTACGTCTCAAGAATGGGAAGTGTGTTTCTCGTTCGACCCACGTGAAAGTGAAAAACAGATTTGCTTGAGGGCAAGCAAACGACAAGTGTGGGGATGTGATACGTGGGCGAAAACTGGTGTTCGTTAATGTTTAAGTTCAAGTATTTGCTTAACTTTTAATCTCGAATAGCCTACTTTTAATGGGATTTGTGTTTTGCAGGTCTTACGGAGTTTAAGGAGCTATTTGGGAGCTTTACGGAGCATCGGGAGCGAACGGGATCAACAGGGGATGTGAAATGAACAAAACCAGGTTAATCATGAAGATTGGATGTGTTTTGGGGGATGTTAATGGATTTAAAATGAATATATTGGAAGATGGCATGATAGAGGGCTGAATTACGAGTACGTGGGCGAAAACGGTGAGTAAAACGGAGCTATAACGAAGAAGTTATGAAGAAAACAAAAAATGGTATTTAGAGGCACCGTCGACGACGACCTCTGGTTTGTTCCGTCGGCCAGAAACCTTCGTAAACAGCAGATTAAGCCGTCGGGTGAAACTGAGACTTCCAGGGGCCGTCGGGGACGCCCTAAATGGCCGTTAGCGACGCCACCTGCGATCTCACTTCGCGAAAAACTTGATTTTTGAGTTGGGGGACGGGTATATCACTGGTTTTGACTCTTTCTTGGGGGGTTACGCATTTGGTGAGTTTGAAACACCATCTTGGAGCCAAGAACTCATTCACCTTCATCCACAATCATCACCAATCATCTGAATCATCCCATTAATCCTACCCCTAGTCCACCACCATCTTGATCATTATCCATTGAATCATTCCACCACATCATCCATCAATTTCCTCCATCCCAAACCCTAATCATTACTTTCATCCGATTCAAAGCTTCAAGATGCAAGAATTCAAGCTCTCATCCATTGTTGATCGTGTCCCGTTCATCATGAGCGGCTAATTCCCGGAGGTTTCACCCCGGTGTAGGTTTTTGTAAGTTCTTAGGGTTTAAACATAGTGTTTGAGATTCGATTTGTGACAAGTTGTGATTTGATTTTGAAACTTATGATAATTGTCTTGCATTTGTATTGTATTGTATTGTATTCGTGAATTGTCGAATGAAGATTAAATTTGACTTTGCGAAATGTTTATGTGCAATTATGCCTTGTCTAGGTTAGAGTTTACATGTTCTTGGTAACGAAGTGCATTGCGGTTCGTTGTTTACGACGTTGATAGCTCTTGGTACCTAAGCCTCGTGACACTAAATCCGTTAATCATTTTTGCAATTGAATTGAATCTAAAACGTGTAAAAACCCTAGGACTTCAATTACCGAACCGGGTGTGAACCTTGTTTTCCAAAATATTGCTTTAAAACCATTCATCAAGTTTTCGTGCAATTAGTCAAATCTCTAGTAGTTAAGTAATCAAAACAATCTTGTCGGTTCATTTCGGCACTCTTTCAAACAAACAAATTAATATATTTCTTAGCAAGCTTCATAAATTGTGGCAACCGTTTAAAATCAATCAAATCCATTCGCAAACCACATACTCTTCGTGGTTCGACCCCATACTACCACTAGTTATTTGTTAAGGGTAATCTGGTATATAAATATTATCTTTGACCGGAGCGCAACACTCCGATCAGATGGTTTGGTAAAGTTCTTGTCTCGTTCCGTGTATAGATCCTGCGAGGACCTGGTTCAAGCTTAAGCTTACTAGGACCTCCTTCAATACCCAATGGTATTGGATGGCGAGGGTGCGAATAGCTTGAACCCCTCATATGTAAACTACTATTAATACTTTAAACCGGCTTCTTGGGATTGTATCCTTGCTGACTCATACCACTTAGCCGAGGGTAACGTCACCTTCAAAAGAGGGGCCTAACACTTTTCGCATTAATAACTTACTTAATTGTCTTTCAATATTTCGACCCTTTGGGATTGTATCCCTGCTGACTCATACCACTGGGTTGAGGGTAACATCACCTTCAAAAGAGGGGCCTACTACTATAACTAAGATAATCTCTTAAAAAGTCCGAAAGTGCCAAAATCATCAAAGGATATACTAAAGACGAGTCGGATCCAAGTGATTCTATCTTGTCTATCTATTTTTTCATTTTAGTTTTATTTTTATGTTTTAAAACTTTTCTCAAAATTTAGATTGATTAGACGTTGAGGATAAACCGGTAGTAAAAGATCTTGTGTCCTTGGACGACCTCGGTATCTTACCAACACTATACTACGCTCACGATGGGTGCACTTGCCCAAGTGTGTATTTAGTGTTAGTATAATATCGTGTTTTATAAATTTAAAACTTGACTAAATCATAAAATGGGCTTAAAATATCAATAAAAACATATCACTTTTCGCACACACCAAGTTTTTGGCACCGTTGCCGGGGACACAAGGATTTTAAGAAGGCTTAAAATCGACGACCTAATCATTTTTCAAAACCTTTTCAAAACTGCGCGCACAATTTTTATTTTTAGGAACTTTTGCATAACAGTAGTCTGAACACGGGGTCGTGCTCACTGAACACGCCCCCGTGCTGCACATAACCAGTAACATTTTTCAAACGCCCAGATACAGGATCTGACCACGGGCCGTGGTGAGCCTCTATTTCAGTTTTCTAATTTTGTTTTCTGGTCCCGAGACTTTGTGATCTGTTGACTGGTTCTCATGGATCAATACTCAGGAGGTTACGCTTACTACTATGAAGAGGATGATTACGAAGAAGAATATTGTACCATTTGCGGTAATCCTCACTCGGTGCAATATTGTGACCTTTTCGAGCCATCCACCTCATATACATGCCATGAGGAACCAAGGCATGAATCATCTCCCTTATACACTCTCTATGAGGAACAAAGGTATGAACCATCCACCTCATATGAGTATTATGAGGAATCGAGGTTTAAACTTCCGAACTCAAGCTTTTGGGACACTTATCCTGCCCAATTTCACGAACCACCAACTATCCTCCCCAAAGCCGAGAGAATAGTACAACACCTCAAAGATATCGAACGTTTTCTAAAAGAATCCCGCACGAGGGAAGAGGAAGTTTGTACTTAAGAGGTAATAATAGAAGAAGTAAAAATGGAAGAACAAGTAAGTGAAAAACCGACGCATGACCCAAACGACGAAAAAGGTAAATCCAAAAACGATAACTTTCAAAAAGAGTCAATTTTTAAAGAAATTAATCTCTTACCACCTTCTTTCGAAAACCATTGTTTGGTGCCTACTCATGCTATGTTTTTAAAAGAGTTAAGCACTAACACTAAAATTGACAAAATGGTAAGCATTAAATTAACAAACAATCAAACTATGCTAATAAAAGATGATCCATTTGAAATTAACATTACACCGGTTCCATGTTTCTTTCAAAACAACTTTATTAGTAATATTACAATTGATAAAGATCTTTGTGTTAATATAATGCCAAACTACATTTTTGAAAAATTAAGTATTAGTGATTTTTCTCCACTTCAAATCCTCATTTTTCTTTCTAATCGGAAAATATTAAAATCAATGGGAGTTGTTGAAGATGTGTTAGTGCAAACAAGTCAATCGGTAGTCCCAACCGACTTCGTCATTCTTGATGATGCTCCACTTGTGTTGGGACAACCTTTTGTAAAAACCATCAAGCATTGATCAATCGGAAACAAAATAACCTACCCATTCAATTAGGGGCCGACAAAAGGTATGTCGATCTTGACCAATCAATGAAATATCCAATCGGCAATGACGATCCCCTAATTGAAGATGAAGATGAACCACCCGATACGGAAGACGAAATCGACCAACTTGTCGAAGAGGAGGTAGCCATTGAACAAACCTTTTTGGTCCTCGACCAAAAATGATCTACCAAATAAAGAGTCTCCTAAAGACCCACCTCTTG
The DNA here is from genome assembly GCA_030545235.1 of Helianthus tuberosus. Lineage (NCBI taxonomy): Eukaryota > Viridiplantae > Streptophyta > Magnoliopsida > Asterales > Asteraceae > Helianthus > Helianthus tuberosus. The sequence goes on along the minus strand of CM060409.1, from coordinate 148,720,044 downwards.
AGCTCAAAGAACTTCCAAAAGGTTTGGAATATGCTTTTCTCGACAAGGATGGTAAGTTACCTGTAATTATTTATTCAAAATTAACTAGTTTAGAAAAAGAAAAATTAATCACACTTTTGAAAAAACACAAAAACGCGATCGCATGGAAGCTTGTAGATATTAAAGGAATAAACCCTTCCATGTGCACGCACAAAATTTTAATAAATGATGACTATAAATCGGTAAAACAACCACAACGTAGAGTAAATCCAAATGTTCAAGAAGTGGTTAAAAACGAAGTCATCAAACTACTTGACACCGGACTTATCTACCCAATTTCCGATAGCCCTTGGGTAAGTCCCGTTCAAGTAGTTCCCAAGAAAGGAGGAATGACGGTGGTCACTAATGAAAAAAATGAATTAATACCAACGAGAACCGTCACCGGATGGAGAGTTTGTATAAATTATCGTCGATTAAATGAGGCAATGAGGAACGAACACTTTCCCCTACATTTTATTGATCAAATGTTAGAAAGATTATCCGATCATAAATTTTATTGGTTTTTAGATGGTTTTTCAGGTTACTTTCAAATACCGATAGCTCCCGAAGACCAAGAAAAAACAACATTTACATGCCCCTACAGAACTTTTGCTTATCGATGCATGCCTTTTGGTCTATGCAATGCCCCCGCAACCTTCCAACGTTGCATGGTGGCCATCTTCCATGATATGATAGAAAAAACTATGGAAGTTTTCATGGACGACTTTTCTATCTTTGGAGATTCATACAATGCCTCGATAACCTTGAACGAATGCTATCCCGATGTGAGGAAACTAACCTCACCCTTAATTGGGAAAAAATGCCATTTCATGGTAACAGAGAGAATAGTACTCGGTCACAAAATCTCTGTAACACCTCTTAAAGTCACGTCCAATGATGTATTGACACGTGTAATAAACCCTAATAAAGTCAAACGATGAATTTAAGGGACTAATTTTTTGAAAAGTCGAAAAATTTGATTATGAAAGGACTGGAAGTGTTATCATGCTTAAAATAAGTCTCTGAATAACCTTTACGGTATTTATATTCACAAACGAGCCACTTGTTGATCGAGTGTAGCCGTTTGCGTAATTAATTGAAAGTCTGCGCAAAGAGGGTTAAAAGCATCAACATGTTAATTCTTACCTCTGAGTGACCTTTTAACAAACTGGGAGCTTCATGATATTTGATTATACTCTCGGGAATGCCAATTATTGGCCATCTAAGGCTTTTATGCCTTTAAGCGACGTTACGCGCAACTTTGCAAGTTTAAGGGGTTAAAAGCGTCAATATGTTTAATTATACCTCTGAATGACCTTTCTACGAACCCGAAGCATCATGATGTTTAATAATACTTTCAAGAATGCCTAATATGGATTAGATAAGGCTTCGATGCTATTAATCGATGATATACTCAAGTTTGCGCATTAGAGGGACTAATTGCGTCAAACTGCAAAAGTATACCAGTTCGTATGATATCGAACCTTCCAGAATATGATCATAAGTTAAACATGCCCTAAATATCCTTTACATAGCTTAGATATTGGCTTAGAGGTGTTTGGTGCGCAAAAATAAACTTATTTTATCAACAGGGACTAAAAGCGTCAAAAAGTGCATAAGTTTGCATTCTCGCGCGTATCTTACGTTCTGAATATATCCGGACATCCAAAAATTTATGTAATCATTAAAATAACTTATTTTAGTGTTTGGCTTGATAAAATTCCATTCGTCGTGTAATTTAGATCGTTTTTCGCGTCCGTTCGTGTTTCGTCGTAATTAGCCGAACAACGCAACCGTACGACCAAACGAACCGACATCTGACATGTTTTCAAGCATGTTTTAGGTTCCCTATGTTTAGGCATCATAGTAGAGCCTTGAAATGAGGTTAACGGGCCTTAAATGTGTCAGAAATGACATTTAACAAGTACAGGGGCTGTGTCTGTAATATTGTCAAAGTTGTGCTGATCTGTTCAGTCTTGGCGGGCCGCGTAAGACTCTTCCTAAGTCTACGCGGGGCGCGTAAGCCCATCACAGCTGCAAAAAAAATAGTTTTTCTTGAACAGCAGCTGGTTTCTGGTTTGTGTGCTTGGTTTCTTCATTCTAGGGGCCTGTTTTGGGCGCCCATAGATTACCAAAACAATAGGTAATACTTGTACGGGCCAGATTGAAGCTCCTTTATCGAGAAACGATCCTAACGGTTCTCAAAATCCTATATATACCCACTTGTTTTGGCTCCCATCTCACTTCATTCCATTTTCTGCATTTGCTCTCTGATTCAAGAGGATCCTGATCAAATTGGGAACCTCCTTCAGTCCTAAGGACCACTCGTAAGTGTTCCTTTCGTGTTTAGTTCAATTGTTTGGCTCTTAAAGCCGAAAAGTCAAGCGTTCGTGATAAACGCTTTGACTTTTAAATGATCGAGTCATTATTCGCAACGAACATGGCTACGTGATCGTAATTAGGTAGGTATTAAACCCTCAAAAGGGCACCTCCTAATTACCTTGTTTGCTTAGTTAATGTCGGGTCAAAGTAATTAAAATAAAGTCAAACGAGTCTGTTTTTAAATAAAATTCATAACTAATGATGTAAAGGCAATAAAATCAGTTTTGTCTCTTTAATAACTTGGTAAATATTACTTGAACATGTCTAGGCATGTTCAACCCGACAATTCTGAGTTTAGGCTCGGTTCGGAACCGAAAGCCGCAAAAGTAGACTTTTGCTTTGACTTTCAGTTCTGACCCGATTTAGCTTAGTTTAGATATGCCATAGGATTCCTTTAGGACCGTATTATATGTTAGTATAACCCTCCAAGGTTATACAACTTGGTTCCTTAGAAATCCTAGTTCATTGCATGTTTCCGTTAATTGCTTAAAAGTTGACCATTATGCCCTTTTGATGTAAAAACGAGATTTTTGAAAATGTGAGAGGATAAAAACCTTTATTACTGATTTATAAACATGTCCTAAAAATTTGACATCAGTTTGAGGTCTAAATTAAGAGTTATGCTCGATATCGTAAATTGAAAGCTTTTTATTAATTAAACGGCATTTTCGGCATAAAGCCTATTTAAACCCAAATTTTGACACCAAACTTTCTACCCACTGATTTAATATAATATTTAGGGATTTTTGGATTTTTTTATAAAATTTTAAACTGATCATAACATAGAGTTATCGCATAGACTCGGTAATTGACGGTTATGACCTTTTTGCTAATAAAATGAGTTTTACAAATCTTTTACATATCAAACCTTTTTCTACTGATTTTATATATTAAATAAATTATTTTAAACAGTAAAGGCTGTTCAAAATCTTAGATTTACTTATTTAACAAAAATACCGTCAAATACCGACTTTTATGCGATTTAGGCGCATAGTGTGGTTTAAAACCATATTTGGCACCTAAAGTTTGTTACCTACTGATGTTATGAATAAAGTTTTATACTTTAACAGTAAGTAAAAGTTTTAAACTCATATTTCCAAATTTGACCCTTAAAGCTTATGTGAAATGACCAAAATGCCCATACGGTGCATAGTTTGGCCATAAATGATAAATTTCACATATGTGAGATATCTTACTGATATAACTTGATAAAATAAATATTTTTACTGATTATTTTAGACAAGAACCCCAGATTACTATTTAACCTCTTTTATAACATTTAAAATGACCAAAATACCCCTACGGGGCTTAAATTGGTTTTAAATTCGTTTTGGGCATAATGGAAGGTATCCCACTGATATCACAACATATTTAAGACATGTTAACTTGTGAAACATGTTCATGACTCTTTTGGTTACCCGTTATGCATTTTTCGCGTTCGGTACGGTTTATGTAACTAGTTTGCATAAATTAACCGAAACGGGTCAAACCTTATCATTTTTATTTCAAAATTCAGAATGTGTTTAGTTTACCCATATTATACAAGTCTCCATACTTTTCGGGTCTAAATCACATTCTAATCCGGTCTTCGCTTAATCTTGCGTTTTGAACCGTAAACCTTTCCTTAAAACTAACAGGTCTAAGTTACAACTTAAATAAGACCCGTTAGGAATCTAATAGGTTAATAAAACCTTCGTTCCAGATTGAGAGCCCCAGTAGAGGTACTTGTGCTTGCTGATTTGAATATACGGCTGAGAATAAAATTACATTTTAGCTCAGGTAAATACTTTTAACTTATTTTCCGTTATACGGGCTTGGGATACGGTATTATAAAAATACCGCTTGGTCGGGTGTAGAAACCTTTTAATCGGAGATGATTAAATTGCATAATCCCGTTTTAATCAGTATTGCTTGATAACAAATAACATTGGGGGTTAATGACCGTGTCCTGGATATCTTTGGCTTATTTAAACAGTGTAAATGGCCACAACTTAAGCACAAGGTGTAGGCATAACACCTCCTGTTACGTATGTAAAAGATATACTCACTCGTGAGGTAAATTCTTGTGAGTTATATTTGTGGTGTGTCGATTAATCTTGATCGGTTTGTTTAATCACCGGCCCTAAATGTTGGACAAACATGTAAATCTGATACAAGATTGTTATAAATATAATTGTCCCAAGATATAAAAGAATATTTGTGCCTTGTGCATTTAAATCAATTTTCATAAAGATTTTTGTTAGTCCCGAAAACCCGTGATATCACTCTACGGTTCGATCGAATGTGGAAAGTAAGATCAAACCGACAAGAACAAAAAGAAATATTTTATTAACGAACTCAGTGCCGCTGCTTAGATCGCACACAGTCTCAAGGACTGTCTGGTACGATCTTCGAGAAGCTTGCACACAACCCCTAGGATTGTCGGGTACAAGGTTCTCTATTGGGGCTACATGATTACAAATGTGGGAGAGCTCTACCACTAACAATCTAATAAGACTATTTATAGGAGCCTCTACCCCATTGGCCCACATGGCCTAAGCCCAAGCCCAAGACCTAATCTAAACCCAAGTAATACATAAATTAATACAATAAAAGATAAGCGTAAAACTTCTGGATCTAACAATCTCCCCCTAGTTTTATGCTATCTTTATTGCGGTTTAGATGTTCTCCAGTTTTGGGTCTTCTCCTTTAGTGGCCCAGCAGTGAACGAGCCCATCAACGTTTCTCGAAGTTGTTTCGGATGATAAATGATAGACGGAAATGCGTTTCGGATGCGAAGAAGTTGATCTCGGATGATAGCGGATGATGATCACGAATGAAGATGTATGATCTCGGATTATATTTCAAATCCGAGATGTAATACTGATTTACTAACAAGAACACACGGATTCAAAATTGATCCGTCTGGTATTCAAGTTGTACATATCTGGGCTCCTATCAATATATGAAATTTGTTCCTCATG